>VWPW01014100.1:507313-643383 GCA_013389825.1 Crypturellus undulatus
CGCGTAGCCCCGGGCCCGGCCGGCGCGGCGGGCCCGGCGGGCGCCGCCAGGAGGGATGACTTCGGCAGCCTCTGCGGACATGATCGAGACGGCCCCCGTGCTCAACTTCGAGGAGATCGACTACAAGGAGATCGAGGTGGAAGAGGTGAGAGCGCGGCCCACTGGTGGCGCCTCTGCCGCCAGGTGCCCGCGGGCCGCGCGGGGCAGGTAGCGCAGGGCGCCCGACATGGTGGAGCCGCCCCGTGCCCGGCCCCGGCGTTGGCGCTGCCCCCGGCCGTGCGCCCGAGGAACAGTTTCTGAAACCACCCGTGGCTGTTTTCCCGCATTTAAGGCTGTTTAGGTGAAAGCGCCTGTGTCTCTTTGTTTATTTTCCATTTTTTTTGCAGCCACGGGTGGGTAACGTTTGGGTTCGTGAGCCGCACTCCGTGCGCAGGAAGTGACGGCGGGGCCCAGCGCAGGCCCTGGCGGAGGCGGCAGGGAGCGTTTCCCCGCTCATCCGCCCCAAGCTTCCCGGCGGAACTGCTGCCTGGAGCTGCGCGAGGCGGGAATCGGAGGGGCGTCGTACCCGCCAGGGTGGCCTGTGAGAGCAGCGTGGATGTGACCGTAGTGCTGTGCTGCTTCCCTGGTGAAGGCCTCAGTGCATATATGGCACCATCTTTACCAAGTCTCCCTGCCTCACAAGAGGCTCTTCCCTGGTGAGAAATATCCAATAAGAAGATTTCAGATTTCAACCGAAATAAAGTTACTCTGCACAGACCCATCCTGAATTTGTTGAGTCAACTTGTAGAGCCAGGGCCTAAGGGACGTCCAGGGCTGCTCAGGGTAGCCTTGTGCTTTTGTTCTTAAATTAGCATGTTAGTGAAAATTAAATGCTTTTCCTTAAAATAACTCAGTGGAAGTGAATTTATTTTTGTGCAGAAGTTTGTATATGTGCAACAGCAAAGTTGATGTGGCTTGTTGCATTTTATGTTTTAATTATAGTACTGTGCTCACGTGGTCTCAGGTCACAGGACATAAAATTTGTGGTATTTCTGTAGAACATTAGAGAACCTTCTATATTTATTTTCTTCCAAGTAGCGTCATGGCAACTTCAGTTTTTCATGGTAGCACAGTGGAAATCTGCAGAAGATAAACTGTCTTCCAAAGGGGCGCCTTTTCCCTTTTGTAGAAGCATGGCCATCGTGGTCTTTCTTAATTCTGTAGATCTAGTTGTTTGTCTTCCCTCTGTGTGTTTAACTGTTCGGAAACGAGAGAATTGGATGAGGCTTAGGAACTGAAAGTATTTTTTGCATTTGATACATACTGATATTTCTGTAGCATTTAACAAAACACAGGGATCACATCAGGTACTTTGGGAGAAATGACTTGTTTTACCCAAAGCAGAAAATAAAGTTCATAGGAGTTTAGAGATCATAAAAAAGGTACCCCAGGATGTCTCATAAAACTGAGTAGCACATATAATTACACATAGCACTTGAGACAAATAAAACACTATACAAATTTTTAGTCCTCACAACACTCTTGGGAAATCTACTAGCAAGGATTATGTTGCCGTTTTACTTGTCGGAAATGTGGAGTTGCTTAATTGGCCTAACTAGTTTATCATTGTAGGATTTAATATTCAGGATTGGCCTGTGTCCTGCAAGGCTACCTAGCACCTACAGGGACAGGAATATACATCCAAAATGTATGTATAGATGATGCCCAAGCCATAATTTATGGCTTGTTTAATTAGATTGTTGCATTATCCTCCAAGTAGCTTCTCTATTGGAGATGACCCAGCTCATCTAATGTAATGAGAGCTGTTGGTAAAGTGGTACTACAAGAGGAAATCTGGAAACTATTGCAGTATTTTGCTCTTTGTCCTACCAGAAATTCTTATTAGGCAATGGGAATACCGTAGTGAATGGAATACTGTAGTGTGTACAAAATCAAAGTATCGTTGTACAGAGGAGGAAGTAAGATCTACTTTGCAATAAAACAAGAAAAACGTGTTATGCTTTCCTTTTCTGGACTGTGGATATTAAGCTCTTACTCATCATGTGTTTTCAGTGCAAATAATTAAATTTACAGGCATAATGTACACTGTAAGTAGAATTTTCTGTGCTCTTAACATGGACCCAGGGATTTTCAAGGATTTTTGAATGGCTATAAGGATTCCAAGTGCCCAAATTTTAATATATTTTGTGATGTTTAGATCAGATGTTTCAACATAGTTTCAACAGATCTATACTGGAAACTCAAATGAATGCTTGTATAATCACAGCTTTGCTGTTGTATTATCAAGGCTGTCTTGTCAGCAGATAGCAGTTCCACTCTGCCACAAGTTTATTAATAGATATTGAAGTTCTGGAATACTTGCAGGCCCTGAGTCCTTGCTAATAAATTTGAGATCTATAAGTGCACTTTCATTCTGGTTTGGCTCAGCTCAGCTGGTTAATATCATTAATACACCTTTTTTTTTGGCTGTCATGTGTGCAACTATAATAAGGGAAATAGTGCTACAGGATAGTTCGTCTCCAGCTTCAAGTCAAGTTTGTCTCCAGCTTCAGAGTGCCTTTTCATTATTTAAGGGTTGGAGTAAAATACAGAGATAATTACTATCAATGAGTCAGAGTCACATCAAAATTATGTGGCACAGTGGTAGCGTGTTCAAAACTAGAGAGGTAAAAGCAACTTAAAACTTGGATTTAACAGAAATATTCCTTCTTTAACATGCAAATTTTTGAATATGGGAATATCTTCTTTTGAGATGTCATGGATTAGACAAACATTGGAAACTGAGATAATAAAATTACATCAATTATATTAAGTTTTCAGATAAATTAACTAAAGCTAACAATAAAAGCTCTGTGGCTCTATCTTTAAAACTTTTTATTTAGTATGCCCAAAGTACTGCCATCTTCTTCCCACAAGACCTTTCCTATTCAAGTAGTGGGCAGACTTGTTGTGAATTGTCCTGGCAACCTGCTCCTCTTTCCTGAAAATCTTGCAGCCATCATGTAGAATCATAGAATGCTTAAGGTTGGCAGGGCCCTCTAGAGGTCATCTAGTCCAACCCCCCTGCACACGCAGGGCCACCTAGAGCACGTGGCACAGGGCTGCATCCAAGCGACTTTTGGAGATCTCCAGAGAAGGAGACTCCACAACCTCTCTGGGCAGCTTGTTCCAGTGCTTGGTCACCCTCACTGTCAAGAAGTTCTTCCTTAAGTTCCTGTGGAACTTTTTGATGCTTCAGTTTGTGGCCGTTTCCTCTGGTTGTTGGTGGCCACCAGTGAAAAGAGGCCAGCCCCATCCTTCTCACTGCCTCCCTTGACGTACTTGTACACACTGATTAGATCCCCTCTCAGCCTTCTCTTCTCCAGGCTGAACAGGCCCAGCTCCCTCAGCCTCTCCTCATAGGGCAGATGTTCCAGGCCCCTGATCATCCTCGTGGCCCTGTGCCGGACTCTCTCCGGCAGCTCCACATCCCTCTTGTACTGAGGGACGCAGAACTGGACACAACTTGATAACTTGGTAACTTGATAACAGCCCCATCAGACCTGTCCATTGTGTGATGAGCATTGGCCTTGGGTTGCACAGCCAAAAGATACAACTCTGGTCATGTGTGCTGTGGGCCTGCCCATCATTGCCTCACATAGACTGGGTGAAAACCATTGCCATGTTTGCACAGTTGCAAGTTACTCTTGAACTCTCTGAAAGTCTAAATTACCTGAAAGCCATTGTTTAACAGGGTCCTGATATGTTGTAACTTATATTGATGTCTATTTCCTGCAATCTGTTTGAACAACAGTAACTGGTTCTAAGGGGCTTTGGGGAAGCTTTTTTAAAAGATGAACAAGTAAGCTTTCCAATTATTTGTTGTAGAAAACCTTCTTAAGATGCAAGCAACTAAGGATGAGCTGCTTATGGTATGTTTATCTACAGTTTGACTTATTAATTTCATTTACTGGGAAGTGTGCTGAGAATCATATATGTTCTTTGCAATTGTGGAGTAGTTCAGAGACAAGAGAAAGATATATACACTATACAATTTTTTTTGTTTTATAAATAGTTCAAAAAGTGATGAGTTGCAATGACTGGTTATGCCTGTTCTTGTACAAAGCAAAGGCGGTTCATATAAACTGCTGCTGAGGAGGCACCTGATAACACCTCCTTAATGCAGTTTTCATTTATAAAAACAAAGGCCTGTGTCCAGTTGCAGAATACCCATTCTAAAAATAATCTGAAAAATTGGAGGAAGTTTAGAAGAGGATTATAGGAATTATGTGAGATGTAAACATTTTTTTTTGATATGGATACATTTGGCTTGGTTTTAAAGAACCAAGTGTGTTAATCAGAACTGAATCTTAAGTAGCATCTGCAACTTCTCAACCTTTTTTAGAAAGTAAGCCCTAAAAGTTGGACATCTACAAGACCAAAAAATAATATATATTAAAAAAAAGCAAGTGTTTAAAATTAGAGACTTAATTTCTGTAATTTAAAACACACATTTGATTTTGAAATGTATTTAAAGTAAGTTTGTTTAGTTATAGCAGTGAAAGATGCCCCTCATTCATCTACATAGGAAAATAGTTGTAATATGAACTAGAGTTTGCATATATAGCATAAGTTACACAACACCAATTGCACGTGGATGATTTTGGCACCCAGCAAGTATTAGTAAACCTCTAATAATCTTAAACTTAATTTAGATTTGTTTGTGCACACCCCAGCTAGTTGAATGAATCGGATTGCTTTCTGTAAAACATGCTGGGATTTCACTCCTCAAGAATGCTTGGAAAAGAATCCTGACAGTATTAAGGGAGCTCTGTATCCCAGTGGTGAAAGCTAGACCTGTACCTATGAGATAGCAATAAATTTCCTTGTCTAGCAGCAGCTAAGGTCACCACTGAATACCAATGTAACCACTATCAGAAATAAGGGGAAAAGGCCTTTCCCTAGGGAAAAAATGAAACCAACAGTACAGCCCTTGAGTGCCCTGTGTTTAACCCACCCAGTAGCTTCCAGCAATACTTGACTGACTGCTGAATGACTATTTATTTCTCGAAGACCAGTAATATTACATTATGGCAGACCAGCAAGCCAAATTTTCATACTGAGTCTTTCATCTGGAGTGCTCAACTTAGCACATATTTTGTGTTGAAAATGAGAATCTGCTGTCTGGGATGCTGTAAAAGTTAAAAAAAAAATCCATAATAGAACAGGAGACAAGTGTTTACTAATATATTTAAATGACTCGTAAATAAAATGAGTTTAATTCTTGAAAGAGAAATGTAAAAGGCTGTTCAATGGCATGAAAATATAACCCAATAAAGTTTTCTCTGTTTGAGATACACACATTTCTTGGAATGAGCCAACTATCTAACAGTATCTTTAGAAAGCTTTGTTTCGTAGAGCAAAAATGAGTTTGTGGGTGTGTGATGACACTTTGGTGCTCCATAAACATGTTCTAAACAGGTTGTAAAGAAAATTATTTGAGGGGCAGAATTTAATTATATACTCAAATCTTGTGCAGCTGTTAGATGATGTCCTAAACAATGAATATGCCTACAGTTTGTGGCAATCATAAGCTATGGTCCCGTATTAAGAATCTAAGTTGCTTTTTGATCAATATATTTTAGTTTAGGCTTCCCTTTTTTTATGAAGCTTTGCACAGGTCTGTTACCTTCTGGCAACTCTTTCTATCTGACAAGTTTAAACCTTAAAATTAATGGAATTACTGACTGCTTAAGGTTTTGTTTTATTTGTATGTTTTAGGATTGTTTGGTGAATTCCAGACGGGGAGCATGGTGCTTAGAATTGGGTTGAATTTTGGGAATATTTGAGTACAAATAAACTTAACCAGTCAGAGAAGCTAGCTGTAAAGAACTGGCACATCTGAACTGCTCCGTAAAGGGGCTGCTTATAGTTTATTGGCTATGGTCGTTTGAAGCCCAAGTGTTTCAACTTGCTTAATAAAATGCAGCAAGCACAGAGGAATCAGAGCTGGAATTTGAGACTGGCTGAATGAATAATAAACAAGATGGGCATGTATTTTAAGGACTCTAAATTGTTATTCATAGGCTGACACTTCAGTGTTCCATGTTGCTTTTATCTGTGTGCTTACCATGTCCAGTAAGGTCAAATTGTGAAAAACTGAAAAAAATAATATGCTTATTCGGTACTGCTGGAGCCAAAAATAGGAGATGCTAAAATTAAAAATGTGTTTCATTTTCACACAGTGTTGATGAGTATGTATTTTTCTCTGGATCTCAGGGATCCAGGAGCTCAGTTTGCGTGAGCCTTTCCTGAGCCTCAAATGTGCCAGTGACTAAAGGGGCAGATAGTTATGAAAGATAAGATGGAGATTGCTTCCTGTTTGGAAACACAGGTCTTGTTGATTCGGGGGAGGGCTCTTTTGGGGGAAGGGATGCTGTGTTTTTTGGAACTGCTTTTGTTGCTTTCCCAAATCATTTTATTGCTATCTAATATGTTCAGTTAGGTCTTTTTAAATGAAATGCACCAGGTATCCAGCATGCAGAGCTAAGTAATGTAGAAATGTAGTGGTTAGGGATAAAAATTGTTTCCATTTCTTTAAATTTGAGTAGGAAAAAGTGTGTGACTAATACAAAATTTCAAACAATTCCCTGCAAAATGTTGACATTTGGTAGAGGAAGATGGTACATCTGAATAAGCATAGATACATTTTCTTGTTTTGCTCTGAGGGAAAAAAGTCATTGACATCCCATGAGATAAAATGCATCCTTAACAGCTTAACATATCTGCAGTCTCTATATCCTGCATGATTTCTAGTCTGCATACTTACCAGTCAGTATCATGTATCTTTATATACAGCATTTGATACTATTTGTACACAGAAGCAGAGCTAATGTTTGTTCTATGGATCTTACATAGTTCATATTCTTTAAATAAGACTCAACACTTTTTCTTTTAACAGGCAAATGCCACTTTTTTGCCATGCTTTTTGTTTGTTTGTTGTTTTGCAGTAAAATATATCTTTTTACTGCTAGGAATTTTATGGGAAGAAAAGTAAGAATATATACCTGCTTTTCAATCTGTAACCAGCTGATCCTGGACAAAGGATCAGCATTGGTGTTTTATTTCTAAACTTGTAATCTGTCCTTATATCTTGCTTTTTTTCTCTTACAAGGCACCTAGAGGGCAAAAGTCTTTTAGCAAAATAATGTGTTTATTTTTAGATCATTTTCCAAACATACAGTGCCACAGATCAACTGCTGTTTATTGATTTGTTGTGTCAATAATTCCATTAACTGCACCGCATATAATTCAAAATATGCATTACTGCCCAGGCATATGGTGTGGCACCAGCAGCAGGGGACAAGAAGGAATGAGCGTGAAGAAACTAAAGTTCAGATAGCTCTTTCCTCCTGTGCTATTAAATTACTTGGTTCCAGCGCCCAGTGTTGAAGGGGACTCTAACAGTGTTCAAATTGTTCTGACTTTTTTCTAAGATTTGCTCTTTAAAGACTAAATCAGGTGAAAACTTGAGGGGGGGTGGGAATGAAATGCAAGTGGGAGCTGCCACGAGCCCCATCCCTGCCCCTTCCATAGGATGTTTTTGCAGTGAATACTTTTTCCAGATTAAGTAGGAAAGACAGCCTGGGATATCGCATATAGTAAAGCTCGAGGTTGTACCGGATCCATCATTGCTCCTGACAGTTTGTGATGGCTTCACGCGGCGCCCCGGAGGCCGAGCCTGCCCAGGGCGGGAGTTGCTTCTCTCTGTTTGCCCTGTATCCTAGGTAAATAGTCGGTGTGTTCCTGTCCTCTCCTCAAGTTCAAGCCTCTGCGCACGCAGACCAAAGTTACTGATAAATTGTTATGAAACCTTTGCTCTTATGCAACCTTTAATTCTGTTAGGTGGCTGTGTTTTAATCTTTGAATATTCTTTTTTTCCAAAATATTTTTTTAATAAAATCAAAAATAATTATAGCTTTTTAGTGAAGAACTTCAAATGTAATTAAGGGAGGTTTTTTTTCAGTGTTTTTCTAATATTTCTGTGAAACCTTTAGCCATTTTAGGGAAGACAGTGAAATTAAAATCTACCATAATAAACTGCTAAAATTATTGCATCTGTAGATAACTCCATTCCATCCTTGTTGTTTTCCACCAATCCTCAATCTTACCCTCCCTCCCCACAAAAAAAAAAAAAAGTTTTAATTGGACATAAAAGTGTCTGTTTTGTTCCTCGGGATCCGTGCTTGTAATCTAGAACCAACAGCATGAGCACAGGGTGTTGTTAACGCCAGGCAATGAAAGGCTGCTGGGGTCAAATATGGAATTTCTGTCCCGCCAGTTCTGCTTCTGTGTCCTTATTTGGCTCCCTCACCTTTTGGGGGAATTGGAAGGAGCTGCTTTTGTACTGTTGTCTAACTTCCATCTCTTCCCCTTCTCCTCTACCTTTCCCTTACCAGGCATACCTACAACAGCTTTTTTTTTCTTTTTTTTTTTTTTTTGTCTGTGCTTTTGTCTTGCAGCCACTAACCTTCTTGCTGTGGTCTGGTTTCAACGTTAAATTGCAAATGCTGTTCTGCTGTTATTTTTGGGTGTTACCATTTTTCTTTTCCCAAACAATGCAATTAAAAGAAGTAAAATTTATGTTTCTAAGTTTCTGTTTAGAACAAAACTTTTCTCCAATTTTAACTTCAATGTTTCGTGTTATGTTATTCCAGGTTGTTGGAAGAGGAGCCTTTGGTGTGGTCTGCAAGGCAAAATGGCGAGCCAAAGATGTAGCCATTAAACAGATAGAAAGTGAATCTGAACGAAAAGCCTTCATTGTAGAGGTACAATAAGCCTGCTGGAAAACTTTAATTTTTTTTGTCTTCTCCTGCTAACTTTGTGGGTACATTTAGTGTGTTAGCAGGCAGACAGTCTCTGTTACCCCAACACATACAGTTCAGGACACTCCCTCTTATACAGACCAGACCTGCTGAGGCACATTGTAGATCCCATAATTCACTTCCCATAAAAATTGCAATGGGAGATTTGGGCTCCACACAGTGCGGGGGAAAGTGAGTTCCTGGATTCTGTCCCCGTTTGGAGTCAAGATGCAGCTGAACTGCACAGGGCAGTCTTGGAGCTGAGATATACTTTCAGGTGCTGCTCTATGAACAGATCCAGAGTAATGTCATACCTGCTCTGAATTGAAGGTTCTTCTTTTTCAGTTTAAGATATAATTCAGATTAAGATTTATGTCTAGGTAGGTCAGAGGGTGGGATTGTTTTTTTTAAAAAAACTATGAATGTCATCTGAGAATATAATCAGGTTTTACTTTTGCTGTTGAAGTAGTTCAGTGTTAACTATCAGTAGCAATTGTAGCTACATCTGTGTTAGCTCCTTTACATAAACCTTCAATTTTGGTTCTAATATCAGTTATTCAGTGTACTGTGGATTTGCTTTCCTAATTTTTCAGCTCAACTCTGGAATTGATTCAAAATTTCTTGGATGTTTGAAGTAGCTTCTGTCCGAATATGGGGTGTTTGCAGTTTCTGAGGAGCCCTGAGGTTAACTGCAGATATCCTAGTTTTGTAAATTTATAGCTCCATTTTGTCCAGAATTTTCTCAGTGTTACACATTGTCTCCTGCTACATTACGTCCCTCATGCTCACAGTTGTACTTGTTCTAACAGGACTCCTGAGGGGAACCACTGTGGGATTCTTTATACGTTCCTGCAGAAGGAAATCTTTCTTCTTATCTTTTCTTATATTTAAGTTTACTAATAAGTGTAACTTAATTAAGGGCAAATCATCTTTGTGTCCAATGATGACTACTTTTAAAAGATCTTGAGGAACATGAATAAACTGATAAACTTCCCAAGATGCATAATATTTTCTGGAATCAAACATTAGACAAATAATTTAAATTAGATATTTTATATCATGCTTATTAGTATTCAGTCAGTAAGAATCGAGGATGCTCAAGATATGCAAAGGATATTAAAATAAATCTCTTAAAACTAAAATTACGACATGTTTTAAAATAAAGTGTTAAAGGAAATGTTTGTAGTTTGCCTCTCAGTGTAAATATTTATATGTTGGTGATTACCATGGTAAGCTAGTGATATAATTTATTTTAGTCTGGTTGAATCGGGAAGTGGATCTGATCAGTCTCTTGACATTTTTGTGTTGGAAGGATATTTAAGAAGAGAATCCTAGAAATACTGGAATTACTGGGATTCAGGAAACGTACATAGTGCAAGGGCCAGATGTAATAATCCGTTCTGTTCTGTTAGAACTTCTGAGATGTACAGGGAAAAAAAATACCATCAGTTCCCTAGACTGGATGAAGAGCAGCATGTGATGGCACAAAGCTACCTCAGAAATCTGCCTAAAGAAAAAAATTACTTTTTGTTATGTGCTCTACTGTTGACTTGTATAAGAAAAGCTCAGTACAAAAATTTCTGTAGTAGTCATGCTTCTAAACGCTCGCTATCCATTTAATACAAGCAGCAGCAGCTCCTTGCAGTTGCATCACATTAAATCGCATGGTTTCTTTTACAGTTGTTTTTCTTTGAAAAAGAACAATAGTTTTCTTTCCTGTAAAAGACCGATGATGAAGTCAGAAAACCTTGATTCCAACATAGGGAAGAGAAAAAAACTTCAGAACATCATATTTGCAGTGTTTAATATCTAAATAATTTTACTACACAGTCAAATAAATGATTTTCTTTGACTTTTTTTAAGAAATTTATTTCCAGTTAGACAAAAATCTAATTACATAAAAAATGTAAACTGGGACATCAGTCTTGTAATACCTAAAATCTGTGTTATGCAGGGCATAAGGGTTATGCAGCATATAAAACTGCAATTACTGATGTTATGTGTAAGCTATAAATGTGAAAACAAAGCTTTAGTGTGTTTTTCCCCTCTGTGGTTTGAAACAAAGTGTGATTTGTGTTGCAGCTTCGACAACTGTCACGAGTAAACCATCCCAATATTGTCAAGTTATATGGAGCCTGTCTAAACCCAGTAAGTTACAACTAGTCATCTTATATTAATAAAGTTTGCCATAAGCAAGCATCAACCCACAAAAGTTATGTTTTGTATACATCGCATATGTTTTAGCCACAGTAAGGACATACATAGAGAGATTTAGATTGTTTGGTGTTTTTAGTTTAATTTTTCTATGGAAAAATAATTTATTTCAAGAAAACCCCAAATGCTATTTCAAGACACCTATTAAATTTCAGTTTATCTTGCTTTGTACAGAATGACATATGGAATACTAAAAATATAATTTTATTTGTCTTTATAGTCTATATTAGCAGTATATGCTTCATGGCTTGCAAATCAGTTCTGATTCCCTCCTTTGCCATCTTCAGGAGTCACTGTTTCTGCCACAGCTGCAAATAATCCTGCGAATTCTCAAAGCAGAAAAGCAGTGTGCCAGGACAGAAATATCCTTAGCTAGTTCTAGTAAGGGTTATTTAATTGGTTAAACTAATACTCAGTCACTGTTTTTAGCTAAATTCTTTGGTCCTTCTGTTTAAAAATGCTTTGTAAGCTGCTCTTAAAAAAAATCAAAGGCAAATGAACTACTATTTGAAGATAGCATTTGTTTTTCAAGATGGTGGGTGAAGAGAAGTCATTCTCTTCTTTCTTAACTTACAGTGGGAACTAATTAATGAACTAAATAAAAAAAAATCTGTTTCTTATACCTATATGTGTCTCTTTCAAACTGATTCTTTACCTCATAGGTAAATTTTCTGTTACCTTAGGTACAGCCTCTTTGCAGTTCCTCTGAAAGCACTTTCCTTTCAGATTACTAAATCTGTTGTCCACCCCTACATTTAAAACATCCCTATTTTTTTGTCCCCTCTCTGCAAAGGTGTGTCTTGTTATGGAGTATGCTGAAGGAGGTTCCCTGTACAATGGTGAGTATCATTTCAACATAGTGTCTTCCTCGAGCTCAAGTGCTGATGTTAGGGAAACCATAATCTGAAACATAATACTGTTCTTATATGTATTTATATATATATATATATATTTAATACTTTAAATATACTTTAAAAATTATTTTTTAGTCCACTAGTCTGTTTCTTGATGCCAGTTCTTATATATAAGCCGCTTAAGGTTTTCCAGTGGGAAACTTCAGCTGACAAGACTGTCACTTCCTTGTAAATTCCATGAGCACTTTACTAGGTATAGCTGAAAACAAGCACCATGGTTCATTTTACTAGTTATTGTATAGCAGAATACGAATGAAAAAATATTATAAAAAGGATTTGAATTTGTAAATTATTATTTTGACAATTTCCATTATTTTTACATTTGGAAAAAGATTTTGCATTGGTAATGATGAGCTACTGATAAATAAATATGTAGATTCTGTAAACCTTTTTGATTGGTATGTTGTTAACTCCATTGTATCTGTTGTAATATGCAATAAAGTTCTTTTTAGTTTGTGCCTTTGTTTTGCAGTGCTACATGGTGCTGAACCTCTGCCTCATTATACTGCTGCACATGCAATGAGTTGGTGTTTACAGTGCTCCCAAGGAGTGGCTTATCTCCACAGCATGAAACCAAAGGCTCTAATTCACAGAGACCTGAAACCACCGAAGTAGGTTTATAACTAGCATTTAACTTGTTGCAATTTGATTTTGTGGTCGTCTGTATTAAATTAATAAATTTTGGAAGAAGTACCTTTATTTGATACTAACTTTATTTGATATAGTGTATTTTAAATGAAAGCTTTGTGTTTGAGACTTCAGTTACAAAATAATGATGAATGGTACTGGACACAAACTACTCAGTTGTCCTCTGTTAAGTGGGAAAAACATCCTGTTCCTACCCTGCATCCTGGAAGAGGGTGTCTAATATGGAATTTATTCCTAAGAAGAGGCATTTAAAATGTCTTGATTTTACTAACAATGAGTCATAATGTTCATTAGGAGATAAAGTGGTTTTTTTTAACATCATACTTATTAAACTCTTAAAATATTAATACATTAAGGTCTTAATACATATGGGTGTGTTAAGTTCTTTTCCAACATGGTCATCCTCCTGCCTGTTGCACAAACTCAGCCAGACTTTCTCTACTTTTCGCCAAATCCAAAGTGAGTAGTTGTTTCCTCCAGTTTGCTAATCTGACTTATCTTGCAGGGGCACAACCTTCAAATCTGATTCCAAGGATAATGAGAAAACAGGCTTGGGGATCAGCATCATCATCCCCGTTTTGTGGAGGTCTGCAGTTGCACCAGATAAAAGTTACAATGTGAAACTGCACCTTGAGTCCCTAATTCTTTCTCATTTTCCTAGTTAAGATTTAGCGTGTAACTTTGAATTCCTTCATTTAAAAAAATAATTACATGGACTGACATTAATGGGAGTCTTGATCATTCTTCTTTCAGTAAAATTATTATCGTGATTGTTAGGTTTTGATCTCTGGCATCTGAAAGATTAATTTTTGTCAGTATGTGCCTGGTGGAGTACTATACCTACATATATTTATTTAAAATATATAATGTACAAATATTAATTATAATATATAAATAGCTATTTCACATGCTCAAAGGAAGTACCAGTGACCTTTTTTATTTTTTGAAATTATAAAACTAAATACTGAGAAGGAAATTCTCTTGATTTTCAACTATATTAAGGAGATAATTGTTGTAATAAAATTTCAATGGTTTATTACCAGACTATTTAATCCTACAATCTTGATTTCTCTTGTTTGTTTGTTTGTTTGTTTATTTGTTTATTTGCTTTTTTTCTTGACAGCTTACTCTTAGTAGCTGGGGGGACAGTTCTGAAAATCTGTGATTTTGGTACAGCCTGTGATATTCAAACACACATGACCAACAACAAGGGAAGTGCTGCTTGGATGGCACCTGAAGTTTTTGAAGGTAACAGAGCAATTTTTAATGTCAATATTATGCATTCTTTTAGGAATGTAACTTTGAAAAAGAATATCATATAAGAAAAAAGAGCTTAATTTACATACACTTTATGTTAAAATCAGCTTATTAAATTTTGAAGTAAGAGGTGAAAGAAAGTCTTGGCAGGAGTCTAATTTTCATTTAAAAGTCAGTGACAATGGGTTCTGTATGCTCATAAATTGGCAAATAATTACAGAGAACTGCAAAGAGCCGCTCCAAACAGACTATATCATCTTAACATTAAACAGCTAACTGCTTGAAGATATGGAGCCATTATTTGTTGGTTTTAAGGTTTACATAAGTGGTACCTTTAAACTGCTGTTCCTTCTCATTCTACAACCACAGGCAACTAAAACACAGCCAGGATCTGCCTATTGTGCTGCTTCTGAGATTTTTAAGTAATCCCAAACTCTTCTGACATTGAAATATGCTGTCATTACTTTCACTCCATACTCTGATCGACTTTTATCTTTAGAATTTTCCTGTTAACATCTCTAAATTGAACATAATTGCCTTCATTTTCAATCCCCCACTTTGTTATAACTCTAGCCAGATCTGCATTTTTTTTTTTTTTTGATTGTCTCCTTTATAGGTTTTTCTTGTCTCTTGAGGTTTCATGTACTTCCTCTTTTTGCACATACTAAGGAACTCATTATTAACAATTAATATAGTTGAGTAGGAGAGCAAACCACTTCTTGGAATATAACTGGAGAAGACTAATGACATTTAGTAATTAGGTAAAATTGCTGAATGATTATTTGGGAAATAATCCAGTCGTCATTAAACTGCAAATTAGATACGTTAACCAGTCAGGACTTTACCATTGTGAATAGCAGGGAGGTTAGAGAAATCATCTCCCTGCTTTAGGAAACAAGAGTCCTGTTGCAACATTTTGCAAGTAGCAAATTTTAGCAGTGATTTCCCAGATGCTGTATCCAAGTATCTTCTTTTCATTTTCTGCCCTTACCCAGAGAGGAGCAGTAAATTACACGCCTATACTAAAACTAAGTTTTTTGGAGCCTTGTTTTGAAGGTACCCACTTCTCACACACTCTGCTTAGAGGACGTCCAAAGCAGATTCTGCTGCGCTCCAGTGCCAGAAGTTTTGTTTCTTCTAACACTTACTTACATTTAAATTAAATTCTGTAGTTGAGGGCCGCCTTTGTTTTCCTTTTAGAAGTAATGAGTCTGTGTTAAAGACAGATTTTTTGAGTGAGAAATCCTCATCTAAAACAGATTATGAAATAAATTGAAAGTGTGTTGTAATAGGGATTTATGGCATTTATCATAATTTCTCTCATATACAAATTCAAAAAGGCATAGTATTATGAATCTTTTATTGCAAATTTATTTTTCGTTGACAGCAAATGTCTTAGTTTTAAAGTTTTGTACTTTGTTTCTAAAAATATTTACTGCTGATAACAAACCATTATATAAGTATCAAGACATCTAGTAATTTCTATGCCACAGCATATCAAATTCATCTTGAAACAGTAATTAATCACTTAAAACTTTAAAGTCAAATGTCTAAATTGTTAAGAACTTGTTAGCATATACTACTGCATCAGATATCAGCAGTGGAATAAATGTTAATATTTTAATTCTGTTTTAGTATTCACCAAGATTTTTAGATGAATAATGAAGGCGTGAGAAATTTCTGTGCGGTAGAGGGCAGACTTAGAGTGTTCATTGAAAAAATTGCCTTAACATAAAGATCTTCCTGAGATTTTAAATATTAGGGCACCTGAAGCCTTTTACAGATCAAGTAATCTTAATCAAAATAATGTCATTTAGGTTAGGATTAACTGAAGGGGCAGGTACTTTAATCTCAGAAATCCCATTTAAAAAAAAATCTTTTAAAAGCTGCATTTCCTTTCCCAAGCAGAACAACATCACTTCAGTGGGACCAGGCAATTGCTTACTGCTGCACAGGCTCTGTCCTCTGAAAAGGAGGAAAAGTCACCTCAGCAGGTTTTCGCATTCCAGTGGTTGGCAGGAACAAGGGAAAAAGCTGCTGCTTTCTTGTCGTCATGAGGGGCATGGGCCTGAGAGAGGGAGCGCGAGCTGCGCTGTGCTCCGCTGCGCACTGCCCAGCGGCAGTGTCAGAGCTCCTGCTAGGCCCCCTTTGCCGCGGCTGGTAGGAGCCAAAGGTGAAAATGGAGCCAGCAGCACTGTGGCTGCATGGGAGGACACTGTTCTGCTGTCCTTAGCAATCTGCCATTGATTTGGATCACTACCTTTTTTCCTAGCATCCCTGCAAATGCTGAGCGACAGAGCTGGGATTGTCGTCCCTGTTGAGCACCTTTTGAGCAGATTTGAGATTTTGTAAGGGATCCCAGAGATGCTACGTTGTGATGTTTTGTAATCAGCAGCTGGGAGAAGTCCAAATTAGTGGCTGTACTGCAAGAGGCTTCAGGTTCCTGCTGTAGCCTGTTCCCTTTGGCTTGCAGGCAGCTGCGCCAAGCACCCGCAGCCTGGTCTGACAGGGACAGGAGCAGGAGAGTGTGGGGAAAGGAGAGCCTGGTGCAGTGCTGTGCTGTGGGATGGATATCCACATGAAACAAGGCTTCATCAATTCCACCACTTATGAAATGATTTATCTCTGTGTTGCTTTCTGGTTGCGTATTACCAAAAAATCTCTCGATCATTTTATGCCATTTTTGTTTAGTGCCTGAAGACAGATGAATAAATCCATAGCATTTATATTCATAGACTTCATTGTCATGTCACTGGTCATTCACATTTCTTTTCAGTGCTTGCATGAGTTATGATTATAAAGCACAAGTTCTCCTCTTTCAGTCTCGGAACATTTTTATTCTTTATTTTAATATCACCTAAATTTGATGTCTGCAGCTTTTACAGGATACCTAGAAACATTTAATTTATGATAAAAGAGCTTGAAATAAGTAATGATATGACAAAAAGAGTAACGATAATAAAGAAGGAGGAAAATAAGGTGGTGAAGAACTGGGAAATCTGTTGATTTGTTCACCTGAAACTTGCTGACTGCTAGAAACTTGTAATTAATAAATAGTGCTAGTTACGATAGAGGTGATATTGGCTAACATATTGGGACTACCATGGAAGAAGTGAGTTTAAGAAGAATATTGGAAAGCAACAAGTCTCATCAGTAAGGCTTCAATACAAGAGAGTTTTGAAAATTAATAGATCATGTTTGGGAAGACACCAGGTGGAAAGTATGATTTCCAGATAGAAACATTGTGAACTGTCATGCTGACAAATAATTTCAGACCTAAGTTAGCATAGATCAGACTTCTTTAGAAAACTCTCTTTTTCTCCCTCAATAGAACCAGCATGAGGTGAAAGAAAGCATATAGAACTATTTGTCAACAGAAACTGTACTTCTTTTTAATGTGTTATATAAAAAAGAAACAATTTACAGTGATGGCTTTTTTCCAGGTAGCAATTACAGTGAAAAATGTGATGTTTTCAGTTGGGGTATTATTCTCTGGGAGGTAATCACCCGTAGGAAACCTTTTGATGAGATTGGTGGTCCAGCTTTCCGCATAATGTGGGCGGTTCACAATGGTGAGTTGAAAATATATTATTCCCCTTAAATTGTGTGTTTCACCCATAAATTTGCTAAATGCTCTGAGCTGCTTAAATGAATATTTTTTTTGCATCACTAGATTTTTATCATGCTTCATCTTACTTGAAACTTGTGTGGCGCTTTTACTTGATGTCTTAGTTTTTATGGCCAGAATGTTTTAAATGTTTGCAATTTTTTTGTACCCAGTGTCTTTGCATCTCTTGTGTTAAAGAACTTATTTCCTGTGAGGGTGACAGAGCCCTGGAACAGGCTGCCCAGAGAGGCTGTGGAGTCTCCTTCTCTGGAGATCTTCCATCCAGGTGGATGCCACCCTGTGCCACGTGCTCTGGGTGTCCCTGCTGGAGCAGGGGGGTTGGACTAGATGATCTCTAGAGGTCCCTTCCAACCTCAACTACTCTGTGATTCTGTGAAACACAACCGAGTGTTTATAAATTATAAATGTTGTTGAAGTGATAAAAAAGGAGAAAGTTGAACAAAGAAACAGCTGAATAGTATATAAAATATTTCAGTAAAATATGTAAAATTGAAAATATGCGTGTATTAATTCTGTGTTAGACCATGAAAAAACATCCCCAAATAACTCCTTGTAGTACTTTAAGGCAGTTCCTAAGAGCAAAAACAGCCTCAGAAATATATAAATATATTTTCCTTATAAGTGCAGTGTTAGGAATCAAAGACTCACTATTGCTTCCTTCCTAACTTTGATTAGACCTTAAAAAGTGGTAACGTTTTAATTAGCTGTTGTAATTAGAATTGCGGTACATCTTGTCAGTTAATTTATTCAAACCACTATCAAAATAAGTGTGTTATTCTTAAAAAAAGAACAAAAGTTGTTGTTCTACATGCTACTTGTACATAGTGTAAGCAAAAGGAATTTTTTGTCGGTGTGGGTGTTTTGGGGTGTGTTTGTTTTTCTTTGAGATGCAGTTAAGGGCAGGCAAGTTCCTCAGACTACAATTAGTTATATGTTTTTCTGTATTTATTTAACAAAATATCAGAAAAAAGTCTGTCATTCTCATCCTTCTCATGGTCTGCTAAGCAAATTAAGGAGTTTTTTTAACTTCAATTTTAGGTACTCGGCCACCACTGATCAAAAACTTACCTAAACCAATTGAGAGTTTAATGACCCGTTGTTGGTCCAAGGATCCTTCACAACGACCATCCATGGAGGAAATTGTCAAAATAATGACACATTTGATGCGGGTAAAAAAAAATGGTTAAAGTATCCTAATCGTTTTTTAAACAGTTACATTATGAAAGGTAGGCTTTTTTTTCCAGTGTTTTACCCACAGTTTTTTTTTCAGATGCAAATTAAAGCAGAATTTGTAGGCAAGGCCTTAAAAAGTACAGTGGCAGAGAAGAGGATTAATTCCATTCCTCTGCTTATGGGACCTGTGCTAGATCAAACCAATGTTGGTTGGACCAACAAAATTTTGATTATTACAGAGCTCTCCTCTAGTGCATCACTTAGCCATTTCCTGGATTTTTGACCGCTTCTTTGAAGACAGGAATATGCATAATTGCTGTTTTTAAACACTGCAAAGTGAACCAATGCTCTCTAAGTCTGAAATACTTCTGTGAACAGCAGTATTTTTTCATATGTCAGTTATTTCAACACCCTTTTTTGGGGCAGGGGGGAGTAGAGTAGAAATTACTATTTTATTAAGTAATCTAAAAGTAGAAAATGATACTGCGTAAACAAAACTTTTTGAGCACCACAGGTGTAGTATTCATATCTTTTTCTAATCCAGAAACCTTTTGAAAGAATGACAAGTTGAATTCCTTATCTTAAGTTCGTTCATTTGCAGTAACGTCTCTCAATATCTTATCAATCCAGCAAGTTTTCATAATATTAAATATCATGGAATATTCATTGTCCTATATTTATTACATTAATACTAGATATTGCATAGATGGCATCATGGAAGTGATTTCAGCCTGATTATCACCAGTGCAGGGTTTCTTGGAAATATTCTTATAGAACCAGAGCTATCAGTGAGAGTCTACCGTAATGTTTCATTTCTAACAAATATGGAGAAATTAATAAAAAGTCATATGTATTTTGTAATGTATTTCTTAAAATAATTGCATTTCCCTTTCTGGGAAATTAATTATAGATTATTTTTATAAACTACTATTTAAAAAAATTAATTTAAAAAAATAATTAAATTTGGTTTTTAAAGCCTTGTGGCTTTTTTTCCACAGTACTTTCCAGGCGCTGATGAACCTCTGCAGTATCCTTGCCAGTATTCAGATGAAGGCCAAAGCAACTCTGCCACCAGTACAGGTACGCTTGTATAAATGAGAGAAAAGGAACATGAAATGATAACAGTAGACTATTAAGCCCAGTCTTACCTTGATTTTGAACTTGAATTGGGAAAGCTAACCCTTCCAAAATCTTAAACATTGACAAAGTCCAATATTTTGTTAATATCTTACACCACATCATGTTCAATGTTTTCATCCAAATAGTTCTGCAGGAGTGGGCCATGAAGGAGCATGAACATGTAGTTAAGGAGTATCTCAGAATATCCAGGTTCAAGGTTTCCCTTTTTTTCATTAAGTTTGCTAGTATTTGATATTTTTACTCATGTGGAGTGTTTAGGAACTTTTTTTTTTTTTACTGTTTTAGAAACTGTAGCTGTTTCCAGTTCTGATCTCCACATTAAAGTTATTTTATGTTAAGCTGCAGTAAGCATACTAATAAAAACCAACTACAAAACTGCCTGAGTTTTCAGCTGAAATGACTTCATCTTCCACAACTTGTTTTTTGTTTGTTTGTTTTTCTCCAAATTCCTGCTATTCCGGCATAAAGCCTGGTTTGTGACTTAAAGCAACTTGTAAATTGCATTACAAAATCTTTTCAGTTGTAGTAATATTTTGATTTTACTTGCTGTTCTCCACTCTTTCGCACGTGATTTTTAAGATGTGATTTATCTTTCTAAATTAGCAATATACATTGGCTGTTACTTTCAGGCATTTGTTTGTGTTGTCATTGTAAAGCACAGTTAGTGATTAACCTCGTTGTTTAATTGTGAGTTGCTGGGTTGTGCTGCAACATCTACCACAACAGTTTCAGGAAAAACTAAACCTGGAGTTTAAAATATCATCTGAATGCTTGGTAGGATATTCTGTTTTTTTTTTCCCCTTTTACATTTTACTAATGGATCTAAGCAAATCTTGGAGCATGGCTTTCATTAAAAGTCTTTTTAAAATTACTTTAAAACAAAATTAGACTTCTGAGTAGATGCCAGTAAACAATACACTTTGGTATTTATAATGGAAAGGTAGTTTCTTAAATATTTTTCTATGTTGCTGATCTCTAGGTTCATTCATGGACATCACTTCCACAAACACAAGTAACAAGAGTGATGCTAACATAGAACCAAGCGACTTTCAAGGAACTTCTACTAATGACACTATTAAACGTTTAGAATCAAAATTGGCACAGCAGATGAAAAATACAGCTAAGCAGCCGGTAAGCAAATGCATGAATTTTTGAACCATAATAATGAAATAGGTTTTAGCTGAAGAAATGGTAATTGCTGTGATTGCTAGATATCTATTTTTGATTTTCAATTTAAATTTCAATTTAAAGCAGCCTTTAAATGTATAGTTTCTAAATGTATTGAGTGCCTTTTTTGCATATCCTGATGCTCTATAGAGACATAGGATTTTGCTTGCTCACAGTCCTTTTTATAAAGGATTGCAACAAGGAGGATATTTCACTTGCAACATAGACACAAGTAGAACACAAATTGGATTCCTCTGTCTTGTACTGTTGCTATAGAGAAAAGTAATAATACTTATTTTGTCAGTAGTAGTAACTAGAACTTGCTTCTAGGTGATAGCTGCAGTTACAGCAATGGGCTGGCATGTCCATAATGAAATGAGAACAGAGTGAAACAACTTCTGAAAAGCAGAGAAACATGAGGAATAACATGAGTCAGGAAGGAGCTCAAAGCAACAAGACTGTATTGTACACTTCAGCTTTCTTAATATGAAAATTGCATATTGGACAGTTGTAAATCAAAAAGAAAAAATATTTTCCAGATAACCACTTGCTCTAGCTGTGAGAAGAATAAGACAGGTAGTCTTGGACCTTACTTGGGAAATATAGAGGTGGTTCTCAGAATAAGTTAGTTCACTAACTAAAATTAATGGTAAGTTGAGTTGGTCACTAACTTAATTTAATGATCTTCCCTCAAGAAATGCTTTAAAGATATTGAACTTAATAAAACATTAGTGTCTGTTTTTTTCAAAAGTAGTATAAAATTGGAGTCAGTAAAGAACACAAAAAGACAAGGAAAATGCCAAATGATTTGGAAAAGATAAAGCTCTACTAAGATATCTATGAAACCCAAAACAATTTTTTTAATTTAAAAGTATTCCTTAGTTTAAAAACTAACATTTATATTTGAAACGATTTTATTTACATTAGCACCAAAGTAATAGTGACACATGAAAGGATTAAGCATTTATGGGAATTATGAAAATACTAAGTTTTATTTCATCTGGGATAGAAAACTGGAAAGATAATCTTGTGCCAGTACTGGCATCAGTCTGCTCAATTTCAATCTTGGTAAAGTTAGATTCTTTTGAAAGTTGCAAAATACTTGGTTCTGCGCACCAATATACGAAAATATTTTAGCTATTATAAATTATACGAATTTAAATGTTGTCATTTTTAAGTACCAATTACAGAAATATATTTTAGCCTACATACTGAGCACTTTATGGAGGGTCTCCTGCAGATATATATTTTTTTCTTTTTAAAAATGTGGTTGTTGAAACAGGGTGATCCTGGCCGTTTGAGTTTACCCCCATCTCGTGGGAGCAGTGTGGAGAGCTTGTCAGATGTTCGTGGGCGACCACAGTCAGCCCTCGTTTCAGGAGAAGCCAAAAGGATGAGTGCTGACATGTCTGAAATAGAAGCAAGAATAGCTTCCACCACAGGTAAAAATAAAGGGTGTTTGGGGGATAGAATGAGGAACTGGAAGAAAGGAAGGAAGATGCAAAACATAATAGTCTTACAGATGGTTAATAAGATTAGCCATATGAAAATACTTAGACTTTGCGTGTACTCCTTATTTGCATTTAAGTGTGGAGGAAACAATGGCTTATTTAACAGTTGTGCACTCCACTGTCGTAAAGATTGCGCATTTTTAATTGGGGTCTTCTAAGACTGATTACAGAGAGATTGCGTTTGTTGAATTGGATTTTCACCTTTCTAAAATAACTGAGGTTTCTTTTTCAATATTAGTCCTATTCCAAGTACACAAGTTTTTGCCTTTGCATCTAAATTAATATTATTTCATCTCTGCTATCAAAATTATTACTGAGATAACATTTCCTTCAAGATTATTTTAATACATTGAAATGAGAGGTGAGTTTAAAGTTTGGCATGTTCCCTAAAAAGTTTTAAAATCCATTTCAAGAGAAGTGGATTTCAGAAGGAGAAACTAGAAGGTTATTTTATTTATCGTAATACCAAAGTGCTCCTTATTTATTTATTTATTACCCTCTTTTTAAAAAAAAACAAAAAAGAAAAAGCATATCTGCAGTTACGTTGCTGGGTTTGCTTCAGGTGGTCATAAACTAGTCTGTCTAAATACTGAATTTCTGAGTTACTTGGAGTTTATGTGTAAGTATAAATTCATAATCTTATGGCGAAAACAATCTTTTTTTTTTTTTTTCAGAAAAGCAAATTAATAAAAATCTGTATACCTGACAAACACTTTCTTGTCTCTTCTCTTCATCAAAGATACTGTTGATTAATCTAAACAAACTTCCCATGTGAAACTTTTTATTAAGATACATAACTATAGATTTAAATAATGAGACAAAATTAACTTGGTTACTCCAGGTTTCTTTAGTTCACATAATCTTTCTCTACCTACCCATCCTAAATATTAGGATAATTGAGTAACTATAATCGGGAAACATGCATCATATTATGACTGTCTTCTGCATTATGACTATTTGATTTTTTTGTTCATTATTGTATTATAATTGCTCCAGGATCCTGTTTTATTAAATACTGAAGACACTCACGAGATAATACTATCTTCCCCTAAACAGTTTTTACATTAATGTTTTTATTTTAAGGTCTTAGACTCTTAAGATTTGTTTTCTGTACTGTCAGTATTTGAGTAGATGACTCTGTAGCACTTCTCACTCTGGCTATCTCTAAAGGTTTCCTAACACAGAAGGTAGCTGTCTACTCACCTGATGATAACAACATGTTGTTTTTATTTTTGAGTATGTCAAGACTTTGGTCTCTGACACTAGAAAGTCACTGCAATTTTTTGACTTTTGTGGAGATGACCTTGACCCTATGTTGCACAAGCCTTTTAATTTTCCTGCTTTGTCTTTCATAAGTAGACTGTTTTGAATAGTAGCTATTTCAGAATATTTTTAAGATTTTTATGGCTGCAAGGGTTTCCTTTTCTCATAATAAGTGTGTATATTTGATATACTGTTTATTTAAACAAAAATACTTTTGGCAGTAGTGGTCTTCTGGAAGTGAGGCAGAATCCATGTAGCCTTTTCAAAAAAGAGCTGAAAAAGCACTGGTTTAGTTGTTTGGAGTTTGTGGGGTGCTTTTTTTTTTTTTTTTTAAACTGTGTGACAGGAATGATATGTTGTGAATATGAAAAAAAAGAATCATGGGTATGGTGATATTCGGCTATTGTGAAGAGTAAATTAATTAATTATTTAGTGTTTTTCTTTCATCCATTTCTATATTAAGTGTAGAACCTATCACACTGTACATTAATATTAGATAGCAAGTCTGAGGTGGACTTACTGCAACCCTATAATTAGGTGTATTTATATTTTTCTTCAAATAGGTACTATATAAGCTTAAACTAACAAGCAGAAAAATAAAGAAAGAAACTAATGTTTAGATTTTATTCCAAAACATATAATATTTCTTGAACATCATTCAAAAATGAAAAGGTTGGTGGCGATATCCTGCTTTCAAAACAAACACAAAAAAAATCAGTAATAGAACAAAAGGAAAGAAGTCAGGATTGATTACCGAATCTAAGAGAACAATAAGCATAATATAGGAAGAGATTAGATTTCACTTAAGAAGAAATGATGATTCAAGGAAACATAAGCTCCAACTAGTAGTATTGTTTGTAAAATAATGTATACCTGATACTCAGAAAGTATAATACGACTTCAGAGTATCAAGAATACATTTCTATTTTAAATGTACAGGTGATATGAAATAATTTATTTCCTGTTTAGATAACTACATTTGATTTTCCCCTTCTTTGTTGCCATGCTGCTTTCTGTGTTTGACTTTTATGTTGCTAACTATAACTAATTACACGTTGTTGTATTGATGCCTAGTTCTGCATTTTTGCTTTTTAACAGTTGCTTTACTATTTTGTAAGCATGAGTGGAAGGCAGTGCAGTTTATTCTGCATGACATATTCTGCATGAACAATAGTTTTAACAAAATTTATAAAAAATGCAATAATAGAAATTCAGTAATTTTGCTATTGCCATTTTAGTGTTTTGCATGTGTATTGTATATGTGTATTTTTTCAGCCTATTCCAAGCCTAAACGAGGCCACCGTAAAACTGCTTCATTTGGCAACATTCTGGATGTCCCTGAGATCATCATACCAGGTATCGCAGACCAGGTGAAACGGGTCTAATGATTAAGATGCTGGAATAATGATCAGACTGCTGAAAATACTTTTTGCTCCAGCTGCTGTAAGGCAGAGCTAGAAAATCTTAGTTACTTTTTTCACAATGTCTCTGTAAGGAGAAGCATGATCTCTTAATGCTAGCTTTTTAAAAGTAAAGCTTTTTCTTTTTCTTTATGACTCTGATGCTAGATTCTTACTATGCAGCAAAAGTATATATGCAGCATTTTATTACAAAACCTCATATTTAGTGAAGAATGGACTTGCCCATTTGGACAGGAATTTTCAGTGTAACTGATATAATCAACTAAAATCTTCTAGAGCTAAAATATGTTTGCATGAAGTATTTCTATTGTGTTTAAGTTAATACAAACTTAAATTATTAGGACAGGCTTCTGACAGGAAGAAAATCAGGATAATCAGCACCATAGCCGGTAATTCCAGTTGGAACTCTAATGAATAATTCTCATCAATCCTAAGTCTAAATTTAATTAGCAATATATCTTTTCCCATTTCTTTTTTGCAATCAAAATGAATTTATCTCTTTCATTTCATACTTCTCAAGGACTAAAAATAAGTATAATCAATCCCAAACTGTGATAGGTGCACCATTAGTAGCATGCAAGTCACTTCAAAGTGATTTGTCAGAGTCAGGAGCTGCCAGTAACAGTATCTGTTGCTAATCGGGATATCCATTAAAAACTGTGAACCTGTACTCTAAATATGTCTTCTGATGAAGCGTCCGTGTAAATCTTGAGATCATACATGAATCTTAGTAACTTTTTATTACCCAATGATTAAAAAATATTAGGTATTAAAACTCTCTGTATGAGTTTGGTATTCAAAGTTGAATGCAAAAGACGCAGCACTGCACAATTTTTTTTTTTTAAATAACTTTATTGAAGGTTATGTATAAAAAACATAAAATGTCAAAAAATACCTGGCAAAAAAGAAATGCCTAGGAAATAAAACACTCTCAGTGAAAACAAAAACCTCTTTTGCATTGAGACTAATGAAGTAGCGAGAAGTTACGCTGGTGTAGCTTTCTGCTGTCTTTTCAAACAGTCCTAGCCTTCCGTGACACACAGGAATTGTTGAGAGAGCAGGGAAATAGAAGGGGCAAAGCTACAAAGAGGTCTGTCAAGCTTGGCCTTGTCAGTAAGCGATGGGAGCGTGGCAAATACACCAAGAGAGCACCCGCTGCCTTGTTTGTCTGCCTGTATCAGTACATGAGGCGTCAAAAACAACTTTGCGACTTTTAGAGAAGAAAAATTAAAACATAAAAAGGTCAATGAAACTTAATGCCGCATAGTTTTCTCAAAATAGATTGTGCCAAACATATCTGATACCTTTTTGAAGTCTGTCTCACTTAGGCAAAGGAACTTAATTAGCTACCCTTCATCTGGACAGTTTTAAATATTATTGAACCTGATGAAATAAGAATTCTGAGGTGAATTTGGTATAGTTAAGAAATATCAACCTGTGGAACTAGAAGAGTGTATAGGATTGGAACAGGCATGGGAATTAATTTTCTCAAAGGTGTAAGCCTCTCTTCAGCAGTGTAAGCCTTATATGAGTGCCATTGAAATGTGCTGTGAATGCTTTCCCAGGAGCTGCTATTAGTAAAGAAGGGGTTGGAGTAGGATGAATTGTATTGTGATTCAAAAACAATAGAAGTAGGGTAAAATTCGAAGTCATACACTGAAAGACTAATAACAATCCCGTTAATAAGATAAGAGCTTTCTGGAGTGGAAATGATTACAGAGGACCAGAGTATCTGCACACAGCTGAATCCAAGACAGAGTAAGTCATTCATATGATGTGATATCTTGGCTTTCATTTCCAGAGGTCTTGTTCCAAGAGAGAGAGATGAAAATAAATACATAAATAAATAGATAGGGCATTAGTGATATTTTCTGAGTCCATGGTGGTCTGATCTGGAACACAACATACTGTTCTGGTGAGCCATGTAAAAGAAACATAGGCACACTCTGAATTAATAGCAAGAAGAGTTACTAGGATGGCATGGAGAATGTGAAAAAAAGAAACTAATAAGACTTTTTTGAGCCTACAAAGTGAAAGCTAAGAAATGAATAATCCTTTTCTATAAATGAATCTGCAGATAAAGACTAGTAAGAGAGGTACTTAAGGTAAAAAACAGTATAAGCACTAAGGGATAAAAATGTAAATTATCTGCAAATAAGTCAGAGCTGTGAAAAGATTTCTAGCTGTCAGAACAGCTTCCCAGTACAAATCACAGCCCGCCCCCCTAAAAAAAAAAAAGAACATTTCCTATTCTTAAAGTAGAGCTTAATCATTTTAAGAAAGGGAAGTGATTGCCTGCATGCCTAGGTAGCCCTGTCTGTGTATTTGTATACTTACAGCGGTGTTTCTCAAAAGCTCCTTGCTCCAAATATGATGTCCTTGCGTCTCACCTCGTTCTTTTCCCTGCTGCCTTCGCACAGCCTTCAATCCCTGCCCTTTAAGGCACTTCCCCGTTTCTAACTGCGCTCCTGAACCCCCAGACCAGGATGCGGAGTGGCTCCCACCGCATTACCCACTTCCCTGCCTCGTGCGGGCTCCTCGGCGCGTCACTGCCAGCCTGGAGCAGCCTCTGCAGAGCGCAGGGCAGAGCAGCTGCCTCCATTCGGCTCCGCGGGGGCGCAGGACAGCGCGGGCGCTCCCGCGAGTCAGCTGCTCTGGGCAGGGTTATTTTGGAAGTGTGAGTGCCGCCTCAGCCAGCGCTGTTCGCTGCCCTGTGCTGCCCTGGCTGCCTTCATCCGTCCGCTGCTTAGCTCCTTTAGGTGGCAGGAAGTAAATTTTTATCAGCTCACAGTAATGTTTGCAAAGTAGAGTTTGCAAACTCTACAGTAGAGCTTTTCAGTATGCGTTGGCTGTTCTTTCTAGATAGTTTTTCAAATAAGCATGAATTGAACTTTATTTAATTTGTGATGCTGTGTTTTGAAACTGGTATACAAAACTTAGGAATTAAAAAATGGATCAGCAAATTCCTTTTTAGTTTACCGGTTTGGTCAGTGACCTCTGTGGTCGTAAGGTGTAAACAGATAGCCAAGTGTACTATCCCTTTATAGCATACATAATAGACTCCAACATTTTATCTTATATACAAATATAAAAACGCAGACATCACCAAAAGCTTGAATAGCCATATGTTTAAAGAAAAAAAAGTATAGTTGGTAATATGATCAAGAAAGATATGTAGTATGCTCTTTGGATGCAAACCAGTTGAGCAACATCTGGCAAGGGTGCCTGGAGGTATAGTATTTTATTTGTCTGCTGGACCATTATTCCTCTCATGCATTTGTGCCTGTAATTTCTTCATTTAATATTTTGTGTCACACAAGGTTGTAGGATTTTTATAGTGTTGACAGTACATAAATGATTATGCAAGGCAGAACTGTTTTGCTGAGTATCTTTAGAAGATGTATAGGAATCATGGATGCTTCAGTAATTTCTCGGTACGCTTTCAAAATCGATGTAAGACAGAAATCCCATCTTGTGTCCTCAGATCACTTCATTCTTACAGAATTAAGATCGATGTCTTCACCATTCTGTGTTTTATTTAAAATGTTGTCTTTTTGTCTTCTGACACTACTATATTCACTCATGATGCTCCAGCCTAAGTGAGATTTGATTCTTACAGATGCCCAAAAAGGATAGTAACTCAGGGGGAGGGACTTGAGAGTGGTGTGCATGGATAAGAAAGGGAGAACATTAGGCTTATTAGACTGGAGCATCATGAGTGAATATAGTAGTGTCAGAAACCTAAAATCTAAAAAGAGAGGAGTGAGAGAGAAGCTTGCACTTTTCCTAAAGGATGCAAACTATATATTATTATTTTCATGAGAGAAGCACAAGCACTGTCTATGTTTGTGAAAGCAACTTGTTGTTTCTGAGGCAAGGAAGTACGTTCGTGATGCTCTGGGGGAAAAATTAATGTGAGAATCTTGACGCAGCTAGGAGGGACTAAGCTGGGAATACTGTAAGAGTAATGCAAGAAGGAAGATGGTAATTTTGCTGTGAGAAAAGGAAGAAAAAACTGGTGGACGAAAAAAGAGAAAATTCAGAAAGGATAGGAAAATAGTTGAAGGGAACGTATACCTTAGTAGTTCAAATATTTTCTTATCAGCAATGCTTTGCTACATCAAACTCCTATAAAATCTTTCCTTATTATTTCTCTTGTTTTTTGACTCCTAGATATTGTAATGAGGGAATTTCCTCTGAGCCTCGTTTCCTCCATTCTCCTCTCCACATGCCTTCTGTCCTTAGCTGTCTTTTTCTCTCTTCACATTCAATTGTACTTTCATGTGTCATTAAAGAGAACATAGCTTGGGCGTTCCAGTAATTCTACTTCTTGCCCACAAGATAGACACTTTGAGAAAGGCTGAAAGCAGAACTCCGCAGCTACTCTAAAACTTCTAAAGCTTCTAAAAACTATGTTACAGTAAGCATTTGAACTGTAAATGACATATGATTTCACAGAATATATTTCTGTTTCAGAGTAATTTTTTTTTAAGTACTGCACCAGATTTTTTTTTTCATTCATTTTAGCCTCTTTTTAGAACTGCATGGAATTAAAAACGTTTTTCTGTGACTTAAGATTGTGATCAGGCATTCAGAACTCTTTTTATGTGTAATTGGATGCCCGTTGATTTGTAATCTTAAAACCCTATAAACTGTTAAAATCCTGACATGGTACATCTGCATATTGCCTACTGCTACAGATGGGGGGATGGCATTTAAAAAAATATGTTATAGCTCTTACAAAGAGGAAAATTAAATTTTGAATGGATATAGAGGTAAGAATAGGATTAAAAACACATAAGGAAAGCATAGAGATGTAGGAATAATAATGTCAAATAAAGGTTTCACGTTGTATACTGTATTTTTCAATCAAAATTAATCATGAATCTGGAGCAATAAGTATTTGTTGATTTGTAGTCTGTTTCTGCTTTGTCTAAGCTATTTGCCAGATGTCTGCAATAGTTACACTAACTCAAATGGCATTGCCTAGTAGAGCTTGCTCTTCCCTCGTGCTTCTAACTTGAATATTTTTCATTTAAAGATATTCATTTATTAGAGCACAATAGTTTTGCCCCTCCTTCTTCCCCCAAAACATTTTATTTACTTTCTTGCACCCCACCCTGATTATTTTAACTTTTTGGCAACCATGGTCTAATACTTCAGCAACACATGTGCTGGGTTCTTTAAATTCACAAATGTTGCTAATCTGAAATGAGAATTTCAGATATTTTTGCAAGCTTATTTCAGCTGGGCTAATTTTAGAACGGTGTTGTTGAATGAAATGTGCACATAATTGTTGTGTCAGTCATGGGTGGATCATCCATATCTTGAGTATTGAGATGATCTATAGCAGTTGGATGAGTTTTCTATAATATATAGTTGTATAAAGTATAATCTTGTTTTTAAGTGGTAAGGTAGTTAAAATGGACATATTCAAAAATTTTGCCATGTCCTTGTCATTTATACAAGCTTTCATGTCTTCATAAGAAGTATTTAATGCAATATATCATTGTTGCTTAGGTAAGTATCTCTGTTCTCTGAATACAGGAAGCAAAACCTCAGGGCCACAGAGAAGCTGCAATTCAAATTCACCTATAGTCAGAAACAAGAATATATTCCCAGCCTAGAACCTTTTTTTCTAATGTATTTGTTTTTCATAGTAGTTTCTAGAGATTTTAGAATATCAAATGTCTTGACAAAGTGGTAAAGTGGCAACAAATTTTGTATTGCTGTTTTGTGATAATGCATTCCTGTAGGCAATAATAACTGATATTTAGAATTCAAATTATGTTTCTATAAAAATATGAATTAATATCAGGCAATTAGTTTTACATTTTTGTAGCAATTGCTATGAATCAAAACTTCTATTAAGAAGGGCTGTGCAGTAATACTGGGATGATGCTAAAGAAAAGAAATATCTAAGATGTTAAAAAGCCAGAAGCCTGTTACAGGACACTGCCGAGCAAGTTGTGCTGCTTGCTGAGTTGCTGTGGGGGCTAGGGGCACAACTGCTGTAGTACATGTTTCGAATGCTACCCACTAGTAGAAAAGTTACGTAATGCAGATCTAAGACCAAGAATTTTGAGCATTGTCAGCTGTTACTCAGGGCGTTTTGGTGTTTCCTTTTGGACAGCTGACCTGCTCTCAAGAGACAATATAAACAATCCCAGCAATAAAAATCAAAGTGCTTGGGGAGATTCTATTGCATAATCTGCTTTATTTTTAAGGAGACTCAGCTTCCTGGAAATGCCTCTGAGTGTCAGCGCGGCGATTTAAGCTGTTCTCTCTGGCTGTCACTAGTGGATAATTGCGAACAGGTGGGAGGAGAAGAGGAAAAGATTACAGCATTGTGCTCAGGAGCTGATAGCAAGATGCGGTTTAGCTCCTTTTCACACTTTTTTAGAGCATGAGAATAGGACTTTTTGTTTTCTTCATGTTTTTCTTCCTATGAAGAAGACAGAGAGCTTTCCCTTTGACCAAAAGCAAGCACTTTTGCTTCTTAATTTTAGTGAGGGGGGCTTAGCGCAGCGAGAAGTCCTTGTTGTGTTTCTTAAGCACGCCGAAGAGCAACAGGTTAGAGCTGGCAGCGCGTTATCGTTACAGTCTAGCTTTTAGAAATCCCCATAACGTAACGCACTTGAAATAGATGTCGTCATCAGCTCCTGCCCCGAGTACTAAGCCTGGTCAAATACATGTGACAGAAGATGGTGGAGCAGAGCGCAGGAGCTATTCATGTGGTAGGAGTGGGGGTTGTATTAGGCGATACTTTTTGTTGACAGGCCAGCACGTTTTGAGTTAAAATTCTGCAGCTGTCTCTCTCTCTCTCTCTCTCCCCCCCCCTCACTTTCTCTCTGTGGATTTGTACAAATTCCAAGCTCCTCTGCCACAGTAGCACCCTTAGTTTGCTCTGAATAGATCTCACAGGTTTGTTGTGTTTTGTTTTCCCAGCAGGAAACGGACAGCAGAGGCGCAGATCCATTCAAGATCTCAGTGTTGCTGGAACAGAATCCAGTCAGGTAAAAGGCTTTGTGTCGTCTGTATCTTTCAGTAAAGCCCATGGGAATTCTGTACCAGGAAACTGCTCTGTGAGTCTTCACCTCCGATACTTGCGTGGGAATGATGTGGAGGGTGACCTGGGATCTTTCAGCTGGACAGAGTGGAACGTTGTTTGTGTTGCATTTAAGTCAGAATCCATGGGGCTCATCTATGAGAGAGATTCTAGATGAGAGCTGCTACCTGCAGAGCTCACGTGTAGCCTGTATCCCTCTGTGTACAAATAGTGTGTATATAGCCATTCAGTTTGGCTTGAGGCAGGGTTGTATAGGAAAGGTTTTCTGCCCTCTATATGTAGAAAACATCTCTATTAACTGCTAACGGTGGAATGAAGCACTTAGGTGTAGCTTACGTTCACATTTTGCATAAAAAATAGAAAGCATGTGCATTAATAATAAATTTATAATATTGATCTCTGAACCCTGAAAGGTGATTCTTAGTATTACCACTCCAATTTCTTAAAAAAGGTGTCCAGGAGGGTGCTGCTATAGAGTAAAAAAACAAAAACACCATTGCGATATTTTATAATATCAAAGCTTTGCATAGTATCTGGTGTCTTAAGTGCCATGGTAACAGACACAGTGGTATACTGTGTAAAATTTAAATTAGCTGCAAACATCCTAAGTGCAAAAAGTACACTTAATGTTTGATTTGATTGTGTTTTATTTTGAGCTTTAGTTGCTAGCTGTCTTACTAACTCAATAGAGGATATTTGGTCATTAATATGAATTAGTAATTTTGAGATCCCTGTTATTTTTTGTATGTGGAAAAATGCTTAGCATGTTCATTCAGGTTAATCAGGTTTCCATATTAAACATCTTACTGTAATAAGCTAAAATAGGTGGTAATTTTAGGGATGTGTCTTTATCAGGGAGATTAACATTTGATCCTTCTTTAATTTTGTAGAGCAAGGTAGCCACGGAAACTCATCAAACCTGTGATATTATTAGTCCAGCTTACTTTATACATTTATCAGAAGATAACGGAATGATTCTTAAATGCATTCTAATAACATTTAAAAAGACATGTTTTGAGGCAAAAAAGTTCAAAAATTAGTGAAGAATTTGATTACTTTATTCATTTAATTCTAGAACAAAAATTAGGCAGGATTTGGGGTGATGGAGGAGTGGGAACCTGTCACCAAATACCACTGTTTGCTGTATAAATATATTTAAGTGTAGCTTTTTAAATAAAATTTTCAATTTATTCATTTTAATGAATAACTAATATTTGAACAGATGATTTCAGCATTTACTTCAGATGTTAACTCCTGCAGTACCTCTCTTTGAAGGTTGTTCTGCTGCTAGTAAATATTCTAGATGAATTATGCTTTTCACTAGGAAGATATAACTTTGCCTCGCGAATCTTTGACGAGGCTTTATAGAGTACATCTGTCATGTTTTATTTTCCTGCTTATGGTATTCTACATATTGGAAATCTAAGAGAAAGAATTACAGTTGCTTTTTTTCTTTCTTTCTTTTTTTACCTCAAAGAGCCTTGGAAGCACTGTGTTAAAATCGGAGAAATGGTATTTTTTAACAGGCACATAAAACGCACCTTGGAGGACACTCATGCACTACCCATATAAATACTGAATTTTATTTTTGCTATAAGAACAGGTAGAAAAGTGCTGAAATGGATTCTAATTGTTGATACATATATTTTAAAAATCAGAAAGCAATTTTTAAAAAGCCAGCACAATGTACAAAAGAATTCAAAAAAAAAACAGCAAAAGACCTGATTTCTGAGGTTCAGTGTTCCTTTTTATAAGGTTCTCTAGTTCTGGATCTCCTTCCACGTAATTATGATTAACAAATCTTTAGTTGCTATCTGTATAGTCAATCTACAAGACTACAAAGCAGAGAAATTTCATGTGTGACCAGCTTAGCTCTGATTGGTTTGTCATATCTCCCCATATGCACTATAGTTTATAGGTTATCCTTTCTAATGTGAGAATCTCTTTCCCCCATCCTCTTTTCATTGCAAACATCCCTGTTCTCTGCATTCCAGTCCCTGTTTCACCCACTCTTCTGCATAACCTTCTTCAGTGATCTCATAGCACTGTGTGCTTCCCTTCTGGCACCCTGTCCTTTTAAGACTCCATTCGGCTCAAAATATAATGATTACTGGGGGGATTATTTGGGGGTTGGTTTGGGGGAGGTTTTTACACCCTTTCTCTGAAATGATCATTAGTAGAGGTGATCAGTAATACTTAATGCTTTTATTAAACTTGTTTTTATGGAAATTGCCAATCTGTCAATATAGAAGTATCCCGTTACAAATGACTTTGTTTTTTAATCAGGAGGGATTTACCAATTCAGATCAAAGGGAAATACCAGCTTCATAACCAGTACTCGTGTGGTTGTGATGCTTACCTGGGAGGACATAGACCAAGACTCACATCTCCCTGCTTTGACATCTAACCTCTTGTATATTTTATAATTATTCTTATCCATATACTATTGCAAAACTTAGCCTGTCCGATGTGTCTTGCAAAATATTATTTGTGTAAAGTAAAATGGCTCCAAGATAAGTAAGTTAGATACGCAAAAGAAGTTAATAATCTCATTTTTTAGCAAGGAGAGGTGAGGGTGATGTTAAAAATCAAAAACACTGTTTTATAAATGAACTCTTTTCATTCATTTATGACTACTGTTTTTGTGTTCTGAGACCTGAGGCATTCTCTGTTTTCCAGTATTTTTACCAAAGTTATCAACCACAGATAGTGACAGTACTTTGCAAGTGCATATACTACTCAGTTTTTACATCATCAGCTTAGACAGAAAAATGTGTGAAACCAGTTCTTTTTCAACCATTGGATCAGTCCTCCTAGAGAAGCTGAGTGTTGAAAATATAATGTGCATTAAGTGCTATTTTTTTTTCTTTTTTTAAGATTTGTGTAGGGCTTGATGACCTTAAATTGAACATTATTCCAAGTGACCAGAGCAGAACAGACTGCCCTTTCTGTAAACTATATTTCCATCTTCTTCCATACCTATATTGTGATACACATTTTTCCATGTAAAATGTTCCTTTTCTACTGAAGCGATTCACGTGTCTTCTCATTTGCCTGTACGTGTGTTTTTAAAATGCGCAAACTGTATTTCTCTGGTTACACCGCTTTTCTTGCCTGAACCCTTTGGTAACCAAGAAGGAAATGTGCTGGCTCCAAACTGCAACCTTAAAAGCTTTCATGCCTTGATGAATGTGGCTAGACTGGGTAGAATCATCTTCCCAGAATGCGATATTTCATACCAATAGACTGAGGAACGTATTTGGCATAATCCTGAAAGAATTGCAGCTTGTGGTCAGATTATTAGTAAGACAGTCGTTTTCTTGTCTACACGTTTTTAATTGGGGATTTTTTTGTTACATCATCCTTCACAGGACTATCTTAATATCAAAACCATCTCTTTTAAACTGATAATTTTTCGGTAAGAACTGGTGCTAGAGCTGAACTCTTACAGTTTATTTTGAGATGCAAAAGATTAAAGAAAATTGTGTATTGAGTAGTAGAGAAGTGGTATGTTGAGAAGCTGTGTATGTGCCCACATGCATGCCCACATGCATGCAAGTTAAGTGAGATAATTCATGGAATCTGATATTGTATAGATGAATCATTCTGTCAGTAAGATTATTCAATTGGTCAAGGATGCACTTTTTTTTTTCCCCCACATTGTCTTTCATAGGAAGATGAAATGTACAGAAGATGAGAAGACAGAGCTAGTAGCAGTCGGGCTTGTTGTTTTGGGGAATTTTTCTTGTTGTTAATTTGGTTACCAATTTAAATGGGAAAATGATAGTTTTCTTAGAGGAGGAATTATTTCTCAGAGTGAACTAGGTTCTCAAGGCTGTATATCTTTGAGAGAGACAGAAACTAAGAAGCTGATAACATAACATGGGTTTGATGACCTGGCAAAAATGTTTGGAGAGTGCTCTGACAAAGCAAATAGGGTTAATCAGTAATTTCTGAGCCAGTGGGAAGGAGCAGGCAAGACTTTGTGCTCCCATAAGCAAAGCCTCGTGTAGAAGGGTAAGGGAGGAAGGAGATTCTGAAGCTCCTAAGAGGACTCTGTCTTAAGCCTAAACATTCACAAAAGGTGAGGAAATAGAAAAAGGGAAGTGTGTTTATTTTGCTTAGCTCCTCCTTTCATTTCTCAAAACCTTTTTAGGTTTGTAGGAGGTTAACTTGAGTTTTATAATCTGCATAAAACCTGTTGACTATTACCAGAGGCTGAGGAAATTGAGTGTTAACACACAGTGCTTTCTAGGTGAGGCTTTTATAAAAAGGTCCATTGAGGGTATGGAAGCAAGGATGAAAAGGTAACCTTGAAAGGATAAGAGAAATTGCTTGCTACAGAATAGCCAGGGCTTAGCTATCAGAGGGGCTGATGTCAGGGAGGTGGCAAAGGCTCGTGGAGCTGCAGGAGGCCTGAAACATCAGGTTAAACATGCAAACTCAAACCAAACACCTGGTCATTTGGGGGAACTTTAGGTTTTGTGATCACATATAAATGTGCCTTACATAGGAATACTTTATTCCAGCTCTGGTAGTGTCATCTAAATAACACTATCAAGGAAATGGGCTTATTCTGTGGATGGATCAAAATGATCTAGTTCAACAAACAGTCTAGTTCCACAGTTTTTGCTAAGTTACTTGAGCCACAGTACTTTGCAGGTCCACTTTGCCACTACTATAGATATTCAACTATTTCCCCTCCCTTAAGGAAACAGTTGATACTGTTAAATATGTTTGCTCCATCTTACGATTTTTGATATCACTTAAGTGTGTTTGTCATTCACATCTGAGGACGCTGGCAATAGACAGGTCTACTCATTAGGTCATCTTCTAACGTCAACAAAGACTTCAAGACAAAAGCTTCTTAAGGGTAAATAATGCACTTATCCCATCTGGAAATTAAATGATTAATAACATTAAATGATTAATAGAAATAAAATTACTTCTTTCAATACCTCTTGCAGTAGCTCTGTCAGAGAATGAATACAAGGCTAATAGATACAATGCTTTCTCAGTTTGACAATTCCTTTGTTTTTATGGCATTTCTTGTTACTTAACCCTCTGTATTTATGAATACACATATTTCCCTTGACAGCACAAAGTGCATTCACATATATGGGTTTCCTCAATAATTGAAGACTGAACTCAGTTGGAAAGATTAAATAGCATAAGGAAGTATATAATTTATATTAATTAACATAATCTCTCTTTTATAATTAAAAATTATTTGTACCAAAGTGGAACACGTTAGGTTTGCAAACATTTTGTCATTGCATAAGTAAGCAAGCCTAAAATTTTCAGTACTGGCATGGGAACAATATTAACTACTGCAAAATAAGGTTTGCTTTTTAAACAGTTTTTAAAGCTCTGAAAAGATAATAATTGAGCCGTGTGTCTGACTTCCACGTTTTACCCAGGGGATTTAAATTATTGTTCTTATAAAGATGCTTCATTTTAGAAAGTCTGGTCATTTACTGTTTATAGATCTCATGTGTGCAGTTTAATTGTGTTTTCCTAGTCTTTTAAACTGAAGCAATTACAGGAGAAATCTAATATAGTTGGACTAATAGATGTTTTGGTATGTACAGTCTTTTAGATACTCTTTAGATTATTTGGCTGACTAAGAGCTTTGCTTCCAAAAAGCAAAGATATTTGGAAATTAGAGCCATAAAGAAATCCAACTTCCACATAATGTATATTATGGTTTTGTTTTGTTTTGTTTTTTTAAGGGAACATTTAATCATTTCATGATAAACACATCATACTTAAAACAGCTGCATTTTAACAGCATCTTTTCTTTTGACTACAGTTTTTCCTCGAAGACTTGAAGGGCAAGATCTATAGTCAAATATTTTACCATGTTAATATTATGTCAGTAGGAGGATATATAAGAATATCCATTGTGAATAACTATTTTGAAAAGGAAGATGGGTAGAATAACAAAGTCTGATGTATTAGAGTCCGTACTTTGGGAAACAAAAGGATTTGAGAAGTAAGGCTGTATGTTGAAGAAGTTCCTATAGATTTGTATTTTAGTTTTTAATTAAAAGGAGAAAATTTCCTCATTTTCTAATTTCCTTGCTTTATTCTGTTGTTCCTTTTTGGTTAAGCACTTTTTCATGTTTTGTGAAAATGAATCATATCCCCTCAGAGTCAATACAGGAATCATAACGAAGCCTGTAGATTTAACACATTGAGGTCTGTTAGAAAATTGCAAAACTGTGCTGAGTTCAGTTAAGTGCAGTGCCATTTATTTATTAACACTGAAAATGAACTTTATTCTTCTCTTATATTTCAGAGACGATACGTTTTACTGAACAGTTATGAAAATTATTAGATATAATGTAATTGCAACACTGCTTTTCCTTATGCTAAATAGAAAAGTAATTTCTATTTCTTTTTATAGGTAAAGACTGAGTAGGAGTGAGGCTGAAATTATCCCTGTAATGCATGTAAAGTTTGTCAAGCTATCTGAAATGTTTTCAGGGTAAAAGGCTTTTTTTCAGGGTAAAAGGTTCCCCTTCGCACACATACCCCACACTACACTGAGAGAAATGTAAATTCAGATTTCTCCATGTTATTTTGTCATGCTAGTGCTGTTATGTAAAACGAACACTTTGAACAATCTTCTTTTGACTTTCATTGTCATTGTAGTTTGTCATCTTTTGTCATTGCAGGAGAGTAGAAACAGCAGTAGGTCATCTAGTCCTAGTGTGAGAATGATCACTACCTCGGGACCAACCTCTGAAAAGCCAACTCGTAACCCATGGACACCTGATGATGCAGGTGATACTCTGTTCATTAGTTCACTTTTAATCTGTAAAAAGTAACAAATATTTCTTTGATTTGTGTGTGTGTGTGTGTGTAGACATTAATAAAAATAAGCAAGTGAAATTGCCAGTCTGTTTTAGTACTGCTTAAATCTAATCTTAAAAATGATTGTTTTGCATACTGAATGTAGGAATTTTTAATGTAGGTTATATTGTTTACATGCATGCATCAATATTTTTCCTTATAACAAATCATTGTTGGCATACAGTGATGCTTCTATTTAGTGCATCTCTGAGCACCATTTTATGGCTATTTGTGTATAAGGAGTGAGGGGAATAGACATCCTGCAACATTTTACTCTTGCGTGTTTTATTGTGAATGCACAGATAAAGCTTTCATTGCTCTGACTTCTGGCATGAATTGTTCCTTAGGTGACTGTGAGCTAGAATACATTAATTCTGTTTTTATGTGTGTTCTAATTTTGCTTATGCAAAATACACACATATGCACAAATTATTGTTTTCAAATGAATCAATAATGTGTTTTCAAAATATAACGTTTGCACCACTTACAAAATATGCGTAAGAGCAAACGTAACTTAATTCAATTTTAAAAGTAGTGCACATCATTATGAAAAGGATTGATCCTGGACTGCATTGAAGCAATGGATCTCTACAAATTAATTTTTAGAATATAAATAAGAATTTCACTTTTGCTGTGAATATGTGGATGTTAGTCTCTAGTTGTTAAGTGCCTTAAATTCTGAAATCTTTTGCTGGTGATGTGTTTCATACTTGGGCTGATGAGACTTCGTCATTCTTTTCCTGTAAACCAACTGCAGAATGGTAACTCTCATCTCAACTGATATTGCCCCACCATATATTTAAGCAAATATAGAGTGATCATGTATGCAAGATGTGCATTTTTCTTTTTTTCCTGTGTTTCAGTGCGAGGAGAACATCCTCTTGTATTTTGTTTCCACACCTTCCTTCTTTCTGTCTATTCTTATTTTTCACAATCTCACACTCTACCTTTTAACACATAATCCTTAAACCCTCTGTCCCGTGTCCTTGTTTATGCAACTTAGGGTCTGAGTTTCTTAAGGCAATGTGCACTGGCAGGGATTGCTGCCTCGCACAGAGGCAAGTTACACATGAACTGAATCAGTAGCTCATGAGGAACTGAGAGCTGCTGATACCCTGGCCCTGGAAAGCCTGCACATCCCAAATCTTTGGCCTTAAATGCAGCACAGAGCTACATTAAGTCAGGTCCATTACTGTGGCAACTTTCTTCCACACAAGAATGCCTCACACCTAGAAAAATGCAGAACATGCATTTATTTTTTTCAGATTAGGTTTATGCAGTCCATGAACATAGGATTGTGGGTTTTTTTTTTTTTAATTTTATTTCTAAACGAATAAATAGTTCTGTTTTGTTTTTTGTTTTTTTTTTTTTTAAGGGAGACCACTATTAAATTAGTGAAGCAACAGGATAGCAAGGTCAAATCTGGACAATCGTAGGGAAAAGTTACAGTTCTGTGACGCACACCTGAAAAAATCCAGAATGTAGTCTAAAGTATTTTGCATGTCTTGATATATTTGAAACATTGCATTAATTTCTTTTCTGTATGCCCTATGTGGCAATTGTCTAATGTAGAGAAGGACTTTTGTATTTTTCTGATTTAAGACATTGTGGTAATTAAGTCTCTGGTTTTAGGATTTTTTTTTCTTCTTTACCACCTTCCAGTTTCCTTACAAACATACACTTAACCACTGTTTCTCCATTCCCACCCTCTTATTTCTGTTTCCTTTTGAAGCTGCTCTTGGAGATAGCATAGTCTTTGAGGGCAACACCTTAGTTTCTCTACCACGACTACTGTGTGGCAGGTGCTTTTGGGGTATGGGTAAGCAGCCCCTTTTTTTTCCCCACCTACCCTCCTCCATATGATCCCCTGGTAGAAGTAAAGCAGCTATGAAAGCAGTAGTTTCTCAATGTATCTTTATTCCTGTGTTTCTTAAAGCTTAACTGTAACCTTGTGCTCCGTGGACTGTGGTTTACCAAAAGATGAGATCTATAATCCAGAAACATATCTGGGATGAAAGAGCTAGAGAAACCCAGTGAAACTGCAGTGTAAGAAAAGAGCGGCCAGGCCCAAGAGATAATGGATTGGTTATTGGGTTCCTTGCAACCCACAAAATATCTCTACAAAGCCAAGAAGATGCCCCAGAGCATGTTGTGAGGAAGATACTTGCAATCCTCACAGGGAAAAGGTTTCAAAACTGAGCAGGGGGTTGTGCTTATTTTATTTTGGCAGAGCTGGTTTGCATAGCTTCTAATTTTAAAATCATTAGATGCACGGGCTGGCTGGCTGATCTTTCATAAACAAGAATGGAATGGCAATTTTTTTCTTTATAAATAGAGAACAAGATTGCAAACTGTACAGAAATAGTATTTTTCTTAAATTTTTGTGCTGTTACATGGCTTCTAGAAATGTAGATTGATAACATTAGTCTTTATTTCTTCTTGATGTGGTAGACCATACATTTGAAGTTCTCATTTAACATTATCAGAAAAACAAATGAAGTCATCTGCCTTGGATTTGGAACGCTGATATTTCCATTTGCCTTTCCACATTCAGATTGTATATATTTGAAATGTTTCAGTATTTTTCATGTCTTCTAAAAATCAGATTTACTCATTTTGATACTATATTAAAGTTTTCTTGGTATTGTTACAGAGACCAATGGGTCAGATAACTCCATCCCAATGGCGTATCTTACATTAGATCACCAGTTGCAGGTAATAAATATATGTTTTAGTAGATATTTTTATTCACATTAAATTTTAAAGGATGAATTGTTAGCTGAAACATAGTGGCACATGTTTACATCCTGTCTAAGTTTTGACCAAAGCTAAAAAAAAATGTATTATGTAATCTGAGATTGGTTGACTCAGATTTGATCAAGCTACTAAAAACAAGCCCTGGGAAATATGATCCCTTAAACCAAATGAAATCAGCGTTTGACTGTCAAAATAAGACATTGTTTACTTGGGTGTTATTAGATGAATGTTCAGCTTGTTTTTTCTGTGTGTGATCAAACACTACTCCGATTATTATTCCTTGTTAACAAAAAGAGATTGAGATTAGTAGCTGCAGGTTTGTGATCTGAGTCAGCTTTGACATCAGTGCTATAAAATTTTCCAGGGCATGGTTTAACACTTATTTTTAAAAGCTTACTGGTTTCTAAAAGTTGATACAAATATATTTCAGACACATTCTAACACACTATGTTTTGGGATATCAGTTGATTAGTTTTTAACACGTCTGATTTATTTTCAGCCTCTAGCACCATGTCCAAACTCCAAAGAATCTATGGCTGTGTTTGAACAGCACTGTAAAATGGCACAAGAGTATATGAAAGTTCAGACAGAAATTGCATTGCTGTTGCAGAGGAAGTAAGTGAAATGTTTTGATCCTTTTTTGTTCTTCTGTATGTTTCCTTCACCCTAAATTATTTATGAGAGCATTCTTTTTGGCCTTATGAAGTCACATTTCATAGAGTATGGTTGTTTTGTAGACTTAATCTTGAAAATACTGAGCTCCTGACTATGTATGATATTTCAGAGCAGGTAATTCAAAGTTCTAATCAACATCAGAATTTTCCTTTTGGATGAGTTCCACTTTAAAGAGTGTGCCACATATCTGTGTATGTAGCAAACCAGTAATGTTTACATCATCTCAAGTAAAAGATGTCCTCTGTTAAAGAACTTTGTAATTTTATTTCACACACTGTCCAGTAAGAGTTTTTCGTTGTAATCTGTAGATAATTGTTTAGATAATTTATTACAGAAATTTGGCTAATATCTCATTGTCCCCTATTTGACAGAAAATCTTTACTGTGTGTGGCTTTTGTCAATCACATGCAAAACAGTAATATTAACATGTGTCCTGTGTGTTTCTGGAAAGACTTTCGTATTTAAAAGTCATTATATATATTTTTACTCCGTGTACCAGAAATCATCTTTTGATCTTAGGAGGACTGTATATGTGTTAAGCAAATGTTTGTGTGTATTGTTGTATAGGGGCCAAAGCTATTGCTGAACCATGAGTTCAGCTTGCAGTACTGGCTGTTGTGTTCTGCATCCCCTGTTTCTGCTTCCTGAGGTCAGGGAACAGTTTTCCCAAGTTGTTTTTCTTAGTCAAAACCATGTTATGCATTAAACAAAAAGAGTGGTATTACATGAAAGGGTAACTAGTGTATTTGATGCTTTTTGAGATAGTTAATTATTCTGTAAGATTGAACTAGTAAGTTTTCCTTAATAGTAACATCAATCATATGGCAACAATTAATTAACGATTAATTTTCTCCGCTACTTTGTTGCTAAAATATTATTGGCAGCTTGCCTTCTTGTCACCTCATAAATGAAGGGTAAAACAAAATGCATTCTACTTGCTAGAGCAGTTTTATAGGATAATTCTTAGCAGGCTTACCAATGTGCTGCTTCCTCTAGAAGAGTTACTAAAAATATACCAAACGCTATGGCATAAATTAACTGAAATAACAATTTTAGAGATCTGCCTTATTCTGCTTTTGACTGCTTTAAAAAGTGCAGCATACAAACAGTGTTCCAGTGAAGAGTTTCCAAAATTCCTGCAGTGCTTTTTCCAGGATTCAAACAATGTTTGCTCTATCAGAGCTTATTAATTTTGACTGTGAAAGTTTGTTTAGCACAGAATCATTTTGCTGCAGCCTTGAACATTTACATGATGAAGTCATAACAGAATTTTTGAGATAGCTGCAAGTGTAGAAGTGTTCTTTAAATGTTCTCTAAATGAATAATGAATATTCTGGGTAAGACCAATTTATGGAGAGAGGGGGGAAAAAAACAGAACTGCAACATCATCATTTTATTGAGATTAAAATAAACAAAAGTAGACAATTTGTTTCCCTAAAATAGTTACTAAAACATTTTGACCATTTATTGCACTAAGGAGCTGAAATTACTGTTGTAAAAATAATCTGCTTGATTTTGCTTTCTGATGAACTTCAAGAATTTCAGCTTCAAATAGAAAAGTGTTTTACTGTAAAGATAACAGAATTATAGATCTTCCTTTTAAGTTGAAGTTTTAAGTTTTTCAATATATATGTGGTGAATCAATTAGACTTGAACATATTTATAAATTCCTATGTGGATTTTTAGGTATTGTAACAACCTGTAGAATTGCATTTGAAATCCTTTATAGAAAGGATATTTGTAGTGGCTGAGATTGTGATTTTCAGCAATTTTAAAGCTGATATGTCAATTAGTTTTGAAAGAGCACATTCTTCAGACTACAACAAAGAATAAGATTTGTGTGTGTGTGTGTGTGTGTATGTGTGTGTGTGTGTGAAGCTACCTACCTGCAAATGTAAACAGAATATATATGACAAAGCTTTTTTTCTTCTTCTTAAAACTATAGACAAGAACTAATAGCAGAACTGGACCAGGATGAAAAAGACCAGCAAAATACATCCCGTCTGGTACAAGAACATAAAAAGCTGTTAGACGAAAACAAAAGTCTCTCAACTTACTATCAGCAATGCAAAAAACAATTAGAGGTCATCAGAAATCAGCAACAGAAACGACCAGGCACATCATGATTCCCTGGGACCTTTTGAATGAAAAATATGCACAGAAAAGACTGACCTTTTTTTTTATTATCCCTTATTATGACAACTCATGAGTGTTAGCTTCTTGGTGTGGTCTGTATTTGTCTGCTACACTTATAACATCATTTAATTTTCCTTTTCCTTTGGTGAACATTCAGTTCAACACGTTAATCAAATCAGGTGAGAAAACAGTGACAGTGACTTGAATCAACAGCCCTCAACTTAAAGCAAGTGCAGTAAGCGGTGGCTGTATGCATGCTCCTTGTGTGAAGGCTAGCCTAACAAGTGTTAAAGTGGCTGCTAAATTGTAAGATCTTGTATTTAGTTCTTGGTGTTACCTCGATAAGAGCAAAACAAAAACTTTCCTGTTCAAGAATGGTTTTGTTCTAGTGTCTCATCTCAAACAGATTTACAATAGCAGTTATTTTCAGGATTTAAACATGCAGCAAGCTGCAGAGATGATGTTGGCTGACCAGAGTAATCATGATGCAGAAGTGATGCCTTTTACCTGTAGACGTAGTGTAAGTTTTTTCCCCACATGCAAAATGGTAGTCAAACTGATGCCAGCATCTTTGGTTCAGTGCTTGATAGCCCTGCATTTTGACAAATATGTTTCTTGTAATCCTGCATTCATAAAATATTTGAAGTAAAAGGCTGTATTTTCTTTACTTTCTTGGGGGGAATAGTGTGTAATTTCATCTGATCACTGGGAAAAAATTATGGAGCTGATTCACTGGGCAAAGTTGGTCTCTTGCATAAATGAAAGAATTGAAAAATGTGTGGAAAGTGTGTTTAAAACCTTTAAAGCTTTTGTTCTTTTAGCATGTTTGGAAGGAAGCTGAAAAAGACAATTTTTTATAAAATTATTGCCTTAATATTGTTTATTGGATTTTCCTTACAACTTATTTGCTGAAAAATATTTACAATAAATGTAAATAAATTCATTTTGGATAAGGGGAGACGGGTGTGGGGAGATGCATTTATTTTAAATAGTAAGTGATGAAACAGACTTGAGTATGCAAATAGCGGAAGCTATTACAAAAATGAGGCTTAGACCTCTATCAGGAATCTCAGTTATTCCAGTCATTTGAACATAGTTCAGAGCAAGCCCATCACAGAATGCCCTGCTGCCTTTGTGGCTGAAGAATTGCACTTAATGAACTTAACCGAATATGCAACGATTGGGATTGTTATTTTCTCCCATGTTTAAATGGAAAATATCTATTTGTTTACATTGCATATTGATTATTTGAATTATGAATTAACTTTTAGCTGGTACAAAAATGAGGCACTTAGGCAAGGAGTAATTTCTCAGTATATTTGTAGGTTCTTGGCACACACATTTGGGGGTGGTTTTTAATAGTGCTTTTGCAAAGTGAAAATAAAAAATTGAAATTTAGCTGCCAAACCCTCAGAATAGGGATAAGCTCAATTTTGATTTGTGCTTGTGCAAAGTGAGTGGTTGTTCATAGGAGGCCATGAGCAGAGCTTGGTAAAATATTACTGGTAAAAGTCTCGGTATTTTTTTCTTTCCCTCTGCCTACCTGACAATAAACATAAATAATAATACAGTGCCTATGTGTGAACAACAAAGATGAAGGACAGTTTGCTGAACAGTGTCATTCCATGTTGAAAATAAATCTATTGTTGGCAAAGCTCTGGGAGTTAAAAACCCTTCCCTCATTTTATTTAAATAAAGGAAGGGTTATCATTCCCCAAACCTTAGCAGATAATTTGATTAGTTAGCTGAAACTGATATTGGGAGCAACTTAAGGGCACACATATTTATAGCAAAATGTAATTGGCAGAGAAAATAACTCTAGTATTAGGAATAGCACAAGTTATCCAAAGCATTGCTGTTTGCATACATCTGTCCATCTACCAAAATGGGCACAGTGGTCAGCAGCTTGTTTAACATATGTCTCAGCTTGAAGTAGAGCAGCATAAATACTAATGCTTGACTTCAGATACATGGTTAATAATTACGTTCACAAAATCATTTACCAGGACAGTTTTTATGGTTTGCCTTCTCATAAAACAGAGATACTTAATGTACATCAGTGTTAAATGTGAAAAGTCACTTAATTTGAATAGTGGGATTGAATACTACACTAACTTAATGGTACGTAATACAAAAGTCACTTCTAACAGTCACAACTTTTCAAAGTTTATATTAAAAAGGGTCTCAAACTTTAAAATAAGTACTGTACTGCCATACACTGTTGCATTCACTCCCATTTTCAATAGTTAGGTTGTATTGCTGTTCTTACGATGTATAAAGGGAATTTGGAGTTTGGCCTTTTGCCTTCGAACCTGTCCCTTTCTTAATCCCATCAGAAATTAAATTATTTGCCCTGATTTCTCAGTGAGCTATTCTGTGTGAGCAAATTCCTATATCATAGAAAGCTATAAAGGTAGAGCATAGCAATTTGTGCCAAGCAGAGTTCAGCACCTTATCTTAGTAGTGGCTTATCACTTTCCTAAGACACTTGTTGTAAAGTTGTTTACAAATGTACTTCTCTGTTAAGCTGTGTCAGAGCGTTCAGGAATCTTTTCATGTCCTCTTATGTCCAGTTAAAGCCACTGCTTAGCTCATGGAGCTGAAACACCTACTTTTATCAGGCACTGCCTTCTAAAAAGATAACAGGCTCTGCTTTTTGTTAAAGAATGTGTTATGTAAGATAATGTGTAACTGAAAATATGCATCTGTATACTGTGCAGTTCTACCAAATCCTCTCTTTTTTAGGCTTTTTTTTTTCCTTTTCTGATGAGAAGCTGAAGATTGTAATTCAAAACTTGTACATAAAATGGTGAATGATTTTATATGATTCAGGAATGAGCAGTGTGGCTTTCTGCTACAGGGTTTTATTACTTGTGTCAGGAATCTGATTAATCAAAGCTGGGAGGTTTCAACAAGCCTCCAATGCCCCTGCATGTGCCAGGGCATCCTTGGTTGGTGATGGAATCCCACGCTGGGTGGGGGCCCCTCGTGGTGCAGTTGTTCCCACCATGGAAAGGAAATTCTTCTCCGATAAGCTCTTCCCTTCCTGCATGCCCAAGTGGAGCCCTGGGTGAATAGTTTTGGTCATAACTGGATATCAAGCTATTTTAAGGATGCCACATCTGTAGTATTGACAGTCTGCAAAAAGTTCTTTCTTTTCCCTGTGAAATTTGGACAAATTCCACTCCCTGTAACTTTTCTGTTTTATTCCTTATATATTTAATTGTCTGAGAGTCTCCACTGCTCTACACCCCAGCAGTTATGACCTGTTAATTATCTCCCTGCCTAGGAAATTTATTTCAAATCTATTCTGAGCTGCGTTAACCAGCCTAAGCACTTCAGGTGCCCCGTTCAAACTTGCAGGCAAATTCGAAAGACGGAGGGCACCAAAGGGTGCAGCAAACCTGGCTCTTCTGAATAGAAGTTCCCCATACTGAGCTGCCAGAAGTGGAGAAGGAAAGCAAGCATGTGTGTGTATATACACGTCTTAGACACGCTGTGGTCTCATTATTGCTGTAGGTGCAGACAAATGCCTGCATAAAATTATTATTTTTTTATTTCCAAAAGCCTGCTGAGCTGAGGCAAGTAAGCTTTCTGAAGCTGGCTTTTACTTACGCTGCGCTGCGTGAAGTAGTGGTTTAATGCTGTGAGGATGACGTTCCAGAAAGAAGGATACACGTGGATATGCATCTGCAAGAGAGCACCGATTATTTTGCATGAGTGTTCGACCTTTTTCAGTTGTTACAAGTACGGCCCTGGAAAGGCCAAACTAGGAATCCATGGCGGTGGCCTGAAGTCCTCTACCTGGCCTGAAGAGCCCCACGAGCTGCGCGTGTGTCTGCTTGCCAAACCACCACCGCAGGCTTGGGGCCGGGGACGCCTTTGCTCCCGCCAGAGGAGTCCTGGCTCGTCGGTGGCCAGAGGCCTCCTCGCACAGCTGTCCCCAAAAAGTCAGCGCCGGCCTGCGCAGATCAGACTCCTGTTAAAGCTCCTTACATCACCGTTAGCCGCGGGGAGAGGACACGGCTGTGGGTGGCCCGTGAGGCGCGAGGTGAAGCTAATTTGGTTTCCTCGGGGCGTCTGCCTGGCACCGCGGCGCTGCCAGGCCCAAATTATCACCGTCCGGGAAGGGAACTCATTGCACGGAAGACGGGGGGCGCCGGGAGCCCTCGTGTTCGGTGCAGCCTTGCTTTCAAGTAAGCACGGTGCGGCGACCCGGCGTAGCGGCACTGCTCGTGCAGCCTGAGGGGCTGCCTTCATGGCAGATGGGGCTGTAGACACCGCTGCCAAGGCATCCTTGAGCACTGGGAACATTCGCACTCCTGGCTTTAAGCTGTATCAAAAACTCAAGGTTTAGGGCAGTCTTTTCACTCATGAGAACTACCGTGCCTCAAGAGATCACTTGGGAGGGGTTTGCTTTGTTTAAAAAATGCCTCAGTAACCAAAAAAGGGCTGAGGCCGGGGTTGTACTCCGTATATCCCAGCTGTGGGGTCGGGGCAGAGCACGGGTACACTTCTGCATGGAGCTGTGTGAGCTGCCAGAGGAGCAGCACGGCGGGAGAGGTACAGAGTGAAGGGTTTGCATTTGTTTGGTGGTTGTTTTCCTGAAGGAGCCTTTACTTGTTTTGGTTTTGTTTATTTTTTTTGAGGGAGCAAGTTTTGTTACAGTGAAGTGACCAGTTTTCAGAATACCATCGCTAGGGAGAACATCAGGGTCTAAGGGTGGGTGTTTTAAGCTACAAGATTTTAAACAATTGCCCGAGTACTTGATTTCAAAATCCTTTTCCAAAAATAATCAAGATGATGAAATATCTAAATTTTTCAAGAAAAGACAATAGAAAAAATAAACTGAATTTATAATCGATATGCCATGTTAATCCAGATTTCTGGGCAGGAAGGCAAAGTGTGTATTCTCAAACCTGCAGAATGGGATGATGAAGGGAACCCTCCCTGCCCCAGTCCGACCCGTAGCAGAGCCCGAAGGGATATGGAGAAGGCTGCGTTCCTCTCTCCAGTGCTTTTGCCATTTCTCTGTGTGTACAGGAAAGTCCAATTAATCTTGCAGCTGCAACTGCAATGGAAGAGAGCTGCTTGCAGTGACGTGCACCTTGCATCTTAAGGTCTCTTGGTTTGAATTAGCGTCTTGTGCCAAGGTTGTATTTTTCCTGATGACTTATTCCCGTACACACACAAAAACATATTTTTGTATTAGAATCAGTTAAATCAGTTAAAAAATAATACATAAATATTTAAGAATTCACTCATGAAACAAATCAAAATAACTTTCCATGCTTATATTGCAATATAAAGATTATCCTGAGTAGCCTGCTGACAGCCAGCCTTGCCAGGTCCTAAGAGCGTTTTTGCTCAGAGAATCTAAGTAGCTGAATGCTTCCAAAAGTACCAAAGACACGTTCAAAAATCCTGAGCATTCTGGTTTAACGTCCTTCCTGTTGTGGAACAGAGAAACGTGCAGTAGCTCTAAAATATACCTGAAGTACAAAGAGTGTTTGGGCAGGACACAACACATCTGGCCTCAAGCCTCCACCCCAAGAACCTTCTCCAGTGGGAAGGTTATTTGCAAGATGATCGTGTCAGATGATTGGCAGGGATCCTGGTCACCAGTCGCACTGTTTGCTCTGCTGCCCAGCCTGACTGCATTAGGCTGGGAAGTGAAGACAAGAAAAGCAGCTACAACCAAAAGCAAGTCAAAAATTGAATGCAGCATCGCTGTTGCTGTGGTTTGCTGAATGAAAATATAGCTGTACAGCATGACGAATGAATCACAGGCTGTGCTGTTCACTTGTTGAGTTGGCAGAAATACAAATCCCTTAAGAATCAGCTGATGAACACTAAGCACTTTGAGCTCTCTTGAACCTTTATGATCCAGTGTCTGGTATTTACTTGAGCTAATGTTCCCAGGGGTATCTGCTCAGACCTAATCGTTGCTGTGTGAGTGATGAGAATGCACTAATGCCGGCTCCACTCTCTCTGAGCACAGCAAAGCTCACGAATTTTGAACACGATTGAAAATCAGTGGCAACTGTGAAGACCTTCTTTTTGTTTGTTTTGTTATTTTAGTCTGAAGAGACAAGAAAAGTAAATTACAGCTTTCTTTGTATTTCTGGAGCTGGGTGCGCTTGTCAGGGTTGGAAAGCCTACCCAAGTGTATCACAGCTAGTGATGGAGGAAAGTCCCATCGCTAGAAGCTTTAAGATGCACAGCCCTCTCCACAACATGGATCAGGGTTATAGAGGGGTGATGTCGTTTTTACTCAGCATATGATTCATCTTTCCATATTGACCACAGAGCAGGTAACTGAAGGAGTGGAGGGAGTATTCGCAAACACACTGTCTGCAGGCAGGCTCGCGTTACAGGCAAAGGAGAGATGTGTTTCTCCATTATAGTTCAAAGCAGTAACCTAATTTGGGCTTCTGAAGTGGATGATGCAGTACATGCATCTCCATACCTTTGGAGTCAGCCTCTTTGTGGAGTATAGATGGATCTGGGAGAGATTATCCACAGATGCCTAAAGCTGGCATTAGTGAATGCCCCTCAGAATCCCCATTTGTGACACTCTGGAGCCAAAGAAGAGAAAAAGAAAAAAAAAAAAAAGAAAAAGAAAAACAGAGTTGATGCATATACCTATTTAACCTGGGTCTGCTCTGTCTCTGATGTTGAATATGTTCAGGGCCTTAAGATGCCTTACATTTATAATTTGCATGCAGTTTACCTGATAAAAGTGCATAGCATGGTAACTTACATTAGCATCAAAACTAAAGTTCTGAGATACAATAAACATGTTTTTTCTACTTACACTAGAATTAATTGCATCAAGAGCTGCAAAGACTCCAAGCCAGCTGCAGGAGGAACCACAACAGAGAGTCTTGTAGTCACCACAACTATCTCAAAAAGCAGCAGGGGTGTTAAGTTGTGGCAGTGATTCTGAAAGATGAACATGGAGGCTAACATCATCCATTCACAGTAACTAGTCACCTAGAGATGAAAGGTCCCATATCCAAATTGTTTTCATCAATTGCACTGTGGGCTGAGGATGGAATTAATTTCAAGGACAGGAATATTAACCTCAATTCCCTCCCTTAATTGAGTGTGGAGAAACAAGAGGCATAAGCAAGGGAAATAGGGAACAAGGACATGGACCATTAGCACTGTCATCTGGTCTCACAGGCAGCAGTGTCTTGTAAAAAGACAGCAACCAGAAGGCAAAAACTCACTTGGCAATGTGTAGAGCCTAGGTAATAAGATTTACAGTAGTGACTGGATTTTCACCAAGATTTAGGTGCATGACTCTCAGCCCAGACTTATAATAATAACTCAAGAGCTCCAGCTCTAGACTGAAGCCCATCTTGCCGCAAATTCATAGGTAACACAACAGCAAAATACCAAAGATCAGTCTCCATGGACAATGCTGACCCTGTGGGAAGTCTTTAAAGGAAAAAGCTACAAATGGGGTCATTAGTGCCCTTTTATTTTCTTATTTTAACTAATAATACAGATCTTACATACTATTTCTCACTTGAAGGTTTCAAATCACTCTAAAAAGTTAGTAGACATTATTACAGGGAAGCAGAGGTCCTCGGGAGTAGGGTTGTCCCTCCAAAAGGTCAATGCCCAATTTGGGAATAAGATTCAGGTTCCGTGACTGTTCATCATCCAGTAATTTAACTAGTGGGCTCCGGTGATTCTGCTCCTGATCCGCTGAGCAGCACCGCTCCAGAGAGGTTCCCGGTACCAGGCTTGGCTGGGGAGCGTTAGGTCCTTTCTTTTTTCAAACTGCTCTTTGCAGCTGAGCTGATTAGACTGATACAAATGGAAGTTCATCTTAGTCAACCAAATCAAACAGGTCATCTGTTGTTCTGAATGCATCATGGCAGTGAATGAACAAATGCTTCTTTTGGGCACATGGAACTGGATGATCTTTTTTTCTGTGAGACTGGGATTTATTACGTTAAAGTGTTGCACACTGCTATGAAAGAAAGGGCCTAAAGCTGGATTTCCACATGCAGAACACATAGGAAGACAGAATTTCTCACCAAGGTTTTTTTTTTCTGCTTAAACCTCAATAAATGCAAGCTCATCTTCCTTTTATAAAAGCCAGCAGTGGGTGCAAAGCCTTTAAATAAAATAAATTACTTTCTTATGACACCATTGAAATAACTAACAAAAATTAAATAAATCTCTCTTCCATTAGATCCCTAGGGAAAGCTTTCAAAGCTCTACAAAACAGTGAATGTTGCTAGTCTCTAGATTTAGCTTCTTTTCCCTTGGCTCCCTGGGGGCCCATCTTCTTGAAAAAGAAATGTGGCCTACTTGGCTTGGGAAGCCCAGCCAAACTCTATTTATTAAAATAATAATTTAAAAAAGATAAAATGGCAGAACTTCTTGCAGAAAACTTTAAAATATGGCTAAATTCAGGAGAGCAGAAAGGAGAGACAGCAAAATGCAGACAGGTGCACTGACGTGTTTCCTGTCGGTGTGGTAGAGTTATTTTAGTGCAGAGCCGACTTGCCCTTGCAAGGCGAGACACCTTCCTGAGCCTCGTGGACCCGTCTGCGGGGGCTGCGCTCTGGGCGACACTACCCGGCCGCCCTGGAGCAGCAGCAGCGGCAGGAGCAGCAGCAGCAGGACCGAGACACGACCAGACGGCAGCCCGTTTAGCACGGCACGGCACAGCACGCACAACATCTGCGTCACTTGTGTCGTGCTTGTCTCAATGATGCCCTACTTAAACCAGCAGCCTTTTGTTTTTCTGCATATCTAATTATTGACCTTGTTTGCTAATTGTGCTAAATGCCCTTTTTTATAGCTGTACAAATACAGCTGTAAAAATAGATCTATGACAGACACAAACTAGCCACTAAATTCAAGTGATATGAAAATGAAAAAATTGCTATTCCAGTCCTTATTTTACATCCTAGTGGACAAAAGCAAAATACTTGCACTGCATAAGTGGTAATACCTACATGCAGTTTTTCTGCAGAAATTCTCTGTGTCAGCTTTTCGGTAGCCAAGACAGCATTTATGCTGGCAGAAATAAGGCTGGAGCTGCAAAAAGCCACAATAAATTGAAAAAGGTAATTAAACAATACCCAGACTGCCTGCAGGGACAAAATCACGTCATGCTATAACCTTCATCCCAGGTATAAATAGATTGTGAGTGTCACCTGAGAGCTTGGTGGCAGAATGCTAATGTTCTGCTATTACACAAAAAGGTCTCCTTTTTTTTCCCCATTTCCTTTTTACATTTTCAAACATTAAAAATTATTTCTTATATAAAGGCTTATGCCTGGATGTTCTTTCTTTTCAGCAGAGGGAAAACAAGAACTAGACTAATGAGGCCTGAGGTTTGAAGGTTTTAACAAGGAAATGACCACTGCAACATTCAGAGGATAAGAAGGGTCACGGAGAAGGTTGGTAGAAGAGAAGCGCTAAGTGGCTCAGCACTCGCAAAGCTGATGTTCTTGTATTGAGGCTGTAAGACTCTGGTCTTCTCAGGGTGATTCTGCGATCACATGGCAAGTTGATCCTTCTTCCTTTCGTGCTTTTCTTTGTTCTTTTTAATTGTATTGTGTAACCTCACGCAGACAAGCAAGAATAGAGAGATTATTAAAATATCAAAATTATGTTAGTAGGCATGAGGTTCGGTGATTTCATTTTTACTACTGGCAGTTCTTTTTTATTTGTGCCCTGGTCTCTCTACTTGCAGTAGGCACTAAGTTTTCTAGTTTTTCTTCACAAACCCATGTAATAGAAACATCCTTCTTTTAATACAACCTGAAATATTTCACATACCTCTCTATCTATTATAGATATAGCTTTTGTATTCCTGTTTCTCTTCAAATACGAGGTTCCTAGAAATTACAGTGGGTACGTAGATGCTTAAAATAGAGAAAAGAGAGAAAATGGATGGAGAAAATGGATGTTTAGGAAATCAATGTAATTATTGTTCTAAATAGAAGAAAGAGGCAGAGCTTCTAAAGTAGTTTCTTGGAGGAAAGAAGCAGCTGCCTCTTTGGAATGGAAGGAGTGTGACTCCACATGTGGAGCCAAGCACGTCCCCAGGCCCGTTTGTAGCTCACAGGCCAGGAGAGGAAGGTCCAGCATCCCCGAGGCCTGACTGTGATTCCTGCTGACTGAGGTGAGGGCAGAGCACAGCAGAAAGCCGCATGTTTGAGCCCCACGCTCCAGAGCCCCTCAAATGCAGGTGCTCTGCTTTGCAGCTGCCATGGGAATGTGAACAGAAAGGCTCTGCCATGGAAAAAAAATAACACCAATTAGGCCTCACTCTTGCTTTTGTGCAAGGCAATTTTTCCATTGCATTGACATGTCAGAGTGCTGAGGACTTCGTACTTGCTAAGACTTTCCGTCTTCTAATTTCCTATAGAGCGATGAATTTGGTACTCCTGAAAGCTGTGATTATGCAAAAACGCGTCCTTTTTCCTTCTGCCCCTGGAGGAATAGCAGCGCTTTAGGAGACGACTCTGTGCTCTGCAGAGAGCACTCCAGGCCTGGCAGCTTCAGAACGTGCTTGTCGGGGACTGCGGCTCGCGCGCGCGTTTCACTACGGCACAGCCAGGCACGGCCTGGGAACGCTCTTGAGCTGATTCAGATGCACTGAACGGCTCGGATGTTGGTGCTGAGAGCGGCTTCGGAGCTCGGCACGGGGCACTGCGGCGGCTGCCTCCTCCCTCGGCGGTGCCGTTGTGAGGGCACGGGACACGGGAGGCTGCGGGAGGGAGGCACAAAGCCTCTCTGATGGGTGCAAAATCCCTTTGTGTCTCAAATTAGGAATTGTTGCTATTTTAAGAGCAAGGAAAACGCGTGCGCTTGGGTGGTAGCTCGGATTTTTTGTGCTGCTGCAGGGAGCCTGCTTAAAACTTCATCTGGCTTGGGTGACAGAGAGACGGGCCTGGGGGCATGGAAAAGAAGTGAGATGAAGGCTGCTAATGGCAAAAAGGAAGAATCTTCAGGATTTTCCATATTTTGGAAAAATCACAACCTAACTTGGCCAGCTTTATTTCTAGACTGTTCTTTGGCATTACTCGAGTGGCCCAAAGATGCCTGCAGGACTCGCGGCTGCCTCCAAGGAGCACAGGGAGGTGGATGGGCCTGGGAGGGGGGACGCAGTGGGAAACCCCTGGGATAGAGCCAAGGGCAGAGCAGCACCCGGCTGACTGCACTCGCCCTAGCACCGTGGCCGTATCCGCACTTTGTCCTCTCATCCTTCACCCTGGAAGGACTCAGGAAGTGCTTGGAGGCAGCCAGCAGGCAGAGGTCTTTTTTTTTTTTTTTCTGGGCAGAAATTTGGCCTTTTTACTGCCCTGGTTCTCCTAAATGGTGTAAAAGATGAAGACAAATCGATCGTAGATGATGCACCTCTGCATTTGCCTACTTACTCCCTTCCAATACTTTTTTTTGCAGCAATGCAAAGGAAAATTAGATGCCTTTTTGCATTTCCTTCTGCCAAATGAGTGTGTAATCTCATAATCACCTAGAGAAACTGGAGGAGCGTAAAGTGAATTTTCCTCTTCACACTACAGTTCGAAGAAAGTGTGTATGGAAACTATTTTGTTTGATTGGCAGTTTGCATCTTATTTAAAATTAAAATTGTCTGGTGACTAGATTTCCACTTATTCTAGCACAGCTCTGGTGATTTACATCAGTTAAGAATCAGCTCATCATTTCCTTTAAAGCTGCTGATAACATTCTGTGGTTATGAGCAATCTACAGAGCACCTAAGCTACATTTTTAAGAGAAAAAAAAAAAAAAAACCCTCAACAAACCTTCTGATGAGAATACAATGTTGAAGTGATGTTTCACCGTGATAACATGGTTAATTTTCCTCTTCCAGAAATTTTAGAGAGCTTCAGAGTTATTTTAGATATAATAATCATTTTAATAAAAAAAGGTTTCATGCTGTTGGTCTTCACATCAATATATGTTTCATATTATGCTTTATGAAAAATCATTATCACAAGCTATTTCGTTTAAACTCAGCATGTTAAACATGACTATCCTGAAGCTGTAATGTTCTATCCATTATTTAGTAAGTATGAAGCTTGCAACTTAGCTAAAGGTTATCATCTATAATATATAGATTCTCTTGTGTTTTCCTCAAAGCGATGCATTTTGACCTTCTTTCTATGCAAAGGAGTAAACTGTTTCTTTGTCTGTACAAACTGTGATGAGACGCTCTATTTTGCGCACCTTGGACTAAATGTTTAACAATTGTCTTTAACAAAATGCCAACTTGCAGGCAGTTTATAAGAGAAAAGAAATACAATCACTTCTGTACTATTATGAATGGTGTCATAATATCATGTAAAGCATTACGTGAAAAACAATTTGGGGACATGTCACACTCGGATGCAGCAAATGCACCTGAGAGTAAAGCTCCTTTTAGGATCTTTTCATTCTACCTTCCAAACAAGGACATTTCTCCTGAGGAAACATTTCTTCAAAAGCGTCAAATGGCATAGGAATCCGAGTTCCATATTCAGAAGTGAGTTAGGCACTTAGAAAACAATAATGCTTCCACTGACGGTTGTAAAAGCCTGAAAAGCCTTGCTAAACCAAAGCATTTTGCTCTGTTGTGACAATCCTTTAAAAAGATCTGTTTTTTAGGCATGTATGTGCAAGGCACAGTCATTTTTAGACTCCTCCGGTAGCTACTGGAACATATGAAAACGAAGCAGTCAGCCTCTTGGCAGCATGAGACCTACACCCCCAAATCACTGGGTATATTTAAAATTTTTAGTCTTACTGAAATCTGATTTCAAAAAAAAAGCTATATTTTGGTGTGTGTATTTGTGTTCTGTGTGAAATACCAGAGCTGCTAGGCTTTATATGGCTTGGGAATATTTCTGAGGTGAGTAACCTCTTCACTCAAAAAGAAATTTTCTGGAACGCTCCTCAGCACTGTAGTATTTTAGAGTTAGTTTTTGGGTGGGGTACGGTGAGACGGTTCTCCATCTTCTTCCTAAAGGAAAACATAACTGAGTTTGTGAGAACTTTCTTTGCTCTTTCCATGAATCTACATTAAAGCAGGTAGGAAACATTAAGAGATATGTTACTTTAACAGAGAGATTGTTTAAACCAGAATGCCTGGAAGCACGTTAACTCTAGACAACTGGAAATCATTTTCTAAAACCTCTTTTTCAGTGAGAGTCATTTAATTCTTTGAAATGTAGGCCGTTTTCAAGTCATTTTGTACAACAAATGGGACCAGCTCAATCTGTTCTTCACATTTTAGTAATTTAAAAGGACATAACTGAATTTTATTTTAATGGTAATTGCAAACTCATGCAGAAAATGTAAATGCACACTTTCGGATTAGCTTGCAGCATAAACCATGGCTTCTATTAATGTATTCCAATTTGTAATTCTTTGCACAGTATGAGATTTGAAAGCTGTGATTAAAATTAATTAGGTTAAGTAAAGTTTATCCCCCCTGAGCACTGCTATTTGAAGAAAGAAATAGTAAAACACTAGCTACATCTGGCACCGCAGGAGGCTAAAGCATCTCAAGGAGCAGCAGCATTGCTTTTTTCAGAGGAGTTCCAAGCTGCCTTTTTGGCATACCCTAAGCACCATGTATTCTTTCCTGGAGGCTAATTGGGAGCCATTAATTTACTCTTTGCCTCTTGTAAACTCTCTGGAGCTACAATATCCATATGAGCATCTGGCTGATCGATCTTTGTAATACAGTAGATCACACTCATTTACAGTGACATAATTTAGCCACCACATCATCACCACCGCATCACTGCAGCTGGACTTGACAGTCTGCTGGGGTGAAAAGGCAGCAGAATTGCCAAGACCATCCTGGAGTGTCCGACCCTTTCTTCCGTTGCGGTAAAACTCATGATACTTTCACTTGCCATTTTGTCTGGGTGTTTCTGGTTAGTCTTTGGCTACCAAGCAGGTATTAAAAGGATTACTTATTTATCTATTTACTAAGAGGGAGTATTTGGGTAACAAGAGGTATAAAAGCTCTCTGTATTGGAAGAGCTTTTTGATCCAATACCCGATCACTGGCATTGGAAGATCTTTTTGAAAGAGAAGACACATCCAGGGTTCACCCTCTCTGAACCAAAGCCCCAGCCCATTTGTGGGAATCACTGTGTTAACTCCCTCCTGCATGCTAGACAGATTTTAGATCTGATTTGCATCACTCCTGAGGAGGCTGTTGGTATACCAAAATCTAGTCTTTTGTCTTTCTCTGTTACTTTAGAATAAGCAATTGAATCATCAAATAAAGTTCTTAGTTAGATGAAGCATTTTACTGCCTTTGGCATCTGTCATAAGCGAACTGAGGTACTAAATACACTTGACCCAATAAACTCAATGGTACTAAGAGAAAGAGGAAGAACTTCTAATAGACCAAGAAGTAGGAATGTGTTTTTGGAGACTGATGCTCTTTGGTAATTCAATGTTTCAAAATCTGAATAACTGAAGTTGGAAGGGACCTCTGGAGATCACCTAGTTTAACCACTTGCTCAAGCAGGGTCACACAGCATTGTGTCCAGACAACTTTGGGCAGCTTGTTCCAATGCTTGGTCCCTCTCACAGTCAGGGAGTTCTTATGTTCAGACAGATTTTCCTGTGTTTCTATTTGTGGCCATTGCCTCTCCTTGTGTCACTGGGCACCACTGAAAAGACTCTGGCCCCATGCTCTTGACACACTCCCTTCAAATACTTATGCACTTTGATAAGATCACTAGAAGGACCACTTTGGTCTCTCCACCAAGCATCCTGGAGCAGCTTACCCACGCTGAGACGGGCAGGCTGCTGTTCTTTGGCCATGACCTGACTCAGTGCTTGATAAGAATGGCAAGAGCTCATAGAGTGCTTGGCCAGTGCTTTTATCACCAGCTATGGTCTCCTTGCAGCCTCTTGAAAGAGCTCCTAACTTCTGGGGCACCCAATTCATGAGTGCCACAATGTCCCTAGCCATGTTGCCTCCCAGGTGGACTAGACACAAACTGTAGCCAAATGATGCACCATCAGATTCCACTTTGCCTCAGCATTTTGAGTATTTTGGAGGGAAGAGGCATGTACCTTTCTGCAGAGGTGTTTTTTGTGCTATGTGCAGAGAGTAAGACTGGCCACTTCTAAGTAGTAGGAATCCACACACCCACCTGGATTTCCTTTCATGAGTTATGGGCTGGGTAGCTCCATTAGGAGCACCTCCTGGCTGACTCCATCAGCGCCTTGAACCCCTCCAGCAGGGCTGAGGGTGACACAGAGTCAGAGCCGCTTCACCTCCTATGACCTGCAGTGCAGAGCAGACAGAAACAGTGGCCTGTGCTGANTGTGCAGAGGGTAGGACTGGCCACTTCTAAGTAGTTTTCCAATAGGAATCCACACACCCACCTGGATTTCCTTTCATGAGTTATGGGCTGGGTAGCTCCATTAGGAGCACCTCCTGGCTGGCTCCACCGGCACCTTGAACCCCTCCAGCAGGGCTGAGGGTGACACAGAGTCAGAGCCGCTTCACCTCCTATGACCTGCAGTGCAGAGCAGACAGAAACAGTGGCCTGTGCTGAGGCCAGATGAGGATGAGTGTCTGGCGGCTGTCAAGGTCACAGACCTCCTTGTGTTCCTCCCGCTCCACCACCTTCTCACAGCTCAGCACCCAGAGCTGGCTAAGGAGCAGCCAGTGCCGCAGGCCGAAGGTGGAGCTGCCCCTGTGGGGAAGGAGAGCAGGGGCGGCGGTGGGAGTGTGCTCGTGTGTCTCCCATGTGCTGCGCTGCGGGAGAGCCCTTTCCCAGCAGAGCCCTGGGCACGAAAGAGGCCAGGCTGAATGCAGGGGTCACTTTCACTGGCCATAGCCAGGATGTGCAGAAAAAGTAGGAAGTGACAGTTCCTCATGCGCTGGTGCCGTGTCACCTGTGCACTCTGGCTCAGGAGCAGCTAGGGGCTCCTGGGTAACATGAAGGCACCAAGTGGCCACCACCCATCCTCTTCTCACCCTCTTGAGGTCCCCTTGCAGTATTCTCTTCTCCAGGCTAAGGAGTCTTAGCTCTATCAGCCCTGCTTATATGAGAGATGCACCTGTTCCCTGACTGTCTTTGCAGCCCACCTTGTAGCCCTATGTTGGACTCTCTCCAGTAGTCCCATGTCTCTGGCAGGTAATGCCAGGAGAAGAGAGGAGAGCAGCTGGGCACCGCTGGGCATTCACAGTGTCCCGTGGCACCAACAGCTCACTGGCTGCTATGTGAAAACCAGCATAGGTGTGAGGCCAGCTGGCCATGGAAACTGTAGAACTAGTTATCTCATTCTTCTAGAGATTCTTTTATCCTGCTTCACAGCTTGAAGTCTGATTATTTGACCATCCAGGATGCTGGGTAGTTCAGTGTGTTCTCAGAGTCTAGAAATATCTCCTACCTCTATTATTTTTTTCTAATTGCATTATTATGTATCTCATTATGATGTGATCAGGAATTCTACACTAAAGCTATTTTTTAAAAACTGACAGTATTTTGACATGTGTGTCATCTGAATCAGGACAAAATAATTGATTTTTTTTATGGGTGTGGGAATAGAAGCTTAAGAAAAAAATCACATTTTATAATTAATCATCTGTTGTAGTCTTTGTTTGTTTGCTTGCTTTGTTTCATACTACAACTACAGAACCTTCGGAGAACTGTAGTCTGAGAATTCAATGTCCTCTTTACATACTGTGACCTAGGTCCCATGCTTATGGGGTTATCATGATGCACCTTGGAAATTCAATCACATGGGAGAGTGGGAAATGACAGCAGATGTAGTTCAGACAGGGAGGCTGTCAAACATAGAAAGAAACATGATGTGCTTAGTCTACAGCATTCATGAACCACACCAACGGAAAGCACAGAGGAGACACATTAATAAACAGTCCCCAAGTTAAGTCAATTCAGAATAAAGTATTTGGGTGACATTTTTACAACAGAGGATTACAAAATCTAAAGTGGATATCTAAAGGTCAACACCAATGTTTTAAAGGATGTTTTCATCTCTGATACAACCATGAAATCTGATTAGGAAAGAGAGAGTAATGGGCTTTGTAACTACCCTTATTCTAGTCATATATAAGTATACAGAGCAATGCATGAACTTGCATGCAACATAGCGACATAGTTTGTTCCTATTTCTTCAACATAGGAGTTGGAGAAAAAAAAAAAGGAAATCTCATTAAAATAAAAATACTTTGCACTTTCTCCCTGACAGAAAGTTCTGACCAAGAAATACTTGCCATCTATGGTATTTCTAATTTAGACGGCAAATGATTCTTCAGATAAGCAACTGCACTAGCCAGTAAAAATACTGCCATTAGGGTGAAAACAAAAAAAAAGATTTGAAAAAAAAAAAAAAAACACTTTGTAATACCTAGACTAGACTTAGCTCTAGACTTAAGAAGACAATTCAGTTTCTCGAGCTCAGGAGGAAGATTTACAATCCCTAGATCTATCATCCCTATAACTCAGACCAGGGACTTGCACCCAAGTAATTTCTGTTGTAGACCTGTAATTTATCTGAGCTACAGTCATGTGCTTTAGCAAAATGGTAGGAAGAACTGAGAAAATATCCTTAGAGACTTGATGCAACAGGAAGGCCTACTGAGGAAAGAGTAAAAGGGTGGAAAGCCTGAGGGATGTGGCACCTCCAGCAGTGGGGCTTATAAGGCAATGGCAAGATGGCCCATGATTCGCTCTCTGATGGTTGCTTAGAGAAACAGCACATAGAAGTCTTTTTTTTTTTTTTTTTTTTCTTTTTCTTTTCTGGCAAAATCTCCTGAGTTAGCAGCAGTTAGGTTTTCCTTGAGGTTGTTAGAAGAGGCAACATAAGTTACCACACAACCAAAATGATCTTGAAAAGTGAGATCTTCATGCACAACGTTTACTCTAGAGGGCTCCCTTTTGCCATGTAACTAAGGAAGATGGTTTGTCACAAAGATTTGAGGAGAAAGGACATTCAATATTGATTAACCAACCATTCCTCCACGGTTTAATATTGTTTCTATCAGTATATATGTTTGGACGTTTGCCCAACCTACTTCAAATAAGCTTCCTCTCCTTACTTACGAAGAAAATAACAGTGTAGTGGACCTCTCTGTAATTAGTATTTATTAGGTTAGAAACTGCTGGGCAAGTTGGGCCACATGCTCTCTGACTTTGGGAGAACTAGCTCATTCTCCTATGGTAGCTCATGCAAGGATTACTAGATATGAGCCTACATGAACTGACCTGACTCATGGAAAGCAATTTTGCTGACATGGAAAACCCATCCTGGTTTGAAATTACCTGGTGTGGAACTACCAGAAAAGGTACACAAAAAAAGCCAAAGAGCTCCCTCACAGTTGCTGGTAGGAGATTTTTGCTGCAAGATATAGGTTACTACCTACGAGAGCCCATTTGTGTATTCATGGTGTAGATCCAGCCTTTCAGAGTTAGTTCACTAGTCGCTTAGATGAATACTAACCTGTTGCCTTATCCATTGCTGTTACATTCATTTTTACCGCAAGAATCTTAAAATGAGTCTTCTTTTAGCTTAGCTGAAGAGCCCTATTTTGGAAGGAGGAAATAAGATTTTCCTAAGATTAGATCTGAAGAAGAGACATGTATGGCTGTCATACTGCAGCAGTATAAAACTGCATGGTGGTGTGGTCCCAAAGTACTGGGTTAGTGAGGTTACTCTGCACATGCAACTTTGCATAAGGCGAGTCTAACATATTTCTGTTGACCTGGCAAAAATTCATAACAAATCTGCAATGCTGCTTCAACTATCTCCATAAACAATTCAGTGCTCTTGTTAGTGTCTACACCCTGCAAATGTTTAAACCACAAGAAACCACAAACCACAAGAAACCTGCGAACTGAATAAACAGCTGCTCCTCACTTAAAATCAAATTTATAAGATTCTGCTAATAGATAGGCATTTGCATTGCAAAAGCAGACTTCATATTAGCAATATCTATGTCACAATTAGACTATAGCTAAGCTTTTAGGTGTTTAAGTGATTTCTTGATAATATACTCAAGAAAATTATGGCATCCAAGAAAAAAAGTTCTAAAATGTCAAAAGACAAAGTGGTACAGGATGTGGATGTATTAACATCTCAGGTAAATGGGACTCCTTAGCCTCAATATTTCATACATTACAATATAAGGTATGCACATAAGAAGGGATTCCCTTAGGGTTTTTTAGAGCATGTGCTCTCTAAGTCTTTTCCGGTGTTACTGGCTGAATTGTTCTAATACATCTATTCAGCATGTGAATCCAGCTCTCCTGACGTTAAAGAAAACACTTAGAGCTCTGGCCCTTGAACTCTTTGTTAGTGTGGACAGTGTGAAAGAAGAGTAGCAGCCTTCCTGGCTCACACCCATGGCATATCCAACCTATCTCTGGGAGAAGCCCGTGGGAGATGCTAAAGGGATCTCCCCTCTGCATAAGAAGCAGAGCAAGTAGGAAGTATCTGTACTCCCAGGAGTTCTCTCATCAGTTTAGGCTTTGGAATTTCTCAAGAAAGCACACAGGGTCTTAAGTCCTTTGGCGGATCTTTCTTCTCTGAGTTTAGTCTCACATGAACTCAGTTAAACCTTTCAAACGTGCTAAGCAACAAGAAACCTCACTGGAGATGTGGTGTACCTCACAGGTACAGCTGCGAGGACTAAGCCTTGCCTTTCTAGATGAGCTTCGCACTGTTCTGTGAGGACTGGTGCAATCTCCTGCCCGATGAGTCACTGATGGGGAGAATTTTAACTGCTGAGAGTATCCAGTGCCTGCTGGGAGTCACACAGTCACACAATGCTTAAGGTTAGAAGGGACCTCTAGAGATCATCTAGTCCAACCCTTCTGCTCCAGCAGGGAGAGAGTCATTCCCTATGTATCAGCACTGGTGGGAGACAACTAATGTGACAAGACCATGCTAACCAACTGAAGTACTGACAATCACACACCATTACTCAGGCCCATTCCCTTGGGCTGTCAAATTTCACAGCAGAAATATAGCTGTCATGTTTGAATTTCACAGGAGAAGCTGTAGGTCTCGGAATACTCAAAGCTATGCTTATGACTAAAGGAAAGAGTGGGTCAAATGGAAGAGATGGTATGTCACGGCAGAGCTCACAGTTTTTCTTAGCAAAACCAGATTCTGCAGAAAGGGGAGGCAGGGCAAGTGGTAGAAAAAAAGTGCTAAGCACAGGTCAAATAATTGATAGAAATGTGAAATTCTGGGTGAAGGAGTCAACAAAGGCAGAGAGAGCACTGTCTGGCTAACACAATGGCACACCAAAAAGGGAAGTCTGCCGCAGAAAAAGTCATCCTCGTCCTAGGACTTCATCAGTGTTGTGCACAGTGCCGGAAGGGGCAAGGCAAGGCTGTGGAGCTGGGTTAGTAGGGAGCACGGAAGTGCAGGGAGCTGGTGGTGATGAGAAATCAGGCTAGAAGAGCTCACCTTCACATCAGGCAGTGAGGTGGCTGGCGGCCGGAGGGAGTGCAGATGGAGGGCAAATCTTCTGGAGACTGGACTGTGGGGAGCAGATCATAGAATCATAGAATCATTGAGGTTGGAAGAGACCTTTAGAGATCATCTAGTCCAACTCCCCTGCACACACACAGGGCCACCTAGCACATGTGGCACAACGTCCAAACCAGTTTTGAAGATCTCCAGAGAATAGTGATATTCAGGGACATGGGATTCATTGATAAAAATATGTCAGAAGAAAAGGAAGGGGAAGCTTAATGGAGGAGCAATGGGAGTGTTTCGCCTTATCTTGAGGTAAATATAGGTGACAGAAATGAAACAAGAAGCAGACGGCTTGCAGTTTCTCTGGAATAACCTCATAGCTTCCATCAGGACTGATTTCCTCCCCGCTTTTTTTTTTTTTTTTCCTAGCAATTTTGTGTTTCCATCGTCTTATGGGGAAAAAAAAAAAGTTCTTCTATGAATTTGCTCTCTTGAGTGAAAGAACACATTGGGTCCTTTTATCAGCAATCTTACTATCCTCATTTCCTTTTAGTGTGCTTCCTGGCAGCAGAAGATATGACCCATCTTTCAGTAAATGCCCCGATTTTGCTGCATTACATATATTTGCTGTGCCAGCCAGCACCAAGGGAGACAGCAGTTGCAGCTCAGGCCACTTGCCCTTTGGTAAATCCGTGCTTATATGTTTCCCATTTGCTAAGCCCCAAATGTTAAAAGTACAGGTAGATTTGTGTCTGAGTTACCACAAGCTTTTGTCATTCTGAACCATTCTGAATTCATTTTCTATGATTCTGAAATAAAATGAAGACATGACATTTAACCTATTTAAAAGGTGCTTTAACCTAATATTTGCCCTAAAGTACTGTGCTCTTCTGAGTTCAGGTATGATCCTTGTGCTAATCCATTAGAAAGTGCTTTAAGAAAAATACATACAAGAAAATGCCATTGGGAGTCAATCTTGGATGAAACAGTGAATGTATATTATTATTAAATTACAGCAACTCTCCCCATCCCAAGTCACGGCAGTGCTGTAGGGGAGCACTCCATGAATATTGTAACCACTAGATGCCAGTGTAAGCATGGCCTCATGGTAAAAATAATTTTGTAAAAATAATTACAAAAAGCAAAGTGAGCAGACAACTTTTGTTAATTTTTACTAAAGTAATTTCAGTCATAGCAAGCATTCTTGTGCACCCCAGTCTAGTTTTAGAGTAGTATTTTATTAGGCAAACCCTCTGCTATATGTTTCCATGCCCATTCACTATCCTTACATTAGATTCATGGAAAAATTAGTATTTGTGCATGTCTTAGGGTTTTGCCTGTCTTGGACCATCCTTCTCAGGAGTAGGTAACTGAGGATTACCACGGGGGTTCTCATATGTCTTTCAGAAGCATTTCTTTCACTTCCATTAAGGAGACATTCATGTTTCTCCTTGAGCAGAGATACATATTGCAATATCAATGACATACCTCGCTGTGTAGCATCATCTGGATGCTCCTGCACATACTGGCCTCATTTCCTATGTTTCAGAGAAGGTCTATGGCTATGAATTTATCTGTTTGCACAAAACAGCTCTGTCCATTGCAAAATTGGGTTTGGCCCTGTTTCTTTTGTGATAAGGATGCTTAGCAGCACCAAGAGCTGCTCAGCAGCCCTGAGAATGGTAGGTGAGGTGGGATGGAGCCCGGGGTGAGTAGCACGTAGGCGCTGCACCAAGACCAGGCCATGTCCCAGCTGTTTCCTGGTGTTCCCAGCTCTCCACAGTGGTGAGAAGCTCTCTATCGTGGTGGAGGAGAGAAGCAACCCTGGCCCAGGCCTCAGCCTTCCTCCCCCATCCCACCCAGGCAATCAATGAAAATAACCCTGATCTGGAGGGGAAAGCCCTGCTCCCATCCACACATGACTCAACCCCAAACCCTCTGTGCTTGCAGTGGTGGTCAGTGTGCTAATCTTCAGCACCATGCAGCCAGCTCAGTACATATGTGGGTCATGATTGTAGCAAGCCAAGTTACCCGTAAAATTGACCATAAGGAAAGTAGGTTTTTCTTGTTAGCTGTCAGTGTTGCAAACTGGGATTTGAAAATTAAGTAATGATTCCTCAGCTTCTGCCTTCTCCTGGTTCATAACTATGTTAAAGACAGAAATTAGCAGGATTACTCATAGGAGGAAAAGACATCTGCAACTATATTCTTCTATGGCAACTGCATTGACTTTATCATGTCCACTAGGTATTGTGAAATCAACAAAGAAAGCAGTATCTGTGCACAGTTATTGGAAATATGAATATGTACTATTGAGCTCACCAGCTAAACCAGTACTCTGGACAATGGAAAGAGGAACAAACACTTATGTCACCACTTTTAGATATCTATTTTAAGATGAAAAGACTCTCATATATACATTCATGTGTGTGTATGTATAGTATATTGGGAAGTCTCTAGATAAATATCCACACTTGGATAGATGAATCTTGGTCTTGAGCAAAATGTTGATTTCAAAATTCCAATGCAGTTTCAGATACTGACTATTTACAACTGAAAAGCTAAATGGAAACTGCTGGTACTCACTAATAACCCACATCATTATTTGGTCAAGGACTGATGGTAAATATTAGAGATTTTGGTGGGCTTAAATCCAGTAATGATTTATTACTATGCTGAAGTTAACATAAAGAGCATGTTTTTTCTTCCTCATCACCTTTCAGTTATTTTTAGAAAAGACTGCAAATTCCTAAAAACACAGAGGAGATGATACTTATAAATAGGTTTTTATTTTTATGTGCACAATTGACCACTTTAAATCCAGAGCTCTCTCTCAAAGGATATTAACAAAAACTGATATGTTCACAAAAGGATGGGGGTGAACATTGCATCTAAATGTTCTTGAGCTGACATGTAGAGAAAATAAACATAAACAGATCGGTTCTGTGGTGGACTGGAGTGGTGCAGATACAGTCAAGCCTCCTCTCATTTGCAGTGGGGTTGTTTGCTGCTTGATCCTCTAGAGATGTGCTAGCAAGAAGATGTGAGCCTTTCCAAACCATTTGTGAATGCTTCTAAGTGGAGCAGCTATCTTTAATAAAGTCATGAAAACTAAGTCTCTTTCCCATGCACTCTTGGGATACTCTCTATTTTGGCCTATGTTCAGGAAGTCAATTAAATATGTGCTAACTTTGTGCTCATGAATAGTCACATTGAAATTTAAGGAATTACACATGCTTAAGTGCTTTCTTGAATGAAGCCCAAAGTTTGTATCCCAAAGAGAGCTAGAAACAGTGTGGCTGAAAGCCACACACCACATTGAAGGGCATGTCAAGGGAGCTACGACACAGCAGGAGCTCTCAGGAGGATTTGTAGGATGAGAGAAAGAAGACCAGATTTACGCATGCTGCAAAGGAAACACAACTATTTTCCATTTGCAGCCACAACCCTAAGCCCCTAGGGAAAAGGATATAGTGTTTCTTTTCATACGCTGTTTCCCCTTTCCAAACCTGTAGCACTTAAGTAATGCCTGGCACAAAGTATTCTGCAAAGCTTGCTTAGTGGATCCTACCCATCCCCAGCTGGATGGTGATGTACTGTGGAGTCCAAGATGGGAAGATACTTTGCAGAGATCAAGGTGCTCTCTGCAAACAAGGACACAGAAGTCTTTCAGCGATGCTATCTCTGTGGCATTTGCAAAACCAGGTAAATCTCTGCTTCTGTCAAGTCTACATTGTCTACCATGCCAAATGCCCATTCATGTCATGTCTTCTTATCCTAGGAGATGATGTCACTGAGGGGATGTTTGGGTGACCATTAATTATCCACTTATTCCCTTGGCCTTGGCAGCTGCTTGAGGAAGAGGTGCTGAAGTCAGCATGCACCGTCACAGGCATCTGCAGGTGGTTCACCTGTCTGCCACAGAATTCTGCTATAGCTTTGGACAACACAATCAAGAAAAAAAGATCTCAGGAACTCTGCCTTTTCTCCACTCTGTCCTTTTTCTCCTTGCTGCCCACACTCACCATTACATCTTGTATGTGTGGACAAGGCCCATTGGAATCAGGTCTTGCTTGCAGACGGAGACGGGCTGAGTTGATTAGTAGAAGAGGTCACACAGTCAAGTAAGAGACTTTAGACTTTCATACTCACTTTTCTCTTCAGCTCTAGTGATTTCTGACCTTTTTGATTTGTCAGTTTGATAAGTGTGACTTCAGGGCAAGCTACAAAGTCACAGGAAAAGAGGAAACCATCTTGACTCTTGAAATTAGCTTGAAGCATCATATATTGCAGTAACTTTTTTTTTCTGTTGGGTATTTACCCTTCTCAAATGCAAATGCTTTTGGTTTCTGTTATGCAGAGAACTGTTTTGTGTAGTCACTTTTGGTTTCAGTTTAGCTAATGGGTTTGAAGAGAACACTTTCTTCATTTAGACTAGATCATTCACAGTTGAGAAATCAGTCGGGAGTGGAAGAAGCAGCAAAGCTTATTTCCTCTTCCAGTCTGTGATTAGAAACAGGTGGGCAAGGGCAAGATACACTCATTTTAGAAACATGAAGGATGTGAGGTGAGATTTTCCAAACTGCTCAAGCAGGTAGAGTTCCCACCTCACACAACTGTCAATGACTCCTATAGGACTCAATAGTTAGATGCTTTGGGAAATGACACAAAGTAGTCAGATGTATTTTAAAGAACTCATTTATCTCTGAATATCTGTTCCACAGTCACCAACAACAGCCTTTCAGTTCAATAACTACAGTTATTACTTCCCTTATTTAATATGTCCGTTAGCTGTAGGTACAAAACTTGTTTTGATGTATCTTCAGTCCAGCCTTCCCCACAAAACACCAAGCATATTAAAAGCTGTTTTTGTGGGTTTATTTTTGGTTTCTTGTTTTTTAATAATAGCAAATAATGGTAAAAGAGTTGATTAGTGAACTTTTAGTTAACTTCCTACTTAGACCCAAAAGGACCTATGTATACCCAAAATCATGGAAAAATGAGTTCTCACATGATAAATGAGAATAATTTATCATCTGCTGGCATAGCACTCCCCAGCTCCCTGTTAAAACTTTCTTCCTGCAGCAGTGAAGTTGAGAAGGACTGAAGGAGAAAGGAGTAGGATGCAGAGAAGTTGAGATTCATGGAGGAATTTATCCTCCAATGACTCTTTCTATGCTTTATTCAGAAATTGTTTAATGTGAAAAACAAACATTCTTGGCATCAAGATCTGAAACTGAGGAGTCTCATCCTGGGTGATGTTTCCACCACTGAACAACAGAGACATGTTCTACCTCCTCATTTCTGTGCAGGTCCCAAAGTACCAGGGTGATTTACTATCTTTTTCCCCTACTCTCTTTTCTAGCCAAAAGTTGGCTTATGCTAAGGGCCAGTGTACCTCCTGCTAAGCGGTGGGAGAAGGGAGGGCTGCACAGCCACCACCTCTGCTAGCACTTCTTCTAAATCGCTGCCTCTGTATGTGCGTAAAAGCTATGGGCAGATTTCTGTTTGGTTCTTTGCCTCCCCATGCAAAACAAACTTAGTAGTTGGGATATATGTCTAAGTGTATTAGTCTGAAGCTTTTAAGTTTTGACACTAGCATTGATTCATGTTTGTGTATGGATGACGTAGAGTTTTGTTTGCAATCAGAGAGACCAGCTTTCTCCCTGGCTCAGTTAGGCCAAGTCCGATGCCTGAGCACTGGAACTGGGCTTATGTTATCCACTGCAGCAAGCAGGTCTTCATCCCCTTTACAGCCTGCCTCCCCAGCATGAATCATTCAGCTTCCAAAATTGCTTTGCACAGGCATCAGCAAGAATAAAACTCAGTTCCTGGACCTCTCAGCAAAAACAGACCCCAAGTAGGGCTTTGCTACCAAATCAAAAGCATCAGTGCACATTTTTTATGAAGGTTTTGCTGAGCTCTGATTTGTCTTTTGCTGAAGTTTCCAGGTTATAACCTGACCTGTAGCCTGAAACTAGTTCCTGTGAGAAATAAGTTCTGGTTCTGTTTGTTCATTCAGTAGAGGTCACAAGATAGTGGTCTGAAATAAACGTTCTGTATGTGTTGCAACCTCAGTTTTTATATATAGCAAGTGCTCCTGTGAAATTGATGTATTACAGTTGGCTGATGAGTGTTATTTCTATCAGACAATGAGATCACCTTGCTCGTGTGGAGGCTGTTTTGGAGCAGGCTGCTGTTTTAAGCTTTCTTGAGGTGTGCCCACAAGTCTGTTTATTCTCATGTATCTTATGTGGTCAGGGTGGTGGTGCTGGAGTTTTTCATTGCTGAGCAATTTCTTCTAGTTTATTAAATGAATTTAGTTTCAAATGGAGTACTGGGTTTTTGTCTGTGGTGCTGCTTTTCCTGTTACTGTTGTTGTGGTTTACCGTCCACATTGGGGTGTTCAAAAACTGCTCTTCAAAATTCACTGAACTTGTTTGTGATTTGTGTTTTTACAGTTCTGTGTAGTTCTTAAGGTCGGAGAATTGAGCGTGGGCTGGGATTTTCTCTAAAAGGAATTACAGCATATATAGCTTTTGAGTGGCATTGGAGCCCTCGGATTTCAGCCTGACACATTTCAAGTCCTCATCTGGCCATTTTGGGATACATCCGGGCATAGCCTGCAACAGCCATAAGGCCTTCTATAATATGCTGATACTGTTAAGGAATTTTATTTCCACATTGGTTTATTCTACATATCTAAAAATGTGTTTTAATGGTTACACTAACTTTCTGGGGGGAAAAAAAGAGAGAGAGAGAGAAAAAAAAAAAAGAAAAGAAGAAGAGGAAGACAAAAGATCTTATTATTTTCCAGGCTCAAGCAGTGATTTAGAGAATGACACTGAGTAAATTTGGGATTTAGGTACTAATTTCCCTATTTGTAAGATAGAGATATTAAGTTTAATCATAGCAGGTTAGGTCCTCAAGAATGTCATGAAGGTTAACTCCTATTAGAAAGTATTCTGAGCTAATCAAAGAAAAGATGCTACCCACACATGTACAGTGGGAGGCCTGGCATTTCTCTACCCGGTAATGTGACAGCGTTTGAGATCATGATTCTCCTTCCCAAACATGAGCAATAAAGGAGTTCAGATGAGGCGGTATTAGTTAAACAACTGGAGGATGCATTCCCTGGCTCTCAGGGCCAAGCAGCCCGGAGGGACCAAGGGCACCCACTGCCTGCACAACCCCTAGACCGCACATTGAGCAGCTTCTCTTTCACACTGGCTTCCTTCCTTCAGTTTATTTCACTACACATCCTTGTGGGCAACAAGTTGTCCATGAGCCAGCAATGTGCCCTTGTGGCCAGGAAGGCCAATGGGATCATGGAGTGCATTAGGCACTTTACTATTACCAGGAAGTTGAGGTAGGTGATCCTCCTCACTCAGCCCTGGTGAAGCCACATCTGGAATATCGTGTGCAGTTCTGGGCCCCTCAGTACAAGAAGGACGTGGAACTACTGGAGACGGTTCAATATAGGGATACAAAGACGGTCAGGGGACTGGAGTATCTCTTGCAATGAGGAGAGGGCTGATAGAGCTGGGGCTCTTCATCCTGGAGAAGGCTGAGAGGGGATCATATAGGCTAGGTTATTAGCCTATACATTTAAATCCCTTGCTAAATCACAGCTTTCTACAATAAGCCCCCGTTACTATAAGTAAGCTACCTTTATCTGTTCCTAGCATTATGCTCTTTCATATGGCTGTCAAAATGCATGTTGTTTAAATGATCTTCCTTAAACAAGTGATCTAGATCAATTTTTCTAGCTAATCTATCCCTGATGCCTCTTCTCCTGTTCTTTGTCATTTCCTGTCTTCCACTGGGACCAGAAAGGAACCCCGTGTGACCCTGTGAGAGAAAAAAAAAAGAAAAAAAAAATGGAAAAAAAAAAGTGACACATTTATTTATTTCTTTATTCACAGGCAGTATTTAATCTGTTTACTTTGAATTTTTTTGGCTTGGCAGTTCTCATCTACTAATGCACTGTCATGCATGGTAAAGTCACATGCCTTACAAAACCCTAAATGTGTTGTGTCATCACATTTGCCCTCAGCAAACCCGAGAGCTGCTCAGGAAGCAGTATCAAGCTTGTTTTATCTAAGGAATCTCCCTCTTTCTCAGGGAGTGAGAAAGAGTTCAAGAAACCGAAGGTGTTTTGCTGCTTGGGAAATAAAGAAAAAAGCAGATGCAGGAAATCTATTAGACATAAGAGGAGTAAATCTGTACTCATTTCATATAAAGATACGTATTAAGGACTGGAACTGGCTATTACTCTAAATTGATTGCATCTGGTAAGCATTAACCGAGTACACATTTCTGAACTGTTTGCTGTTTTCTTGATCCCACTGGGTAGGCAGCTTCTGATATTTCCAGTGAACCATGTTTAATCATGTTTAGCAATATTTTCGTGATAAGAGTTGGTGGTATTATAACTCCACTTCCAGTCTTTGATGCATGTGATTATATTACCCTCTTCTCCAGTGAATGCAAAAGTTCTCTGCTAACTTGCACTATTGACGTCCGAGGAAGTCAGGGCTGTTATTGTTGCAGTGTTCAGCATGCTGCCACTTCATTGCTTCGATCCATGGCCTTACGTGGCTTTTTAAAGCGGAGGAGGATGGAGGGAGAAGGGTTACAGGGCTTGTAAACATTTTGATTACATCAGATTAGTTTCTCTGCCATGCACAATCTGCTGGTGTGACTCAGACTCAGATATTATAAAGTCAGCTATGTCTACCGGGACTACAGCCATTCTAAAAAATTCTAGATAAATGTGAATTTGTTTTATTCTTATCTAATTGCACAATGTCCATTTGAACAAAAATGCCCTTTTCTTGACTTTTGGTGCAGATGTGCAACTACTGGCAGGTAATAAGAACAATGTGTTCCCACCCCTAACTCCCCTCTTCTTTGGCTGTTCATCTTAACAGAGGTTTAGGACTAACGTAACACATTTTCACTCTTAGTTTTCAGAACTGCTCCCTGCCCACTCCTCGGTTTTGTTATTGTGGCTGTACTACAGTGAGCTGAGATGGCTGCCACTAAATAGTTGGAATCATATTTCTTATAATGGATCATTCAATCACTTTTTACTTCAGGGAATGTGGCATGCTTTTTCATGTTTGTTAAAGCTGGGCAAGACAGTTCATTGTTGCCCTTGTTTTGGTTTAGGGCTGTGTCAATAGCACAGGAAAAGCAATAGTCACAACCAGCAGAAATACAAAGGTCTCAAATAAAATAAACTGGGGCAACACATTGGGTAATATTTTCCCCTAAGAACTTTGTGGGCAAGATTTTCAAACACTTCACATTGTAGCAGCCAAAGGTCACAATTGCTTTGTTGTCTCTCGTGTTTTCTTGCCAAAAATTTCCGCAGTTGTCTGCTATTCAAATAATCTCTTACTAATGCAATGGTCATTTTGAACATGCTAAGAAACAAGCAAGGTTCATAGGCTGTTTGCAAAGAACCAGAGCAATAACTGCACATTCTTCAGCACTGGAGCTCACCAAAGAATTCTTCTGAGAGACAGATGAACTCCAAACTTTCCTCACATTGTCCTTATTCTTAGAGCTTTTCACCTCAGGTCCCCCCTCTCACAAAGGCACCTCATCCATTCTCATATTCCTTGCAGCAGTAAATAAGACCCAATCGCTAGCACAAGCCAGAAGGAAGTGACTGTGCCAGATTCTTGCAGTAAACACGACAGTGATTCTGTGAGAGGCCCCAGATACTTCTACAGGGACCTGCACTGCATCAGTCATGCTCTGAAGTATGAATTCAGAACCAAAGTAAATATTTTTGGAAAGTGCAGGGTAGGACTCACAGAAGAATAAAGGCAGCCAGAAAAAAAAAGTCAGGAGACCCTGAAAAATCCCTAGCAGCCCCTTATACTGTGGATTGGACATCCTTATATAGTTATTAGTCCAACTACTAAAATCTATAATAATAACAATAATAAACAATCAAAGTTTGCAATAGATCAGTGCTCACAGTGGGCTGGAGCCCACTGATTTCCAGTAGGTTTGTGCACGAAAAGCCATTCCTACACGCAGGGCTGACTCTGTGCTAGTGCGGGGTAGGATGGGGGGGTGGTATAAATAAAACAAGAACACTGCATGGCTCAAGGCCAGCTAGGATCTTTTGTTTTTCATTGCCTAACCTTCCTTGCTGGGTTGAGTTCTCTCGTTCTGCATGTGTATTTAATCATGCACATAGGGGTCTGGTTTCAAACGTGGAAAATTCTTGTAGCACAGCGTGGTCCAGGCTCCCTTCTCTTTAGGTGGAGGAGGACACGGGTCTTCGGTCTGAGATGAGTCAAGTGTTGCGAGTCCTTTAACCGGTGGAGCCCTTTAATCAGGGTGTAGTGAGCAGGCAGATTGTGGGAGAGGTCAGGAAGCTGTTATCAGTTAGAGGAATGAGTCAGTGCAGGATGTGAGCCTAAATATGCTCTATTTGTGGAAAAGCATTTTCTTATTAACCAACCTGTATTTGACAGGGTTTTTACTGAAACAACAGACTCCCTGAGGGCAGGTAAATGTGACTGTGGTAGCAGTTAGAGTTCCCTGGGGCCTTCGTGCATCTAGGATACAATTAGATACGTTTGTCTGCAAATGCTTTAAATATTTCAGCTGCTATGCCATTAAGGAATAAGAAAGGGTTTTATGTTAAGAGAGACTCAAAGCACTGCAAGGCAGCCAATATCACAGACAAGGCATAAGAATGATTTGGGATAGATAATGGTTGTGAGTAATGTTATAAATGATCTCATAGACTCTTTTTTTCTGTGAAGTAAATGACCTTCCGTCTTCCACTTAGGGAGCTGTGTGGCCATTACGGCGTGAAAAATGTCTCTCTCAGCCAGGACTGCTCGGCACATTTTCACTGAGGTCTGCTGGATGGTTTTAATGACATCTGCTCATTTTCAGTGAGCTCTTCTGTGCAGTCTCATCAAGGTGGTCCCCCCCGCTCCAAGACATGGGGAGGGTGGTAAGGGACAAGGACTCTCTCACAGGGATGCAGGAGGCTCCATACAGCCCGATCTTTTCTGAAGTCTGAGGCATCTTTTAAGTAGCTCAGATCTAACCTTTACCTTAAAGACCTTAGATTCATTACCAGAGCTCTCACGGACAGCAGTGGGGAGATTTGTTTCTATTGCCGCTGGATTTCTACAGACTAATGAGAGCCATGGCATAACATGATGAGAACTACACTCTCATGCAAGAGAAGAAAAATCATCCCTCTGTCAAAGATCTTAGGAAATAAGAGGACAATACAACACGCAGGCGAGGAAGCAGACAGGGCAGACAGCCATTGCAATTAGTACAGTAAGCGGCAGGCCCAGAACAAGAAGGCGAGAATTGGACCACAGAAGTGACACTACAAAGTGGGTTGTCAGTAGGCACTGCACAGCATCGGTGCTGGGCTCCGGTCTGGCTTTCTCCTCAACCTTCCAAGCCAGCTTTTTGAGGATGCCAGCTTCTTGCACCTCTGCCCCTGAGCACACAGCCACAAAACTGCAATGTAACCGCTCAGATTAAAGCGTGCCTACCTGCAGGGTTGTCCTGCGATCCCACTTTTGCTCTCTTTCACTGTGTTCACTGTGACAAATAAGCTCCATTTGGAAAAGAAAGCTACTTGAAAGCCTTCCTTTCCCCTTAATTTAGTAAAATGCTCCTCCTTTCCATCTCTGGCATGTGCAAGCAGTGTGAAGAGACAGCAATAGTACCTTCTTTGGGGCTTTATTTTCATAAGATATTAGCACTGAAGGTCTTATGAAAGGAGGCCTTATGCTTTGAGCAGACTTTATTATTCTGGATGTCTAACAGTGTGTGAATAGCATGAAGAAGAATGAAGAAGAATATTTGTTGTAGATTTATGCATTTGTGATCAGGTATTCAAAATTGTAAGACACCAGGGCTAGAAGTCCAACTGAGACAGTTGTGAGAAGAACAAAAACCTTATAAAAATATTATTTCAAGGATATGTTATATTATTCAAATCCAAAAATATTGCTCAATAGCTCACCCACTCTCATCCACTCTGCTATTCAAAGTCTGTCTGAAGCCTATGGGATAAGATTCGGCACACATGGCAGCAATTCTACTATTTCTTTTGCATTCCAAATTGCTATATTTACTCCAAAGCTTGCTTTTAACCACAGTCTCCTGCAAATGTGCTTCAACTTAAAATGCCAGTAAAATACACCATCAAAACCTAAAGCCCTGCCTCCTTTTTCATTCAAGATTTATTCCAGCAGACCATTCCTGAAGACAAGTAGAGACCCCACCACTCTGAACAAAACCTTCACAGTTTGACTCAGTAAACTTGACATCTTAAAGAAATGGACAAAAATGCAAATAAGTCATTGCCTTGGCTTACCAAGTGTATAACAAGGACATTTCATTCTGACTCTAATTGGGCCACCAGACAAAATCTGTCCAAACAAATAGCTCAAGTTTACACCTTTAATCACGGCAGTCCTAGAAGTGATTCTCAGCTGCTTACGTGTTATCCAACTGTGTTGGTCACAGGGGCAGAGAGAAAACCCAACTCATGCCTTCAAGTCCTGAAGAATCTCTGACACGTCTATGCCCGGATCTCCCACTGTGCCTCATCCTGTGGCATGTTTGGAGCTTAACTATGGCTGCTTAGGGATGCAAGCCTTGAGCACCAGAAATTTGCCAGCAACAACCCCGTGAGTCCCCATCACTGTCTCTGGCTCTTTTGCTAGAACATAACAACTATTTTCCACCATTTTCTCTTCTTTCTGCGGATAAAGTTTAATAACACTAATTTTCTAACTGATTTCTGCTCCAACACTGGTCCTTAAGATTCATAGGCATTCAGGGTGAACTATTGCCTGGATTTGGCATAGACGTCATAGTGCAATAAAATGTTCATGTTTGAAGTTAAAAAGATTTAGTGGAGTATTGATTTTTTTAAGGAAAGAGGGAATTGCAGTTGGTGACTGGAGATAGTCCAGAAGGAGATGGAGGCACAGCAAATGAGAATATTCATCTACTTACATTAGGTACTTAGTTTTCCTTAGCTACATAATTACTCATCTGCCATTGTAAAAAATCTTACAAACACAAATGCCATGTCTCTGTAAGGTAGGAAAGAATGTTTATTTTATACTCTTTATAACAGAAGCCCAGGAAATCTAGGTAACGTTTCCCTGTTTGGTGAAATGGGTCCTGAAGGCTGCCATGCCCAACACCCCAGTGCAAGTTCTTAGGGCAGCCCAGTCGTTGTCATACCCAGCGTATGCTTGACCACACAACCTGCCTCAAAAGGTCCTCAGGCTTGTCCTGCACCTAACTTCTCTGCCCTGCTTGCACCCCATGATCCCAGCAAATTAGCCCTGCAAAAAGAGTCCAGTGCCCTGCAGCTCACAGCTTCCTCACTGAGCTTGGTGCTGTGGCAGGCCAAGACATGTGAGCAGAAAAGGACTCAGTAGAAAAGGGACCGCTAACCCCAACACTTCTGCAATTAAACACTTTGCTCATCTTTCTTAGAGGGCTACTCTGCCCTGAACAGCCCACGGATGCAAACAGGCTGCTCTCCTGTACACCAAGAGCTCCGAAAGTCTCTAGAGGTTCTTTCCACCAGGCTCTGATCTGTTATTTTCTGGGCACCGTCATGGCCTCCCCTTGCTTTCTGTACAGATAAGATGGAAGAGAGAACTAAGATTCTGCCCAAATCAAGAGGACAAGCAGATATTGTAAAGCGCAAAAATATTGTGTTACCGTCAAATGCAAAAAAAAAAAAAAAAATGTTTTCCATTCTCAAATGTTAGAAAATTGTACTGGTTTCCTTCAGAGAGTCTGCTGGCAAGGGGTGAAACTGAAAACCAGCCCATGTTTAATAGCTTTGTGCCATTAATAACTAAAAATGAAATAAAACATTTACAAAAGTTCCAGACTTCCTCATTGGGGAACCCACAGATAAAAAGTATTTTTCTCATAGCCACGCTTTCTTGCTTGCTCAGATTAAGCACAGACCACACACTGAAAGACTGGTCGCTCTCTATTACTATAGCCATCTGGAATCCCCTCAGATTAAATGTGTTCAGACTTGCTCTGGTTTATGGCTGGAATAGGTTACTGCAGAAAAGCAGAAAGCATAATGTGTCCAAGCTCTTAAAGTTATCTAAAAAATATAGCCTGCAGGGGAGCTGAAAGAGTACAGCAAATAAAAAGTTAGAACTACTAACCCTTCCTGACTTATGAAGTCAGGCCTCAAATCTAGATCCATCCATCTTTTTGGTTAGGTGAATCTATTACCATTGTCAGTAAAAGAATCAAGACTGGACATTTTACCCTTTTATAAAAATCAAAATCAAAGGAATGGAAAAAAACAGTCAGTCAAACAAAACAGACGATAGCCCAGTTCCACATTCCCCTGGGACCTGTTCTCATTCTGCATGCTGCCCTGGCCACTCTCAGTTTATTTGCTTCACACCTAGGTCAATGTCTCACAGATGGGGCGATCTAAACACAGTCCTCAGGTTCAAGGGGTGAGATCTCAGGGAGGTGGCAGGAGGAACAGCCTCCACAAGGTGCTGAGTAGCTGTGGGGTGACTGTAGCTGTGCGTGGGATGATCTTGCACACTGCTGCCCCGAGACAGCAGTAAGATCTGGCTGTCAAGTTCCTGTTGCCAAGCCTCCATGGGATTGCTTGTGTTGCTGTTCCTCATGGTCTTCCTGAATGCATTAATGGTCCAAATGTAGCACATTGCTTAAGTGTCTGACTTGCAGGAATTACCCTCCAAATTAAGTTCTTTCCAGACGTTCACAGCAACTGCCAGCATGTCATTTACTCTATGCAGTCTACACAGCCTTTGCAAGACAGTCAACAGAGGCAACCTTGGGCCACCATGTTGCAGACAAGTAGGTGAGCTAGACAACGTGGAGACTTGGCTTTGGCTATAGGCAGTCTCAGCTGGGGTGCTGGTCTGTCTGTGTCAGAAGGCTCTTGGCCCTGTGGATGTGCTCATTGCCTCACTGCACCCCTCCAGGAACTATCTACAGAGTCAAGTCAAGGGGCCAACTGGAGCACCTCTTACCTGAAAGAGAATTGCCTCCCCTCATCACAACTTCATTCCTGGGGCTGTTTCCATGGCTAGTCTGGCAGTGAGCTTTTCCCATATTTTTTTTTATCTTTTCTGTGGCATTGGTTGTGGTATCCCTTTTCTCCATTTAGCCATTCAGGCTGTGATCTACGTACAGCTAGAGGATTTTCCAAAGCAGTAATCTTATACAGATTTTCTCTATGGGGAAAGGAGAATGCAAGGCTCCAACCGTAAGGCTATAAATTCTGTCCATGACATGGCATTTTTGGAGAGGCAAACTGCAAGAAATTTCACAAGGGTGTGATAGGTCTTATCACTCAGTTTTCTCATGACTTCAGGACTGTATGTAAGAGCAAACTCAGGAGACAGCATTTCAGAGCACTAGCCATCCTTCTAAGAGCAGAGGCTGTAGAGAGTAATGTAAGGTGAGGTTTGCTATATAGATTTTACCTGCTCTGATAGTAGCCGAAATACATGCCTGACCTCCCTTGACAGCTAGGCAGCTGGGCAATCCAGAAAATGGGTCTTGAGCTTGCCTGCCAGGCCACTATTTGTTAAATAGTATTTTATCTAATGAACATGTTGACGATGGCTTTGGAGATAAATGACAGAGCAAGGTATTGAAATTCAGGTCTGTAAGCCCCAGCTATCAATCCAGCCATGAGATCATGTTAATCACTGGTATATTCTCTTATGTGGATGCCTATACACAAAACAAACCTTATTTAAAACAAACCAAAGCAAACCTTTTCTTATCATCTGCCAGGCTTTGTAACACATCATATTATTTTCCTTCCAAGCGTAACAAAACTCTGTGACATGATTTATCAGAGCACCGATAACATTCTTTATTCAGTGCAGGTGAGGGAACAAAGAGGTGCCTCAGTGCCTGCCCTCGAGGACCTGACGCAGTGCCTGCACAAACATTAGCACTATGTGTAGCTGCTGTACTGTGCACTTACAGGGTGGAAGTGTCAATCTGATCTTCTGAAAGGGTATTTTTCGTGATGCCTCATGACATAATAGTCTTGTAGCATCTTTAATTTAAAACAAAAAATCTACTGCAGAGGATTGCTCTTAAAGTCTCATCCACTTGAAATCAAGCACGGGGGCTGGTATGCAGACAGCAATACCTTAGAGAGTGCTGCTCACAGCCCTTTCATTGTTTGTTTGACGGTAATGCAAAAAAAAGACACAATCTAGTTCAGTATCACTTGTGCTGTGTGTCACCCCAGTAGTTAGAGATACAGTTGCTGGTCTGAAAAGCTCATAATTTCTAGCTCATAATTTAACTAGTTGCTTTTGTTTTGCATCATGTCTTGAGATAACTCCAGCTCTCAAGTGACAGGTAGAGGATATACCGAAGAAGCCAGAGGCCAGGTCTGCAGTGCTTGTCAAGAAGCAGTCCACACTGTGTTACCTGCCTGCCTGAACTCTACAGAAACTAGTGAAACAAGGTTGTAAAATAAAAATTTGATTGGATCCACCAAATCCTACCTCTGCTGGTGTGTTGCATCAATTTTGGGAGTACTATTAACAGAGCTGTTGCTGGTGTCCAAGCTGATCTTCAACCTCCTCAGTCCACTCTTTGAACACTCTATGTGCGTAACAAGTTGGCGCATGGTCACCATGACTCTTTCTACTGTGGAGACAACATCTTTCCTCAGAGCTAGAACTAAGGATCCAACTGCCAAGGAATATTTGGGAAAGCTGTATGTTCTAAAGCCTACGTGCCCCTTAAGCATGTTCATCATTCATGCAGCAAAGGATTCAGGCTACAGTTTAACAGTAGAGAGCCTCAGTAGCAGTAGACACTAGACATCCCTATCTGGAGTTCAGGCTTTTTTTCCCACTCTTACACCAGAGTATATCCTCTCCCCAGCTGTATCAACACATCTGTTGGTGAACCAGATCATCTTCTACACCCAGACATCAGAAGAGCTGTCTAATCTAGCTTACATTGTGGACCCACAGGCAGTTCTTATCAACGCAGCTGGAGGGAAGGAGCCCCACAGGGAAGTAGAGAGCAACTGAGGAGGGGTCAGAAACTCCTGAAGTTGGCACTGACACCACAGCTGGGCTGTCAGGAAAGCCCAGCCTTGAAAACATCAGGTATGGGCATCTCCACTGACGTCGGGTTACTTACCTAAGCCCATTTTGTCTTGTCAAGACGTGTACCTGAGGGACAACCAGCACGGAGAGCGGGAGAATTACAACATACACAGAGAAGAAAAGACCATTAGCTGTACATGGACATTGTTTCTAGGTAATAACTGCCATTCCTTTTCCTCTCTGTTCTATTCCTCTGATATGAATAATTTAGAAAATTAATAGATTAAAAATTAATATATGCCATTGCAGAATGTGCATGAAGACACATTCCTACAGATTATTCTCTTCCCATTCATACTGCAGGTTCAAGCTGACCCTACCCCATTAGATTCAAATATTTTCTTTCTTTTTGTGAAGTTTCGATTCAATACTTAGGGGGAAATGAAAAAACTAGGAAACTAAATTACCAGCAGACAAGCAAGACAGATTATGGATGTGATGTTCATACACTAAAAAAAAAATGATAAAAGAAAAGCACGAAAAGAAAAAAAAAAGAAAAAGAAAAGAAAGAGAAGGACTTGCTGAAAGGTTACATCAAGATTTCCCCCTTGAGAACCTGTCTCTGTGTAATTAGAGATTAATTTAGTCAAGAAGGTGACTGTGGATATATTAAAAAAGCCTGGTGCTTCAACTGCATTTTTTCTAGGCATCATAAAATCTCAAAAATACACAAAGCAAAGGCATAAACCCAAGGAGTACTACGCCAAATGTTCAACACCCTATATCTGGTAGTAAAGTTTTTACTCAGCTAAGGTTATGGCAGTTTAAAATACATGCTTCTATTAGAAAAGAGAATATTTCATGGTAAGCCGCAAGTTAATGACAACTTGCAAGGAAGAGCCATATACTTGCCAGAAAAGAAAAGTCTCATCATCCAGCTGTGAGGTTTGAGACGAGTTCAAATTTTAGTAGAATCAATGCAAGACATAATTTTTCCAAGGTAAATAGAGCAAACACCAGTCAGGGTTCTATCTATTTTTATACTCTAAGGATTCATGGCACATTGCTGCACTTTCCAAGTCCCCACTGTGTATGAACTTTTATAGGAATATTATCATCTGCCTGATATGGACATGGAACTTTTTTGTCAGTATGAGGCTAAACTCTGATACAGTGCATTCAAAATTTTCCACAGCATACGCTGCAGCTTCTCTGCCTTGGGTTCATCAGCTCTTTGTTCCTTTGTTTCAAATCTGTTCAGACTGCTTGCAATTTGCCCACCTTGGGCTCACTCTGTGTTTGTCTTATCTATTCCTCCCCTGTTCCCTGTTCTCATTTTCCACTCCTCTTTCCAGTGATTTTTTATTTCCACTTAGATTTTCCTAACTAGGAATTCTCACCAAAGAAATTCCCATTAGGAATTTTTAATTCCCACTGAGGAGAGGAGAGGAGAGGAGAGGAGAGGAGAGGAGAGGAGAGAAAAAAATCATTGGAGGGAAGGGAAATCAAAAGAAAACACAGGAAATGTGCAGTTCATTTTANCCAAAGAAATTCCCATAAGGAATTTTTAATACCAACTGAGGAGAGGAGAGGAGAGGAGAGGAGAGGAGAGGAGAGGAGAGGAGAGAAAAAAATCATTGGAGGGAAGGGAAATCAAAAGACCACACAGGAAATGTGCAGTTCATTTTATATTTGCCAATATTATATTGTTTACTGTGTCTGCATGCCCCATGCTACTTCTGCCTGGGTCCAGAGCTAGATGGAGACATTGCTGCAAGCAGGACCTTTTTAATATCCCTTTTTCTTTCACATTGCTTTGTGTGCCCTCTTCTCCCCTCTCACAAATGCAGAGCACCCAGGACAGAGCAAAACAGCTGTGGAACATCTCACCGTTTGGGAGAACAGTTTTTCTCCACTCCATAGCTTGTGGGCACTGTTGCTGCCAGAGCAGATTTATCCCCTCTCAAGAGAAGAATGCAGCTGCAGGTAAATCAGGGAAGCCACAGACTTTGTAGGGAAGAAAAGACTATCCATCAGGAAGCCCTTGTCACAGGTCTCCTGGAGTAGCTGTAAAGGGAGATAGGAGCCCATGCAGAGGGGCACGGGTGCCATACAGAGGAGAAACAGGGGTCTCTCCCCACTTAGCTCATTCTGGAAAAAGAAAAAAGGGACCACATGCATTCAGGACTCATCTCAGTACTTTTGGGGACCTCATCTCAGACCCCAAGGAGGCCACCATCCTGGCTGGAGGAGTCCTCAGTCACTACTAGCATGAGTGCCTGAGAAGCCTGATGAAGCACAGGAGCTGTCGTTTACTTCCTCCATGTGACCTACAGCTTATTTTACCTCCAGTCTCTCTTCTTAGTGGTGTCAATCACATAGCTAACCCTTACGAAATTCTGTCTTTTGTCAGAGTAGGAACTATTCCTTGGTTCTGTACAGCACACTGGGATCCAGTTCTGATGAGCCTTTAATCAATTTCCTTATGCATCTCTTTATTAGTAGTAATTATTAACTTTGATTTGTCCTGTCCATCATGTGCAAGCTGGCCTTGCTTGCAAGGCTCATCCCCAGACACAGCTGCATTTTTAGTGGTGTGCCTTATCTGTGTATAATTCAGGGCTCAGCTGGGAATTCTGTGGAATAAATAGTGTTATACCATTATGAAATGACAATAGATACCAGAGCCGTTAGCCACCAAAGCAGAGCCCAAGAGTGCAACTTCTACCAGCCTAGCAACAATTAGATTCACAAATGTAACCAGATACTAGTGTTTAATCTCAGCTCTGTTGGGGCATCTGTAACAACTGATTATGTTGTAAGACCACTATGGCTTCCAAACAAGAAATCACAGTGTTCTCATTATGTACGGAGTGTTCATCACATCAGATCCATTTCTCAGCATTTAATGTTAATTACTAGCTTGGTTTTGTATTAGCTGAGAGCTAAATGATGTAGTACCACAGAAAACTATTAAGATCTGCGTCACATAGGCAAACACAACCATCCACTTCCAGAATGTGAAATGGATAATGACTGGGTATAAAAGAGTTCTCAGAAACCCCAGCTGAATGTATTCAAGATCAGCTCTTCCTCTTTAATAGGCCCTCTGCCAGAATGACACATCACTCTGCCTCACTGAAGTCATTTATAAGCTGTCCTTTATAACACTCGTTTCCCTCCTGCATGTGGTGTGTCTGCTCCCATGGACAGTCACAGAGGGAGGATGCACCTGATGGTAAAATGCTGCACTGTTTAGATAAGCAAAGCTGTGCAGAGAGCTAGAACCTAACTTTCCCTGCTACAAAGCCTAGAGGAAAGGAGAGAGCAGAAAGATTGAAAAAGCAGAGCTGCACAGAAAGAGTTGGATATCAACCAAGTTCCTAATTCTTTGAGGCTGACTTGGGTTTTCCACTCAAAAGCATTCGCTTGTTTTCAGACTGTAATGCAATATCCGAAAGGGTCCTGTGTTGCTCTTGCATTCTTGGAGAAAGCCAGGCTGGAGCACAGCACTGGAAATGGGGGCTGGGGGTTGAGGCAAAGGTCTGTAAGGTTAATGCAGTACTTCCCTGGAGGGATGGTGCTGAGGTGTATCAAAGGAAATGTTTAAAGGGAGGGAAAGGAACTTCTCTAAATCTCTGTGTACCTTTCCCCTCCCTTCCTTTCCTTCTGCCCAAGCATGCTTCAACACAATGAGTCACGGGTAGTTGTCACAGACTTGGGATCACCATTCACACAAAAACACCGGCTTTCCTCACAACACAGACATGAAAAAGGAGACTTGGAGACAAAGGTACACGAGGGGACAGCAAGACAGTTTGAGCCATCCTGGATAGGCAGTGATTCCAGTAAACCACTCGCAAGATTTGGGGCCATGTTATACAACAGAAAGGCTTTTTTAAAGTTTGGAAAGAAGGGAGAGCTTTGTAAACTTTTAATGAGGAGTTCCTCCCAAGCCCAAGGAGAAAATAACAGACGTGCCTGTTTGTGGCTGATGAAGGTGGAAGTCAACCTCGTGACCATGAAACAAGGTTTACGGGCAGGGTGGGGACAGACTCTAATAGAGCTTGAAAGTGAGGAGAAATAATTTCTGCCTGATATCACAAAGAGACAAGAGCCAACCCAGAGGCATGATCCCTACAGAGAGAAAGGAGCCAGCGAAGAAAAAGTGATGGAGTAGTCCAGGTGATGGGCTGAGAAAACGACTATTGCTGCAAAGCTCCTGCTGTGATAAAAGTGTGGAGATGCTGGGTGCTTCACCACAGCAACTGCTTCAGTCACTGTTAGTCTGACTGGTTATACACTGTCTTAGAGAGATATTCTGTACTTACCATTCAGATATGGAAGTTGAATTGCAAACACGGACAGCACAGTAGTATGCAGTAAGATGTTCTTACGTAGATAATTTGGGGACAAAATCCTTTCAGATTTACTTTACATCATTTCAAATCTTTGTCCTGTCTTTAACCAATTCCTTTATGTTATGAGGTGCTGTACAGAATCCTAAATTCAAGATACAGCAGATCTCACAGCAGAGTGCTCAGAGCTACAAGGGATCAGAGCTGCATCATAGCAGGCTATAGCTAGCTGGCTAGAAATGGCCTGCTTGTTTTTCCCTCTCTCCACTCTCCAATTTCTGTTTTCTTGGGGGTGCGCCTTCCCTTTTGTCCCTTTGAACATCCACTTGTTCTGCTTACTTCTGTCCTTCTTACTTCAAAACCATCACAGGGAGAGCCCACAATCGTGCCCTTCTACAAGCAGCCCTGACAATGACCTTCACAGGCTGCACACAATGAATGTGTGTTCTGTGCACTGCCAATTGTCTTTGTTTTCCCATGTTTTGCAGAATGTGCTCCTCTCATCAACCTGCTGAAGGCTGCCAGGGCCTAGCATTGCCCTCAACAGTGGTAAATTTGCCAGGCAAATGCTTCCCTCAGAACAGAGAACATGCTGTTTTACAATTAAAACGAGCTGCTAAGTGGGGAAAGGGGAGGATGTTGGCTCTAAGGAAAAAAACCTAACTTGTCCAGTAATCTCGTCCCTTCTTCAAGACCTTTTGGTTTCAGTGAAAAGATCCTGGCTACAAAGATTGTTGCAATAGACCTTTTAGTGCTTCCAGAAAAATCCCATCAAACTGCTTTGTTTTCATTTCTAACAATAGACTGAGACCTGAACACTCCTGTAAATTAAGAACAAATGTAGGTTAAATACCCAGGAGGGAGTCTCCTGCCTACCCCAAAAGCTAATTAACACTTACTCTGCTCCTAGAAGCACCAATAGGCTCCTCCTTGTTAGGAAAAAAAATACTAGGGCCACAAAAAACAGTATGCAGTGATTACTATGAAGCAGAACTCCATTGTTTTATTAAAAATGCAACAATAGTGGTTACCAAAGTGGAACACTAAGATAAGCATAAGTTACATGTGTGAGGTTTTGTAAGGTCTGATCTTACCCTGCTTATGTTAGTGGATCTTAGCTTATGACTAGAAGAGAAATTTGCAAAAAATTCTGTGGTTTTTACACATAAATTTTGTTACATATCTACATAACTGTTGTTTCTGCCTTCAGCCAATGCCTGTGGGGCCACGTTTTAACAATAGTGTACAAACATTCGGGGAAAGAAAACTTAGGCTGCAGCTTCACTGTTCGGGCACATTCGATTTCACAGTTTCATGTTCTAACCAAGAGCTCTCACATAAGCATCCAGCTGCGGCAACCTGTAGGGTTTGCTAATAGAAATAGTAAAATTGCCTGTAATGAATTTCAAAGCTTGAGGGAGGCGGGGGAGGCAGCCACTGCAGAGGTTCCGTGTTGCTCTCGGGTAACACAGATGCTGAAGGAAGCAAGTTGCTTTGCAACCACTATTGCAGACAGACACCATCCTTGGGCAAAGCATTGCCTGGGAACTGGTTGCGCTGCACAGCTCACGAGCATGTTTTGTTTTCAAATGATTGGCAAATTACTGTTCAGGAGGCAATTTCACTCAAGGGCTGAAGAGGCAGAGCTGAAAGCAAGAAAATCATTTTCCTCTTTTGTTTCTATAATCATATGTGTCTTGCGAATATGCATTGCATATGCATTTGGGTCATCATTTGGGGCATATTTTCTGGGGTATTCTCCAGGCATGTTCTTGCCCAACACGGCAGCGTAGGCGAACCCACTGCAGCCTTATCTGCTCTCTCCTCCTGTCTTATCTCTGGAGAATCTGTTTTGCAGGAGACTTCACTCCTTCCCTCCATTGCCTGGATCGGACAAAGTCATTTTTGCCAAAACACTGGCAGGAATCAGTGGAGGGGTGCTGGCAGAGTGGGTTTTTCCGGTGGTGCATTGCTTGCAGGAACCTGTCTGCAATGGCAAGGTTGTTATGCACATTCCTCATTTCTTGCATAGGTTGATGCTAGTTAAGCACAACAATTATTACAGCGAGAGACACCCAAGGAAGCCCATTTTCTTTTCATGGGTTACCTCAGTTTAGATATACCCAAACTCCCTGCAACATCCACATAGAAATCACAATTTAATGAGGTCAGTCAGTGAATTGCAATCTGCTCTTCATAAAACCAGTGGAAAGTGCAGCTGCTGTGATTGCACTATACATGCAGTGTAGGGCAGGCCTATCATGAAAAGACATTACCCATCTTTAATCTGCAAGGGACCATTATTTTCATTATTGCTGTATCACCTGCTAGTGTTGCTATAGTTTATGTCTATTAGTGACGATGTCTCTGTTATTAACTTCTGTTTCTAGCACTTTATAGCTTGGCAATCACTGTAGTCTTTGCAAGGGTTTTAAGGATGCATATAAGAATCACAGCCTGGAAACATTTTTATTTGTTAAATTCTATATTTTATCGGTGCCATCATTGTACTTCAGTAAATAATTTCAGAAGGCGTCTTACTTTAAGCATGGAGATTTTAAACTATTAGGGTATTTGTTCCATCCTTTTTTTTTCACTATTTTTGGCAACAAGGTTTCAAGATACCTGAACGAGATGTGAAGGGAAGGAAAAGGGAGAGAGCTGTCCGCTAACACCATTTTTCAACTCCTCCCAATCCTGAGATTGGAGCCTGGCTCCCTAGTGCCTGCCTGGAGATGGTGGAGAAGGGAAAGTTGCTCCAGGAGGCAATTCAGAGGATTTTAACAGACTTCAGATCTGAACCATCTTTTGGAGCACTTGATCTCCAGTGAAGGAGCCAAGGGACACCAGCTGTCTAATTTATGTACCTTTAAATGTTATTAGTCACTCTCTTGCTACTGTAAAGGCTAGGTGAAAAGCAAAGGGGAAAATGCTCTCCATTTCCCAGATGGAGGGAAAGAGTAGCTTAGTCCCAGTGGGCTGTGTGATAAATTTTTCCACAGGCTGTAGCTTCACAGCACCTCCTGTGAGACCATACCAGGCACATACCTGAATCTGGAGGAAACAGGCCCAAAGAACAGCATCTTCCGAGTGAAAATGGGGCTATTTCCCCCACACAAGTGACATCCTCAGGCTCGCTGGCATGGGACAGCCCTATAGGAGAGCAGCTCAGCTCTCCACTGCGTGGGCTGTGGCAGAGAGCTGGCAGGAGGGCTGAACTGAGGGATTGAAGCCTTGCAGGGCTATCCTGGACCATTTAGGGCAGATTAATTTCCCCAAACCTCTGGGGTATTAAGTGAGGAGGAGCAGAGGCAGAGTGTCCCACTTCCCGATGTCTGCTCACTTAAATTAATGTATTGGCAGAGTTTGGGCTCAGCTACGGTAGTGTTCTTCTCAGGTTAGTTCTGGAAAAAAGAGAGAGAGAAAAAGGAAAAGCCACTCTAACAGGGAAAGTTGATAGCGAAGTTCGTAATTAGGAGAATGGATGTCAAATTTTTCAAGGCTGCTTTACCTTGACTGTATGTCACCAACCTTGAACACCTTAAAAAAGAGCAAGTGTGGGTGTTCAGCAGAGACAGATGCCCCCAATTACTAGTTATCCATGCTTAAAAGAAAATCGTATAGATTTTGCTGCCTTACAGATTTCACTGGTAGGGTTACTTGTCAAGGGAAGTACATATGTATAGTACTAATGTTAGCAGTGAGTGGGATTTACAAATGACATTTATCTCCAACGTTCAGAGAATAATAGCTGGGGGAGTGAAGGACTAAGGAGCACTTCTTTGGCTATTTCATTACCCTGATACTGCCAAAAGCCGCAGCAACCAATCTACGGCTCATGGATTCTGCACTGTGAGGAATTAGTGAGGAGTTACATATATAGCTATATATAAATGCGTGTGTGGTGTGTGTGTGTACTTGGTCATAAATTGAAAGCATTTCTCCCGGTTGCCCCTGAGTCATTGCAGCGATCCCTTATAGCGCGGCTAAAAATACGAGCGTGGTGTCGGAGCAGCGAGGGCCGGTGGCTCCCGAGGGGAGGTCGGGGCAGGACTGGGGCGGACGCAGCGCTGGGCACGGGGCTGAGCACGGCAGGCAGAGCCGGGACTGCTATGGCGGCCTATCAGCAGCCCTGCGCAAGGCAGCGATGAACCAGGGAGCATCCAAGGAAGGACATGAGCAAGAGGAGACGGGGCATGTGGGGCTGTGAGCTGAAGCACTGGCAGCCTGCAGGGTGCTACATGGGCATGCTGTGGCCCCTGGGAAAGCAGCCTTGGGGGCTCATACTTCATTAGGCAGCAGAAATTACAGCCACTGGTCATAAAGCCACAGAAAAGCAACCTCCCTCAGCCCTGCTCTTCTAACCCATTTAATTTGGTTTTGGCTGCTATTTTCATGTGAAGTGTTTGAAATCAGCCTCATCACTGCAGCAGAGAATATTATCTCACAGTGTTTTCCAGCTAGCCCCAAGAATAACTCTGATGTCAGCAGGGAGCCCTCTCTCTGGCAGCCGTCACTGCTCTGCCAGCTGCCCAGAGAAAAGGTCAGTGAGCTCCTCGAGCTCATCACACAGACCCAACCCGTGTCGTGCCCCGTTCGCACCCAAGCAAACCTCCCCCAGCAGAAACCAGCCCCCGATTCCAAGATCTCATGCAGGTTTCAACTTGCCCTAAATGATCTCAGCCCTTGAGGAACTATATTCCTGCTGGGGGAGTGCTGGTGCCTGGTGGTCCAGCCACCCTTCTCCACCACGTCCGTCCTCCTGCTGAAATACAGCTAAAATTCCTTCCCTTTAAATCACTGCTCTATCAAGAATATGAGAAAGTGCGGGGTTATCAAGAAGAGCCCACCCAAGAACCCAGCCCTGAGTTAGCAGTATGAGCAAACCTCATTCATATCACTAACCACAATGACCATTTTGCCTCAGTAAAGATGGAGTTGGGACTCCAGAGTCTGGCCCAGATCCTAGAGAGTATAAATAGATTTCTATGAATCAAAGCTCCATTATGTAAGACATAAAAATAAGAGAACAAATGAGAGGAAAAATAAGCTGAAGTTCAGAGTCTGCAATGAAGCATCAGCTGAAGATTTTTGGGCACTGAGTCAAGACACAATTTTTTTTTTCACTTATTTTGCCTGCTTTGCTTTAAAAGTGACTCATTCACTCACTCCCCCTTTCAGCACCACTTCCCATGTTTTTTCAGGCATGTCTGTACATTTTAGTGTTTATAGGACCATCCAAACTGCCTGTTTATCCACTGATTGTCTACATTTGCACTTCCAAATTAGAGGAGGAAAAGGGATGTGCACATATTTGAAAAAAATAAAATAAAAAGCCTCAAACCTGTAGGCAAGGTTAAAATTATTCGGGTGCGATGGATGCGGCAGTTTACAATGAATTGAAATGTGACTAAAGGCAGCATGTGACAGCTTTCTATATTTAGCAGTGGCTTTTGCTTTTACACTCTTTGAGATACACTGTCAAAAAAAGCATCTGTGTCTGTGCATTTCAGCAGAAGAGCGAGCCCCTGAAGGGGTGGGAAGTCTCTGACAGTGAGTCTCCCCGCTCGGGCACTTGTTTGTGTACGTTACAGGCTCGCCTCGCTCCCCGCCTCTGGCACATTCCCATACTCTCTTTGCTCCGACCACAGAGTATTTTCAGCTGAGGTGGCACAGTCATTTCATCATTGGATCTTCCTGTCACACTCTCTTTCCACAAGCCATTAAAAGAGGAAGGCTTGAGAGCAAATCACTGTGCCCCTGCTAAACATGTTGTGCCCATCATCCCCTTAAAAGATAAGGTATATATGACATTTGCTTTTTTTTTTGCCTTTTTTTTTTAATTTAGGTTAGTTTGCAGAGTCAAATGGGTGATGAGTGTGCATTTTGTGCAAGGTTATTAAGCAAAGTCATGCTGAACATAAATTAGTCTTAAGCCTTTTATTGAAGCTTTTCTCCAGGATCTGGTAGTAGATAAAAGATTATTTTCACACGCACACTTGTATTACATGCATCCTTTTAGGATTATAAATAGTTACAGAAAATGATACTTTCTTTCACAGTCCCCTTTCCAGTCTGTTTAAAGCCTTGCCTGACTGCATTTAAAGAGGGCTTAGAGACATTTAGATAACATGGTGATGCATGCATATAAGAACTTGAACAGCACTAATAGTCTAGCTGGAATAAGCATTAAAGCATTCCTAGTATTCCAGATTTCCATAAATAACATAAATTAACCTCACGGCTATTTATATGCAACAGCAGCTACAATGGCCTTTTCTTTCACTCCTTTCCCCCACCCCACCATTTGCAAAATCAATATTCAGCCGACACTCTGGGGACAGCATCCATTTTTGCAACAGGCTGCACAAGCACAATGGGTAGCGCATAAGTTTACTGCGAAACAGTCACCAAAATGTCTCGCTCCAGCCTGCTGCTGCTCCATATAGGTCTCTCTACAGGGAGATTTGTAAAACAAAGGTAAGGTTTGTTTTCTAGGAAGCTCTACATACTGTTAGTCCCGAACAGGAGGCCCACCTGGCATTGAACCCATGTCAGCTTTGAAACTGTACAAGAGCAGTAGTAGAAAGATGCCGTGCACATAGGCCAGGAAGGGGATAAAATCCTCATCCTCCAGTTCTTGCAGAGATTCTTGGTCCACAGCCCAGTTCTAGACCTACACTCCGTGTTTCCAGGGTTTGGACATAGTATTTTGTGTGCTGCCATAGCAACTGATGCTCACATATCTGCTAGCAGATGGCAGTTCCAGGAAGGAGGCCTGAAAATGTCTGTGCAATAATCTTTGCATCCCTTGGACGTTTGAGAAATACTGTACCTCCCAGGCTTCTCCTTCTGCAGTCTTGTGTATCATTGGTTGCAGCATGTAGCTTCAGGAGGTAAAGACAGGACAGATGATAGGAAACTGCAGACCAGGAGGACAGTTAGTTGTACTGGACGAGCTTTTTAAAAGCATAGGGCTAGTAGATATATGGGGAAATATGATATAATGAAGAACAGTCATAATAGCTGTTGTATAGGGTTGCCTTGTCTCATGAATATACTAGATTTTTTCTAAAGGAGGTAATGAGACTGTAGATATGGTTCATTTGGTTCATACAGTAGACATGGATTTCATTCAACATCTTTAACAATATCCCTTACCAAGAGCTCTTAAGGGTGTTAAACCAGGAGGAAAGTTCTCTCATGGATTAAAGTTAAAGGAAAATAAGGGTAGGAATAAATCTTCAAGTCCTGCGGAGAAGTGTTCTGCATCTGTGTTCTTATGTCTATTCATTAATCATCTGCAGAAGGCAATGGACAGTAAGATGATGAAGTTTGTTGATCATACTAAGTCATTAAAGTGGTAAAAATGAGTGATGACTGTGCAGAATCACAGAACAATTTCATGATTCAAAGCAACAGGGCAATAAGACATCAGGTGAAAATCAGTACTGTGCACACAACATCTATGTGCACAGGAAAAAAGCAGCACTAACTTCAGAGACCCAGTAGTGGGTTTTGAGTTATTTCCACCCAGAAGGTTATAATAGCCTGTTCTATGAAGCCCTTAGCTCACAGGTTGGCAGCACTACAAGAACTAACAGCATCTTGGGAATTATTATGAAAGGAATAGAGAAATATATATATAGGGACAAAAATATATATATTATATATATTTACACTTATATTATATATATAATAATATAATAATATATTCTTATAATATATTATTATAATACAGTAATATTGTATTTTATATATAATATTATATTCTTATAATATAATATTATAATATATTATTATAATACAATAATATTATATATATATATTTGTCCCCATATTCCAAATCCTCTATGGAGTCCCAATTCTCTATCTCAAAGTATATGGTATAGCTACAAAAGGCACAAAGAATAGCAAGAGTGACTAAAAATGCCACTGGAAAAAAAAAATCAAGAAGCAAATTAACAGCCTAGGATTTTTTCACCTAGAAAGAGATGACTGAGGAGGAGGATGACAGTGATCTAGGGAATCTTGAAAGTCATTAAGAAGTTGAACAGGGAATAATTATTCACTATTTGCTAAACTATGGGAAATAAACAGCCTCCAAAGAAATTACTGGGGGTAGGTTCAAAACAAAGGTGGGACTTTTTCACAAAACAAAAGATATACTGAGGAATTCAGTGCCACAGGATGCTGTACATTCCACAGGTTTGCATGGGTTTTAAAAAGCAGTTGGCCGAAGTTAGAGGAAAAGTTCATTAAGAGCTATTATGCACAAAGTATTCACCTCTGTCTTGGGAAGTTTCTAGGTTAGAGATTGCTGGAAGCAATGGAATACACCCAAATCACTGTCATCAAGTTCTCATTTTCCTATCTACTACCAGTCACTGTCAGAAACAGGGTGCTGAGCTAGCTGGGCCTTTGGCCTGAGCAGAGTCTTCCTCATCCTGCATCATCTGAGCAATAGGAACTGCTCTCACACTGTGCTAGATGTGAGGCAATACGGTGAGTTTCAATGAAAGCCAATCTGCATCAGCTGCTTCAAATTTACCATAAATTTATAATAGCCCACCCACAGTTATTGTACCACCCCATCCCTCCTTGGCGTTACATGATCTTTCACTCTACAGATAGGGAAAAAAAAAAAGAAAAAAAAAGAAAAGAGAGACAGGTCTCATGAATACGTTAAAAGAAGAGTGCTTGTTCTTCATCTTCTGAAAAATGGCTTGACTATTTTTTTTTCTTTCTAGTATTTGTCTTTTTCCTTATTTTTCCTTACATGTCAACAGCAGGACTTCTTTTGTAGAGGAAATGAAGCTGTGCTGATTTGACAACCTCCCCAGTCCATCAGCTGTTCTCTTGTAACAAACGGCTGCCGTTTCGTTGAAGCTTTTCCACTGGAACAATGAAGGGTCAAACTCTGAAAACTTTATTCACCCTGCATAGTATGACACTCAGATACTAGGCATGCTGCAATCACTGCAGCTGCTTACCAGATTAAAAATTACAAGGCTAATGAGAATCTGCCCCTAATGTGCCAAGTCTCTCTTTAAGAGTCAAATTTGGTTCATCTTACTCCAGCTGCTGCTCCATTAAAGCCTTAAAGAGAACTCATAAATATAAAAATACCCAAGAGCACGGCAGAAAATCCTGCCCTGAATAATTGTACTGAAATGTTCTAAAAGGAACTTAATTTCCTTCTTGGTAGCTTCAGTAATACTTTGAAGAGGGAAGAATGAAGGTGAGGACATGCATTACATTCTGCAGAGGTAAGAAAAGAATCCTTTTTGCAGGGAACCAGGGGAGTATAACTAAAAGGGCTTATATCTGTGAAAATATGACCTCTGATTTTGCCAAGGTCAGTAAAACCTACTGTGATTCACTTTGTAAGTGTCGGTCACACAAGTTAAAGCTGCCTCAAGGCAACTTTAATTTCTGCACTCAAATGCAACAAGACACGATGTTTCTGAAATGTTAGCAAAAACCTCCTCTGTGTGGAAGAGCAAGATTATCTGGCCCTACATTTGTTTATGGTTATTTATGGATCCAAAACAACTCAGTGTCTCTTCTGTGAATTCATATGGAATGACAGATCAAAAACCCATTCAGTTCTGTTAATCTAACATGAAACAGGCTTCTTAATTTGAATTTCCCGGTGCACACTATTTGCAGGTAGGTGCTGTTCTTCTGTTAGCCTCAGCGGTAATACCCGCCAGATGATCGTCACATCCCACAGGCCTATGGTGCCATTTTTTTGAAATAGTCTGTTATAACTTTGGGTAACACGTCTCGCTGTGTATTTCTTACGTGAAAGCTGAGAAGAAGAAGGGATGGGTCTTGCACTCTGCCCTGAATGTCTTTATAAGGCTGCTCAGAGGCTGCTCCCCGTAATAGCCATTTTTGGAGATGGAGATGGGCACATGGGGCCACAACATTACCCATCCCATTAAACATTCTTGATCCTTAGTGTCAGAAAAATAAGCTCCCAGCATCCACTGCACTCATGTTCACATGGGATTTCTTTATTGTGCTAGGAATAGGACGACTTCCATAGAAGGTTAAAGCATTTTGTGTCCTTCCTGGCACTGGGCAATTCTAGATGTTTCTGAAAAAAGGTGCCAGCATCTTATTAAGCAGCTGAGGAGTAGTGTGTTCTCCAACATGGTTCCCTATTTACCTTCACCAGGAAAAGAAACTATCTTATCACCTGTGATGTATTTATCTTCCTTAGATTTTCTGGTTATCCTACATAGGAAAACAATATTTTCTTGATGTAAATGCCTAAACACCTAACAGTTCCTTGTCTTTTTCATATCTTGTGGCAATGAACTTGACAGATCGCTGAAAAAATATTTACCATTCATTTACTGGAAATGGTTATCTTTCAGTTTCATTTCATTTCATTTTTAACCGAAACAGGTCTATAGTCATTGCCTGTGTGCCATAGGGTGCTCTTCTGTGTCCCCTTTTAGTCACCTCCTGTCTAACTAAGTAAGCCCAAATATTCTGATTACATTCCGTTGAGAAGCCTCCCTTCACTTGAATTATTCTACCACCAGGTTTTTGTATCTCTTTAGGGAAAGTGGCCTGCAATTGAAATGAGTATACCTTGCATGCTGTGCTATATTATAATGCCATTGTGGAAGCTGCTGGGATGTAAATAGCACCCTCTTACTCATTTTTAATTTGCGCTAAGCATCTGGTTTGTTTTCTGACGCTACAGTCTATTGTGTAGCGGCCTTGGTTTTGCTCTTTATGATAATACTCACAAATCTTTCTCCTGGTCATAGCACCGGGAAGGTGCCTGAGAGAAACCATTCCCCATGCACAGCTGGCTGCTGTGCACTCTGTGTGTCATGGACTGGGGACACAGCTATGCTTGGCATGACACCTCCTCCACCAAGCAACAGTGGTGAAAGGGCATGCTTGTGAGTCAAAAACCAGGAAGGGCAGTAAAACTACATGGCCCTAGGAGCATGAAGAGTGAATGTTGTCCTCCCATGCAGTGGGTACAGCAGGTTCAGCCCCCAAGAAGTGCTATACCATCTCCTGTCAGCAGCATGGTTCCCTACCAACAACGCACTCCATCTTGTTAGGCCTCCTTGCAGCCCTTTCTTGACTCACGAACCAATCATGGGCTGTGTACAGCTTTGTGGCCGCGGTGGTTTCCCCTCCTTTCCAGACTGACGCATTTCAAACACTTGCGCTAGATAAGGTGCTTGGAGCTGCTCCTCATTAGCACCAAGCCATGCTAAGAATCACCAGCCTACTCCTGATCTTCGCTTTTTGCCCATGAAATATGATTCTCCTCACCTTCTCACCTGCTCACCTCACGACTATTTACTCTAAAAGTTTTTCAGTTTATGGCTCTTTTTTATCTCTTTCTCTTTTTTGGGGGGTTGGAGTGGGGAGAGGGAGGGGCAAGGAGGGGCAGAGACTTTGTCAAAGGCTTCCTTAAAGCCCAGAAGCTCAGAATTTTCTGGGTCTTTGTAGAGTAACCAGGACGTTGACTGCACCTCCAGGCCTTCATCGCATTTTCAGTTTTTCTTCCTTCTTTAAATTCGTGCTTTCTTCCGTGAGTTCTCTTTATATTCAGATGAAGAAGCAATGCAAAGTTTCACAGGAGGGAAAAGGTACACAGTACAGTGAGATGAGATATGGAATATGATTATGCAGGAATCCTGGGAAACTTGAGTTATAGGAGAGTCATCTCATCTCCTGCTCAGGAATGTCTTATGCTGATGGGTGCAACCCTTTCCCAGTGACTGTGAAAATCATGATAAGGAAAGTGATGAGACACTCAGTGCAGCTAGAGCTCTAAGACTTGGGTTTGCCCTCCCACGCATTTTGGGTGGGCAGGCAAACCACAGACTGTCATCTGTGAAGTCAGAAAGCATTGAGTACATTTAATTACTACATTAGGACTTGCTAACACTTTCTATGCCAAGAATTGGTTGTGGAGACTTTGGGGTTGTTGTTGTTAGCACTTTGTTTTTACCACGATAAAACTATTGAGGTAGGAGCTCACACATCTGAGAGCTTGAGTCAGCCCATTAATAAGTAGCTACTGCAATAAACAAGTCAGGAAATAATTGAGGCAAAGCAAAGAGCTGAGTGGCTTTGGTTTATTCTCATACTTCTCTTGCCCTTGTTCCTTACTTTCTTTTCCCACTCACAAGGTTTTCCCTTTGGCAAATTTCTATTTCCCATGATCATCTTCATTCTGAAGAAAATAAGGTAAATAAAGGCTTTTCTGGTTTAAAAAAAAAAAGTGAAAAAATGAAACAATTGGGATCTAGGCACCACAGAAATTCCCTTGGAGAACCTGGCATGACGGTTTGTTTAAAAAAGGTCTGTAGGCTCCTTGCTGCACATCCCATTTATCAGCAGTACCCAGACTACTGGCCACAGCCACATTGTTTATCCCATAGCCTTGTTCCCCTCCTCTCCAAAAAACTCAAGGAGTGAGCTAAAACCAGTAGCAGTGGCAGCCTATTCCTGATGCCGACCTTTCCAGCAGGTGCGCGGCCTCACAACACTACATGATGGCACAACAGCAGCATGGAGAGTGGTTCCGTCATCCCAAGGAGAGGATGAGTGATGACAGGTCTTTGCTGTTGTTAAAAATCATCTGACTCACGCTGTGCCCCAGGCCCTCCCTTAGGGAAGTGGACAGCCAAGGTCAAGCTGTATGAGATGCTCTGGTTGGGAGCAGCTCGCTCCCAAAGTCCTCTTTCCGCAGGGCACGCATGAGCTGAGCAGGATGACCATGGCACACATGCTCGGTACCTTGAGGAGGTTTGCCAGGATGGATGCAACAGGAGTGCTGCCTGAAACGACATGAGTCACGTGGCCTCCTGAGCTAAACAGTTTGGTCATTGCTGCTTTCCATGAGAAGGGGAAATTATAATCTCACTTGGCAGTTTCACTCAGTACATTGAGGGAGGCGTTCACAAGGGATATGTAACTGTTCTGGTGTGATCTAGTTAAATATTTCAGTAGGCAAATACATGGCCCATAAGAAGTTCTGTAACCAATTTGGGAAGTTTCAGTTATTTTTCCGTACTGGGATATCTGAAATGAGTCACTGCAAAGTCACTGTTGCTTGATGCTAGGGCATCGATGACAAAAAAAAAAAAAAAAAAGGTGGTTCAGAGCATTTTTGTTAGTCAGCATTTCCTTCCTGATCCCACGACAGCACCCAAGCCATGCATGCAACAGGGCTGTGTTGAGGCCTCCCCGTTCACCTCTACCTTCTGCTCTCCGGAGCAGAGCCAATGTGCGGATGCCACACGTACGCCTGTTGTCACCACCACCTGCCCCCAGCCATGGAAATGTCCTGACACCACACGGCTTCTCAAAACGTGCTCAGGTTTGCAGGATTCATTTTTCTTTCCTACTTTGACTCTCAACTTTGTGTTGAATCACAGGCACAAGGTTGCCGTGTTCATTGTTCAAAGCAAGTTTAAAACATGACACAGGTTTAAATTCTCCTCTTCTTTTCACCCTGATCCCTCTTTACGAAACTAATAACTTTGATCAGGGGCAACTTTTGTTCTGTTTCATTCTCCCTTCAATTTCTGTCGTCCATATCCTGTCAAGCACAAAGGTGACTGAATTTATGCATGTGAGCACCATGAGTTTGCTCCGTGGTAAGTTACTACACCCAATGTAAGCACACAGTTGTATTCATTTAGCTGAAAATGAGATATTAAGCAGTTTTTGATCAGTGTGAATACATGTGGTTGCTAAAGCCAGGGTAGAATTTTGTATGTGGATACCCTTAAGTGAACTCAACCTCCTACATGTATAAGATAAGTAAATACATCCATTTACAGTCCTGAGAGGTTTGCACTGATATAATTAAACTAGTGATAGTTTGGGTGTGGACAAAATGCTTAACTTCTAGCAAAATACAGTGAAGCTCTAGTAATAGTCTTTCTGCAGAGGATAAAATCCGTATTCACACATACTGTTTTCTAGAAAGCAGCACGGTGGCCACAAAGAGCACTTCACAGACACCGTTTCGTTGTATCTACATTGAGTCCAACTGACCGACCAGCCGTCTTGAGCTGCTGGCCACAAGCAGGCAACACGAGTGACCCGGAGGACCGAGGAGCCCGTGGGCGTCTGCCCGAGAGGAGCGCACCCGTGGGCAGTGAGCGTGTGCCAGTCGGGGCGCCTCCGCCGTGCTAATCGTGTCACCTCGTCACCGCCGCCATGCCTGACTCACCCACCCCACTGTGGTGCGTCACCGTCGTCAGTGAGGAGGCATTTATCGTGATGGTGGTTTTCTGATACCACAGGAGATAGAAAAGGCCTACAAGGGCAACGCTGTGCTTGGATGAGGTACACATCCTTTGCTGTCACGTGTAGTCTGAGCTCGTCAGCAAACACGGATTATTCAACATTCTCCTTCAGCTGCACTGAACATCTGTTTGTGTTTGTAAAATCATTTCTTTCCTTCTGTATCGCTTTTTTAGCTCGACCTTCCCATGCCTGTGTCTGATGAACTCAAAAGGCGATGCAGGCCTCTGGAGCCCATCCCTGCTCCCTCAGCTGCCAGGGAGAGGCAGATCAGAGTCACCTCCACTCTGCCATAGCCCTCTCCAGCAAACTCCCAAGGAGACAGCGTGGGTTGTGGCATCCCCAGAGGCTCCTCCTGAGCTCGCTTTCCTCTCCGACAGAATACACCGTGAGTGCCTGGAGCTCACCAGAGGGGCAGGAGGAGCTCTTTCCTTGGCAGCATCACAGACTAAGAAAAAGGAAGAGAAACACAGAAATAAACAAAGCACATGCGACATTTTCAACACCAGCCTTGTCAAAAATAGCTTTCATGAAGAAGTCTGTTACCAAATTACACTGCAGCTCTTAGACAACCTTCCGTTCTGTGCAAGCTCTCAAGCGTAGCCAAAACACCTCTGCATCAACCTGACCCAACCACCCAGGATGCTATTTGAAAGTGCCAAAAGCTACCTGAAGTGGGGAACCAATCAGGCACAGAGGCACCAAACACATTAAACGTTGAAGTGGACACCTACTGCTAAGACCTGCAGTAGGTGTCCCAATGTCACTAGCCAGAGGTGCTCATTCCCACTGATCTGAGCAGAGGTACCTGGAGCTCCAGACTCTGCTCAGGTCAGTGAGGCTGCTGAGGGAAACATAGGCAAATACTGGAAAGAAAAGCTACAAATTACACATAGCAGATATTTCTCCTTCCAGATAATGTTGGACTGTTCAGGAAGGTGGATGGCTGCCTGCTTGTCATCAAATATTTATATAGTCTAGTTCTTAGTTATATCATTCTCACAATGTATTGAGCTCCCAGAATGGTTTTGGTTAAATCATTCTATCAATGGAATAAATCAAACTTGTTCTTTTCTTGTGCTGCTTTCCCCAGCTTGTAATAATCTCGTTCTAGGACTACACTGCCACCTCTTCCTTTTATACTTAACCTTGCTGTCTCTCACCGTAGTTTTACCGTTGTGGGTCTGAAACTCATTCACGTGTTGTGTAATGTTCCTTGATTTTACTATTTAATCTTCTTTTCATCTTGCTCAGGTACAATATCTACACTTAGGGTGCATTCAGCGTTGTTATGAAATATCTGATCCCTCCCTTCTGCTTCCTGGGAAGGGCGGGTAAAAGGAAAGGGGAGATTTCATCTCTATCCCTTGGTATCATGCTCTGAATGTTATTCACTGAGCTAATAACTGTATCAGCATTTTTATAAGCTGATGTGCTTTTAATTGTTTCACTCACTCTCTCATACACATGAAGTAAGCACTCTAATGGGTTCTGTACCTCTCATCTTTTATTATATTGCTAATAGTCTCTCCAGTAATATAAAATGACAGATGAGTGTAGTCTGAGAAAAGCAGAAAAATCAATGGACACCCAGACTCCAGATCAGAGCAGGCATGGAGCTGGAACTGCCGGACACTAGGATCCCTCTTGGACTGCACTGCAGGTGGGCATTCGGGGTGAGGAAATAAGAGAAGAAGGGAACATCAGCAAAGCTGCTCTGGGGCCACGTGTGGAGCAGGACAAGTGCCTCAGTCTCATGCACCCTCTGCCCCACGTGCCCACCTCCCATCTATGTTTTGCCCTGTTTGCAAAAAAGGTGGCTTCAGCCGCCCTTGATGCACATGCAGGCCCCATAGCTGCCAAGCATGTGGGTGTAGGATGTTTCCATCCTGCCTGCGAGTGCAGCGCTCAAGCCACAGCTGGGGGTCACGCGCAGTTTGGGCAGCACGTGGGTGGCGTTACCCGAGCACGGAGCAGCTGACTGAGTTAGCTCTGCTTCCCAGGCTCTGCCTCCTGCAAGACACGCCTGATGGGCGTCGTGCAAGGTGCACAACCAGCACAGGCTCCCTCTCTGACCCCACTGGCAAGCCGGCCTGAGAAATACAGATGTTGTGGTGCGCATGGGTTGTGCAGAGGAGCAGGTGTAGGCGGACCCACATGTTGTTCAACAGCTGCGCCAGGAAACATGTGACGGGGTCAGACAGTGTCAAGCATAACAGCAGAGTAGCTGTCCATGTCTTGTGACATGGACACCTGATTGGTCTCTTCATAGTTAAAGGAGCACTGTACATTCCCCAGGAATGTAAAATCTTGGCATCGAACACTCTGCGCAGACATCAGCCAAAATGGTGTTTATAAATGCTCAGGGGGGTCTATTTGCCACCTCTGGTCCTCTAGACATTTCTGTTTTTTCCTACATAGTTCAATTACTGGCCATGAAAATAAAAAAGGAAGGTTTATACTTTTTTTTTTTTTTTTAAGTAGCAAGCAATCAAAAATGTAGAAAATATCAAAATTTTTGGTGGTTTGAGAGGGAGGAACCCAAAGCTAAGATGCATTATTTGCTTTAAAACAAAATCCCACCCTTCATGTCAGGCCGCAGCCTGGAGTGGATACTGTACTGCCAAGTTACAGGCGTCCGTAATGGAAACGCTGACATAGCCTCAGCACCACCGCAGTCGCAGTCGCGCTATAAATAGCCATCGCAAATGCCTGCCGTGTGAGATGGACTCAAGCAGCCACTTGACAGAATCTGATAATTTAAGCATGATCTCTTCAGAAAATTCTCCATGGTGGGATGTGGAGAGACCTGGGTCCATGCTCTCACAGGTGGGCCTGGGGCGGGTGTGGATGTGCATCCGTCCTTCCCTCCGGTGCCTGGCACAAGCATTAAGGACGCTGTTCTGCCAGGTGCTGCTTCCCAAACAAAGCTGTAACATGACCTACTTTGCTCAGCCTGGTTCTATTCAATTATAAGTGGCCTCTGTTGGGTTTCCACATGTAGACAACATCAAACACGTTTCACTGAAGCGTTTAGATATTGATTTTACTCAGCCTGGGAACTTCAAAGTGGGTTCTTTCCATGTCAACTTGAAAACGCATCCTCCAGCTCCAGCGCTACAGATCCTCTGTGAGGGCACATGCACATATGACTCCCTCAGCTGCTCTTCATCCCCCTGCTATTTGTTTCTAAATTAAGGACAATTGTTACATCCCTTTATGCCCTAATGACATTAACAATTGTGTGGAGTCACCCAGAATCCATCACCGCTTTTTGACTTCTGTGCTGTCACCCAGCCGTGCCTAAAAACGTGTCTTTTAATTGGATTGCAAAATAAAGCACTGGTCCCAGGTAGGAACTGCGAAGGCACTGGGGGATTGTTTAAAATTCATGAGTGTTTCTAAAGGCAAGGGTGTTTAAAGTCTTCATACCACATCACACGTTCTGAGGATGTGTCTTTAACTAGTAACTTCACAGAGATCATTGTTGCTCACCTATATCAGGGTTGCGCTGTTGGTTTGTTTTGGTCTGTTTTCTGGGGGCTTTGGCAGAGGAAAGGGAGGGAGAAGGCTCAGCTAGGCAAAGGTTCAAATGTAGCAAACACCATTTGCTAAGAGCCTACAAGAAACTGAAAAAGGGCAACTAATACTTTTTCAGCAGTGGGTTCAAATGTTCTGCGTGAGCCAAATTTACAAGCCTAGAGTAATGCACCCTGCCAGAGCAGCAGAGAGCCAGGGCCTCAGCGTCCCTCCGTCCTACCTGTTTGGGCTGATGCCGAGGCCCAAACACAGCATCTGTCTGTCTCATTCACAAAACCACTCTTACTGAGTATATGGTACAAACTAGTAAAATGAGCAGGTGAATTTTACTTTTTTTAGGGGCAGTTTTAATAGAGAGAGAGTCTTCATGTAATGTATTATTGTGGCATGCTGTTTTTTGTATTATTACTACGCTGTGTAGACTAGCATCAATGTGTCAAATGACAGTTATTTCCTTGTAGAAAATAATGAATCAAGAACTCCACAGCAAAGAAAACCAACAAGCACCTGAAGCAAATGAGCAGGAAAACTGCACAGCAGGAGGTCAGATCTCTTTCAAAGGAGGACTTTTTCTTCTTCATTTACATAAATGAGTGTTCTTGACCAAGTAGCCTCTCCTGATTATTCAGTAATCTTTCTTCCTAAAAATTTAAGGCAGATGATAGAATGTCATTTATATTCATAGCAATTATTTCCTGCAAATGTTATTTATTTGAAAGGCAGGGTACAGAAGCCAATGTAATATCGCAGTAATACTTGAGGAGATTTGAACCACAGTGAGACTAATCGCATAAGGTTCCAGACAATGAGCAAAACGTTTCATCTGAAGCGACACAACTTGGGCTGATAGTGGATATTAGAGCTATTTGCAGCTCCTGAAATACCAGGGTGCTTCCCTTGGCCTTTTGCTGAGTCCATGATACATTATGTGGGATGCTCATCTTTTTACAGATGCTACTTCTAATATTTCTATGTTCTGGTAATGCCAAATGCAGCCTGCTCAGTCAGCACTACAGCACACACAGCTCTTCATGGAGACTTCGATGGCAGCAGGTTAATCAACAGATAGTGCCAAAGGCAGAAAGGATAAGATTGTTGTTTTAAGTAGGAATCCTTAAGGTAACGGATAGGGAATGTTAAAGCACCTTCAGCATATATTATCAATAAAAATTAGACTGTGGATAAATCAGCACAATATGATATTGCCAAAGTGAAAAGCTTTAGTTATTATATTTCTTTATGCATAATGTATACCAATTAACAACTGCAGGTTTCTTTCAAGAGAGTGCATTTGATCCACTGCGGTTTAAGGATGCTGGAGAAAACTGATAGAGAATAATTATGAGAGACAAAACACATAGTAAATGAATGCCGTAGCAGAGATTGTTTTTCTACATGCTTTCTGCTTTCCCTGGAGGTAAGCATTGCGCCGCACTTACTTCTGGACCAGATGCTGCTCATTTTTTCAAGGCCCAATATCTTCAGTTCCACTCTGCAGAAAGAGTAAATGGGACTCTGTCCTACGTGTTAATATAGGGGTATTAGCACACAGACAGACTCCCTTGCAGAGGTATGAGGTAAAGTGATGGAGTCGGTCCATTTTCTGAATGCTGAAAGAGAATGTGCAATGTCTGGAAAACATTAAACTGACCTGCGAGGTTTGAAGCCTGCCCATAAAATTCTCATTTAGATGAGATGCTTTAGGAGCGGGTAGGCCAAACTACATTCCTCCTAAGTATTTGCTAATAACTTTAATGGGATGCAAAGGCGTAAAAAAAAAAGCACCAGAAGGGATTTAAAAGGGTGGAGAGGGGAAGGGCAGGAATGTCATTCCTTATAAAAAAAAATCACACACAATTGTTGAGGTTGGAAGGCACTTCTGGAAATCATCTAGTCCAAATCTCAGCATTAAGCACTCAGATCTGCACGTTCACATGTTTTCAAAACGGCGCTTACAGGCACAGACATCACATCACTCTTACTTAACCAAAAACCCTCAGGGAGCAAAAGTATTGATCAAGAGAAGAGGAGGTGGGAGTCATAGGATGGGATCTGCAGAGAGGCCCATAGGCTACAGGTAGACAGACCAGGAGGAATCACCACCCCGGGGCAGAAGCTCATAAAATCCTTTTGCATGCAGAGGATCAAAAGTCTGGTGGTGGGATCTCGAAAAGCTGTCAAGGTGAGCGGGGAGACAGCAACCCAGCTACTCAAAAGCGCCTCAGACCCCAGCACAGACCACTCTGTCCTTCACTTCAGTTGGGACTCTCACCTGCAGCTGACAGCAAAACTTGCAGCAAAACCAGCGTCTGCTGACGAGAGCGACTGGGCTCACAGCCGACACTCCCACGGGAGCCGGTCACAAATGCAGGGCTCTCACTGGCATGCGCAGCGGGTATCCTGCCTGCCAAGCTATGACCACATTAGATGAGTCTCTCTGAATCCCTTCCAGTGCAGCCAGCCCACTTGCTGTGGCCCTGCTGGGAAGGATCCCATGGGAGAGGAACAGTCGAAGAGGTTTCTCCAAATGAGGCAGTGCACGAGCGAGCGGAGCCGGGGCGTTGCGTGTGCCCGGGGACACCCCGGGCGCTCAGCTCGTGTGCGAACAGTGCTGCCCCGAGGCTTTCATCCAGGCGTTTTGCACAGCGTGGAGCTGCGCTGGGAATGCTTCCGAGCGGAGCAAAGCCCCGCGGAGGCAGGCAGGGTGGAGATGAGGGCCACAGAGAGAAAAACCTCAGCAGCAGCAGCAGAACTGCTGATTCTGTTCCTGCTTTCCAGGGGAAATCCAGCCTGCTGAGAAGTGCGAGATCCTACAGAGACGGGGCAGGTGCTGAAATGGGTTTAATTTTGTTTCCTGGAAAGCCAGTGGCACCTCAGAGCTGCACTCGAGCACTCACAGAGCCATTTGGGCAGCAGTATGTCCTGCCATGGAAGTGCGGTGCCAAGCCCCCTTAGGAAACATGCTGCTGCAGTCAGAGGGTGACAGCGGTGGTGGCCCACGAGCAAGGGTGTCTCTGAGGATGCAGAGCACCCTACTGCCTGCCAAAGCCTATTGGAAGAGCCGGAGGCTGGCAGTGCCTTGGCAGCGCTCAGGGACCGGGGGACAACAGCACAGTGCACTTGGCAAGGAAAACACCTTTCGCAGAGACAACACAGCGCCGCTTTGAAAGCACGGAGAACAAAAGGCTGACTGGCAAACAGGGGAAGAAAGTGCTGGAAAGGAATTTGTTTCAACAGGAAGCTCAATGGCTTGTTGTAAAACAGGCTATGATTCTGTCATTTCCATGTTAATCCCAAGAAGGGGGCAGCTCCAGCGAGCAGCGGCTTTTCGGGTGAAAAAACAGCGGAGGTTTGAAAAGGCTGAAAGGGGACTTCAGCTTCTCGCCTGGATCAGCAATAGAAAAGATAATAACAGACAGCAAGCTTTTTCCCTTTCTGTCCCTCCTTCCAGAAATTCTCTGGTTCCATCTTTTTGAGCCTTAAACATTCATTTAATCCCAGGCTTACTTTTAAGAAAAAGAGAACGTGTAGAAGGCCTTCTGCACCCCAAACCTGTAGAAACAGTTCCAATTTTCATTACCAGAAATAGCAAGAGGAAATAAAAAGCAGGTGTGGGAAGGCTTTTCTGAATGATGCCGGGGCTGTGCTTTAACCTTTCCTGGAGGAGAATACACATCTGCATATGCCAGGCCTTGCATATTGCCTTGTTGCATAGTTCCCTTACAGTCACAGAAGCCTGACCAAAAGCAACGCAACCAGATATTCTCAAGTCCTCTTAAGTATGTTTGCTGACAGCCTGTGCCACTGAAATATTGAACTGACCTTTGACAAAGACAGTAAATATCATTTGCTAGGCTGCACGGAGCAAGAATACCAAGAATCTCAGAATTAAACAAAGAAAATAGAAATACTAAAACACATTGAAAGAGCCATGAGAATAAAAATAAGCACCTTATTTGTCTGTCCATCAGACCACATCCATCCTGCTTATTCTTTTTTACATATATTGGCGATACTTTCTCTGAGTTACTGCATGTGACTCTGGTTTGAGCCTGTCAGATGCTGACAGCCCCATCCAGACCCAGCTGCTCCGGCAGAGGCGTTCAAGGGCCTTGAAGTGAATGAGCTTAGATTAGCCAGGGTGTTCTACAGAAGTCAGATCTCTGTTTTTGTTGTTTCTGTGGCAAAACAGCGAGATCCTGGGATTTGCTCTTCCTCCTCCCATACCCCATTCAGTGAGGCAAGAATGAATGCCCTGCAGCTAGCTGCGCACTGCCAACTCAAGCCTTTAAAACGAGCACAAAATCATAGCCGAGCCCCAACAAGGAAATGTACATCTGAACGCGGCCCCATCGCGAGCGCTTGCTGGAAAGGCCCCCTGAGGCTACTCCAGTGCTGTAATAACCTACGCAAACAGGAATGGTGTATTTTTTCATCCTCTGCGTCGCTTCAGTAGAAAGGGGCGGAAAAATAATCCACTTGCGTATACAGTCATTTAGGCCCAGTCATGATTCCTTTAAAGCCCATGCCAATGGATTTTAGTCATTCTCTGGCAGAGGTTTCTCTTTTAACCACAAACACTGAATAGTTATTGGATGAGTCACCACCTTGAGTAATCTAATTCCTTGACCAGTACATGCTTGCTTGCTGCACTTCAGAGTGGCTTTCTGAGTTGAGTATTTTAATGTATGTCTTTCCTCGTGAAGTTTTTCTTTCTGATAGATTTCAGGACTGAGGAGTCCACTGTTCAAGGTAATTCCCACTGCACAAGCAAGTGGTTTTGGGGGTTGGGAATGCCACTGCAGTCCACAGACCTCCCTGACCTCAACACCAGCATGGACCATCCTTGCAAGCACAGCAGGCTCAGGGCTGGATGGTAATTTTTCAGACAGCAAGCCTTTGCTCAGCAAATCTGGTCATATCTGGGGGACAAAAAGCAGCTTTATGCAGCTCAACTAACAAATTGCAAAACAGCCACACCTGCAACAGCAGGTTGTAAGAGCATCTGTTAACTGTTAACGTGCCTTGGAGAGCTGCTGAAGGTGAGTCTTCCTTTCAGCCCTTCAGACAGCAGCAGTTAGTGCTCAGGGCTGCTCTGATTGACTTTAGGAGGGAACATTAATAGCAAGAGCAAACAGCACGTCCTGTACATGCTTTTGCATAGACAAGGGGATGTTTTCAGTATCAGAAATGTTTTGTGTGCTTTATTTGTGAGAAAATGTAGAGCTAAAAATGACAGGGTTTAGGAACACTAGAGAAGCAAGGTGTTTTCCCACCCCTCTAGAATATTTAACATTTCAAGAGCACTTAAGCATTTGAGGATTAAACTGTGGTAACTGTTCACAAGGCATCTTTTGAAGAATGTTATTAAAATCCTTTCCTAGCCTCTTCTTTCATGATTGCAGCCTTCTGTTTCATTTCCTATTTACGGGGGACCAGGCTTTCCCCCTCAGGGCATCTCCTGGCCACTGCTTAGGACAAGCCCCTTCTCTTCAGGGGAGGCGCAGAACAGAGAGGCAGCAAATGGGGAAGATCAAATTATACTCTGATTTTTTTTTTTTCAAGCCAAGAAAAGCAGACTGTATTAAAAGTACCCTAATATAAATTTATGATCCTGGTGGAAAAGTGTTTTAGAGTAAAGTGTCTTTGTGCATTTAGGTATCTATGAGCACTGATGACAAACAGAGAAGAGGTGACTGTGGCTATGTTTGATAGCCATGTCCCTTCCTGACCTAATCTGTATGCACGCCTGTGCTCAACACAAACACACATTTCTTTGAACAGGGGAAGAAAAAGCATTTTACATGAATTGTCCAGTGAGAGGATCAATCCTGTGTTTGGTGATTGAGCAAAGAAGATTATAATTCTTAATGCTAACACCAACTGATTTTTTTTCAATAATTACATCCTATTGCCTGTATGTATTAATCTAGGTTTTTAATATTTCTCTTTTCTTTTGTAAATCTTGGTATCGATAATGTGGCTATCTCAGGACTAGAGAATGCAAGCTGCAAAAACACAGGCCATTTGCTTAGCAAAATATTTAGCAGATGTTTTAATTGTAAAAGGATTTCTTTTTCTTTATGTATGGAATAAAAATGGTTTCAAGACACCAAAATAGCAGAAGAAGCAGGCCTGTTCAGAGACAGTCCGTAGGAATAAATAGCTAAGCCAAAACTGTCTACAACACACTAGTCAATGGACCAGGACCAATGGTATTCGCTAGTGTTTTCACTGGCTGGGTCTGAACATTCCCATGTTTGATGTCTTACAGGCATGACTAGTTCTTGCTCTGCTCTCGTGGTCTTTCTGTGAGCTAATTTCTCCTATAGTAACCACATAAGTATAGCAAATCAGACTGGAAAGAATGGGAAAATTTTACCTAGTTCAGCAGTTCTCAACCTTTTTTTTTCCAGTATGGGCCTTGGAATATTTCTCAGTGGTAGCAAAGACTCCTTCTGAGATCATCAGATACGTAGATTAGTGGGAGGCAACAGTGAACATGTGCTTTTTGCAGTGTAACTTGACATTATGTCTAAGCTGAACCATTGCCAAAATGAGTGACTCTCTTCTTTCCTCTTCATCCTCATGTGCTTATCTGTCTTCTCTTCCTTCTTCTGGTATTGTGGGGTATTCTTCTGAGCCCCACGCAGTGCAAGCATCTGAACCAGCAGGCACCAGTTCACTCTTTCCCTGGTTTGGTATTCTGCTGGCTTTATATCTTGGCTGGATCCCTGCAGGGTCAGGCTAGTAACCTCTTGCTAGTGGTAAGCCTATGCTTTACAGATGCTTGTCAAGCCTATCTTTAACAAGACTTCAATTTCATCACTTCAACAGCTAGCTTTGTTCATCTCCAACAGTTTTTAGAGTAAGAATCATTTTGCTCTTATGTAACCCTGAATAATGTGAAGAAGATAAGGACTGAAAACTTAAATTAAGCTTCAAGACCCCAGCCACAGGCTACAGATGCAAAGCAGGACAAGTTCTATGCCTATGGCCACTGCAGCAGAACAGAAATGACTAGATGACTATGCCTAGATGTGTACATTGGGCTTAACCTCTGCTGCAGTTGCACAGCCCCATCAGGCCACCTAAAACCCCCAGTCCATCTTCAGTTCTCTCCGCAGCTGCAGAGGGTCTCAGGTGTCCCAGAGATCCTCCCCAGTTGTGCCATGACAAAAGCCCTGAGACCCAGGAAATTGCCCTAGTCATTGCCTATCACACTTCTGCACAGATTTAAGCACCTGACAGCAAGGTGGACAGTCCTGCACTTCAGTTGCCCATGAAGGAGGAAGAATCTCTGCTTCCCACCTCCAGAAAACAGGCAGACCTTCTGCCAGTAGTGGGATAAAAGCATATTATTCAGGAAGGTAAAACTGATCTCATTCTAAAGAGATGAGGTAATGTCAGGGCCACCACCATTATGGTAAGCTATTTCAATATTCATTTATCATCACTGTTAGGAAGTTGGTTTTATTTCAAGGTTGAATTCATTTGACTTCAGATTACAGATATTGGATCTTGTTGTACTTTTACTGTGAGATTAATACATTGTGCAAGATCTCATTTCTCTTTGTAAATACCTATAAATACTGACCAAGTCATCTCTTAGCTATCTTAGACTGCATAAGCTTTACCTTTGGGCCTTGTCTTCCAATCCTTGGATCATTTTTGTAGCTCTCATTTGAAATCTCTGCAGTATTTCACGTCTTTCTTGAAGCATGAAAATGAGAACTGGACCAAGTATCATAATAGCAGTCATTAATTCAAAATCACTTGCCTACTTTTACTTTATATTCCCTTATTATACATCAATGGGCTGTATTGGCCAATTTTTCCCACAGCATTGCATTAAGTGCTTGTGGTTAGGTAATTATTCGCAATGACCCCTGTGTCCTTCTCTTTAGTATTTCTTTCCAAGAAAGAGCTCCTCATTCTGTGCAAGATTTCAATCAAAAGATAATGTCATATTAAGTCAAATGGCATTGAGAAATATAAGTGTAAATTGATACAGACCTGCTGGCTGGTAGTCCTGTCATAAAAAAGCAACGTTTTTGTAATGAGACATACCACCCCTGAAACCACGATGACTGATAATTGTTATAATTTTAGCTGTAACTGTAGCTTATCTTATTCTTTGTAGGGTTCTGAGTTAGATCTTGACCAAAATCTCCATCAGAGTCTTACACTTCCCTGAACCACAGCATTCACACCTTTCCACCGTATCAGAAATCTTGAAATATCTGATCAGCCTGATTCACTTCTTTCAGTCTCTTGGCTATGAGTAATCTGAACAGGTTGACTTGAAAATTTTGACCTGCAGGAGATGATACTTCTTGTCCTTTTCTTCTGTACCTGGGGGGCTTCAAGTCCTGGCCCTAACTTCGTCTGAGTTGGGCTATCCTCCTGTTCCATTCCACACACCCACAAGAAATCCTTCTAAAAAAGTCTGTCTTTTCTATGTTCTATCTATAGGATATATTACCCATTTGCAAGCAGCAGTGGGCCCTCACCTGAGCTAGGAATTTTGAATTTCTCCTAGGATAAAAATAGTTTATTAGTGTTTTTATCCTTTTAGCCCCGAGCAATGTGAATGATTCCTTTATTTCTCTTCATCACTGCACATTATCTGACATTGTTAGCTGCACTGTTCTCCCATTCTTTCAGCCTGGAAATCTTTCTGGCAGCAGTTTCTCCATGTGACCGTATATTCACAGCTTAGGGGACACCAGTAGGATAGCACTGAACAATTCTCAGTTTGATATAATGCTTCCCACATTACAAATCATTTATGTCAACAGAAGTATTCAGTTTTTGGAAAATTCTTTCTTTTTAAGTTCCAAATATACATGATAGATGTTGGTACTTTCTTTACAAGGCCAATGAATTCAGGCTGTTCTCACTGGTGCAGGGGCAGCTGCCAATTTTTAGGTCAGTGATGATCTCATTTCATCAAGCAGAATGGGGGCCAGTATACAGAGCTGTCATATGTTCTACTGATATCCATGTCGCTACTGCAGCATGGAGGTCAATACTAATTTAATCTGATTTTCTGACTGCAGTGAAGCCATAGCATTTCTGCATTAAGAAATCATTTGTCATTTCTGAAAGCTCAGGAAATGCTGTTATTGGCCAGAAGAGTCTAGCCGGTGTGCCTCATGAGAAAGGTGTACATGATAATGCAGTTTTACTGCATAGGATATTAAAAGATTAAGGGTGAGTAAGATTGGAGGCACTTCTTTAATAAATGCTCACAGGACCATGATCTCTTTCATCCACCAGTTAAAAATGGACCCTGTAACCTTTCAGAGATCCTGGAAATCATTTGTAAGTGGTTAAAAAGGAGCAAAGTCTTTAATGGACAGTGTAGATCACCACCAGATACACCAGTCTGGGCTGCCAACACGAGTGCCCTTTATTGTTGCACTAATGTCCCTCACCCCACAGTGGCGTGAAGCAGGGAAGTGCCATGAGATGTATCTGGGCCATGAAGATCCATAGGCACTGCCTCCCCACCTGGCTGGGGTTGTGGAGAGGATCAGCTGGGAGACCTTTACAGGCTTCTCTGAAGTTTGTTTCATTTGAAACAAGCAGCATTTCTCAGTTTCCTACTCCACCACGTGTGCATCTTCTCTTCCAGTTGGTTCTTGCAGGTTCTTTCATCCTTCAGATGTCCGATGCAGCACCTGATAGTGATTCAATACTTCCAAACGTAGAGGTAACATTCTGGTTCTCCTGCCTGTGGTCATGATAAATTGCCAGCCTCTTTCTGTGTTTCCCATGTTTCCCTGGCAGCTGAACACCACTGCCAGGCCTCAGAAGATCTGCCATTATACTGACCAGACTGAGGACAATTTTCAGAAAAGCTTCCTTTGTTCTGACCTTTTGGAAAATAATCAGCATTTCCTTAAGACCACTGATTTCCTTCTGTAGAAGGTCTAGTAACGCTCACTTTATGGAGACAACGTGCACTTTCATTTTGAATAAGAAGCAAACATGATATGTGGAACAGGTCAAAAGAATTGCTGCAGCAACTGAACTGTGTTTTCAGAAAAAAAACACCTCAAACTCCCAGAAAAATAACTCTTTTGAGAGCTACCTCTGTTCAAACTTGATCATTTTTCAGGAGTTACCAGTTCAAATAAAAGTAACTAAATGCATTTACCTTTTTAGCACAAGTGCTGCCTCTTTTAAAAGATACAAAAAGCCTTAGTAGTGCTTGAGGATGATACAGATATACAGAGAAATTGACACTCTTAAGGACCTATTCCAAAAAAAAAAGTTTTAAAAAGGATTAAGAGATAACTATAATAAGGATTAAGGAAGGAAATACTAGCTTTTTTTTCAGTGCTTAACTCTCCAGAAAAAAAAAAAAATCAAACAAAAGATATTTATACTGCATGTAAGCTTAGCTACAAACAAAAATATGCCTACCATATCCTTATGGCATTTCTTCTTTTGCTTTGTGGCTTTCAGTTTATTTTTTTAACTACAAAGACAAGCATTCTATTGTTTAGATCATCATGTGTGAATACTAGGATTTTAAATGTACTTTAATTTATGCCAAGTTACCAAAATAATATTAGAGAATTGACAAAAAGTGGGTCTTTGACAGCAGTGTTATACTGTACAATAATTAGAAACTGTTGTGTTCATTGTTCTGCTATTACAGTTTCCTCAGTGCAGTAATGGGACCCAATTCTGCTCCCATTCAAGTGCAGAGGATTTTTGCTATTGGCTTTTAGGACAGTAGAGTGACATTATACACTGCATTGAGTGAAACAGTGAAATGCTTAACAGATTTATTTTGGTAAAGGGCTAACTCTCTACACTGAATTGCTGACAGCTGCTCGGAGAAGGAAAGGAGCTTGTTTCAACCTCTCCTGGCAGCTCCATGTTTTTGATCCGGGTTCAACAGGCTTACAAAAGCTCGGTGAACGCAAACAGACCCTGTGGCTTGGAAACCAGCTCCAGAGTGGATGTGAGCGTAACTTGCCCCCCGTCCTTTTCACTTGTGTTCTGCACAGCTGCCTCACAAATGTCTTGCCCTTGGCCTGTTTGAATGCACTTGGGAGCATCCTAGCCCACCAAGTGACCTCAGGCTGCAGGGAAGGCAGCTTGGACCTGACAGGAGCTGCACAAGGGAAACAATCCTGTCTGCTGCTGATGGTGATGGTGGTGTAGTCGAATTTATTCTCTCTAGAGATTTCTGAGGATGCCTGAATTCTTTTGCTGACCAGATTATCTCTCTGTTGCGCTATTTGCCCACAGCATTATCCTAGTGTGGTTGGAAAGAAAAACATTGTGCCAGGTATGGCTATAGCAAACAGCTAGGTCCTCCCCGCTGTGAGAGAAGTATGGCCACATCCTCATAGGAGAAGTCATAAGGAGAAGAAGAGAGCCAGAGTGTGCAGGAATGAAGGGCTAAATCTGCGGTTAACACAGATTAGCAACACTCACGAGATGTCATTCTCACTTGTGCCAGCCAAGAATCTGGCTTCTGGCATTTTTCTTCACCATAAGCAAAGGACAAAATGCAACATAGCCATAAGCAAAAGAAGAATAGCGCAGCACTTTGCTAGCAGCAAGAGTGAGAGAGCTGTATCAGTTTCTTCAATCACTGTCGGAGTCCCTGCTGCTGGCCTCATCACCTGCCCATTTCAGGCAATCTCTTCTCTGGGCTGCCTTGGCCATCTGGTAAGATTACAAACAGAACAAAGCAGCAAAAAGGAGAAGGAGCTGGTGGGGGGGGGGGGGCAAAGCTTGTTCATCCTCCTTCCTCCCCCCTGCAACGCCTCCTTTTCATCCCCTGAATGTATAAATCCTGGCTGTGTCCTGGCTCCTAACAACTGTGTGAGCAGAGGTAGCCAAGGCCATTTGATTCAGCTCTATTGGAAATGTGATTTCTCATTGGTCTTACACAAAGGTCTATTAATTAGGGCTGATAGAGCTTAGTAAAAAATCTGCTTGGCTAGCAAGCACGCTTTCTCGCTCGTTCACTCTTTTCTTAGACCTTGCCAAGATCTCAAAAAACAGAGGGAGCTTAATTACAGTCACTGGATTAATCTCCAAGGGAAAAAAAATGTAATTAGCGCTTTGAAATGTGCCACTTATTTTTCTGGGCTTTTAGAGGTTGTTGATGTGTCTGTCTGTCCCTCTGTATGACTGGAACAAATGCAGTTCTGCGCAGATTTTATGTGCAAATGGCAGCTGACTTCATAAACCTCCCAGTGGGTCTTGTAATGACTCTGGTTTCCTCAGTTTCTCTCTTAAATCCCATTCACCACTTTCTGTAGGTCTTTCTTCTAGCTTGAGTCACCAATGGTCCTGCAAGAAAGGCTGATAAGGCCTTCTCGTGTCTCTCTGAACACTTACAGTCTCAGTACACCATTTCATGACAGTAACAAGTAAAACTATGGTTTTGATAACCTGTGAAATTGGAGCTGTTCATGTAATGGCCTGAACTGTAACAGTCCATCCGCGATCAGTGGAAAGGCAGTACAGTCAATGCCTTATAGTATATCATGTATGTCCATGTTCAAGTAGGTTTGAAGGTGAAAAGGAGTGTTGGGAAGAAAATTTAATGCCACAACAAGCCATTGAAAGAGATTTCAGTGAACAGCCGAGTTCACAAATGGGAATTAGGCAAAATTTAAAAAATCACCTTGATAGATGAGAATGTGCTCAGCAAAGACAGACCGAGCACTCTGATTTATAGCAGCCTTTGAACGCAGTCATGTCCCTGATACACAGCACCTTTTGCTGTTGAGTTTGCATAGACACTAGCTGATTTTGCAGAGACGTACGCTGGGTGCATCGCGCAGCAGCAAGCAAGAGCGAGTCCTTTATGTGTGCACAGCAGCAGTGCATCAAGGAGAAGAACAAAAAGAGGAAATGAAATGCTCTCCTGTGGGGGGAGTGGGCATGGAGGGAGCCTTCAAGAAGTATATCCCTTAATCCTTCTATCTAATATATCATTCCTTAACAGTGCAGTAAGGCTACCTCTTTATTAAGACTCTCAGGCCTAAGAAAGGTGACCCAAACTCCCCTTCCATCCATTTGAATCTTGCTCTAAGAGCCAGTGACTTGTTAATTATTAATATGAATTATTTGATGGTACATAGAGAAGCTGAATCCAGTTTAATATATGCTCAGAGCAACTCTCTGAAGGTGAAATCAGCCATTCCGAGGCTTTGGATTTTTCTACTGAAGTTTTCCCTTTTGCTTTCTCTTTTACCTCCCTGTCTTTCTTTCTTGTGCCTTTGTGCCTTCATGCTGAGATTCTGCTTTCATCTCAGCAATGAACTTACAGGTCTGTATTTCGATTCTACTCCTTTACTTACTGATCAGGATTAAGGGAAAAATAAGAAACAGGATACAACACCTGGCTTCCTCCCATGCCTGGAAACTCTCTTTCTTCCACCTGAAATGTTTAGTCTATCCAGAGCTACATACTTTTAAACACTTTATGTGTGTACAGCAGCACTGTATCAAGGAGAAGACTAAAAAGAGGAAATGAAATACTTTCCTATGGGGGAGTGAGCATGGAAGCTCATCTCTGTATACCCTTGGAGTTGGAGCGGTGGTATTAGCTTCAACTGTAAGTGAAATCACATCACCCAGAGTTAAACATGTGCTACATGTGGTAAATACAGGCTTTGGAAGACTTATCTTCTGGCTTAGGGCACGCTTTTAGGATGCAAATCTCCTCTTTGGAATGATTCGCATGCCATGAGATTATGATTTGCTACCTGCGTGCTTCATCGGCACAAGCACACACTATTTAGGTCATAGCCACACGCCCACCCCAGGGGTAGCCACAGTTACCTGTCGAATCTGGTGCTTTATCATTCAAAATAGAGAGGCATCATTTGCTTGACTCCCAGACGAGTTCTTTAGCACTGATTTTCAGAGGCACTTTTTGCGTCTCAGGGCACGTCCCATCGGGCTACACCATCCTCTCCCTTTATGAGCAATGAAGAAATTCCCGCTTTAGCTAAACTCTCACTTGCAGCTTCCTATTTTTTTGTTGTTGTTGTTCACCTTGTTGCATTTTGCCCTTTGGAGAGCCATGAGCTGTGATAATACACACGGGCTGTGCCAACGCGCTCCCAGAATCCAAGCTTAGCCCTGGAGAAAATCTCCCTCCTGATTGGCAGGAGCGAGCCCCAAAGCACCACCTTATTATTCCCCAGTGACCATGAGAGGCAGCTCAGTTAAAGCCTCTTTGAAAACCTGATCTGGAGGCCATTCAGCGAAACACTAAAACAGCACAGCTGTGTGCAGGGTCAGTGGCAAAGGCAGCACGAGAATCTGGAAAAGCCGGGTTCCCTGCTCTTGCTGCGCTGCCTTTGCTCATTTTATGAGCACCAGAATATACACAGTGGCTATGCACTTATTATGTGATGTATGTCCATCCCTCTCTAGGGAGACACGTGAGCATATATTTAACCAATATTCTGTTGTACACTGTAATTCTAACTCGTGTTAGGGACCTAGTGAGCAACGCAGAGCAGAAGCAACAAGCTCTTTGTTTCCTCTCTGCTCGCTTAGCAGTGTACTAAATTACTCACATTATGTTTTTCCTGAAGAATAACTTTAAGTAGCTTCATAAAGCAGCAATATTTGCATTGCAGAGGCAACCTTTGTTCTGCTTAGCACAAAGTAATACCCAATAACTGTTTGCAAACGCAGAGTGGGAGGTGATTTGGAAAGTATTTTGGAGGAGTTTATAAAGCAGGATTGAGATTTTATTATTATTATCATTGGAAATCTGAACATTTTCTATCACATTAGCTGACTTTACAGCAATTTATTTTGCTGCTATCCTAAAGAGAGGTAATGGACCATGAAGTTTCTTCAGGAAATTGTCAGCATCTGCCTGCAAATAATTTTCAACCACATGTGAGCCATGAAGGAAGAACACAGTGATTCGGAGCAACTGGCTTGTCCGTACACTAATGGAAAAGCAGGCAGTGCCACTGGTGTCGGCACACTCCTGCTCTAAAGGCATGTCACTACTGTGTGACAGTGGGAAATGTAAGCGAGTGTTAGTCAGCGCACAGATAAGATTAACTTCTTTGAAAGCATATGTTTCCACAGATGGATAATCGTGGAGAAAGGATAATCAATAAAACAAGAGGAAAATCAACAACCTGCTTTTTATTCTGCTAGGACCTTCACTTATTAAAAACAATTAACTCTCTCCTATCGGTGACATCTCCTTTGTTCCTCACTGTAGGAGCCTAACAGTAAATCAAAACTGAAAGCCATATCTAGCCCAAGATAACAGGAAGTTTAAAAGATCTCCTTATCAGGCCCAAGAACAGATAGTTATCGTACTATAACGTAGTAGTTACCTGGGATTGGGAACCTTTCTGGTTATGATTCGATGGTAGCATTTACATCATATCTCTGTAACTTTGGTGACAGTCATGGCACTGAGCAACATCCTCAGACTGTGTTATGCTGGAAATCTGTGGAAATGGATTCTCCGTGCCTGAGCCTTGTATGGTCATTTATACAGGTGCAAGAGGAATACAAAATGCAACTACTTAAATGAGAATTATTTTATTCTCACTACTCCTAGATGTAATTAACTGTGGTAAAGGTAGTGAAAAGTTAAGTTTATACTTGCTTCAAGCCTTAAAAGTTTCTCTGTAGCAGAAAAGCTGTACATTTCCTCTATTCCAGCTTCCCTTATCTCCAGGTGGGACACCTATCATTCCCTTTCTTGAGTATTTTTTTCTTTGATGTTAGAAAAAATAAGTTTCTCACTTTTTCTTTTTTTTTTTTTTTTTNTTTAAAAGTTGAACTGACATTTCATCATTAAAAGTATCTCAGATTTTGTTAGGACTTCACACAAAAGACCCTCATTGATGTCTCTGACTCGGAGGAAGCCAGTGTTTGTCTTTGTACCAGGTTCACTGGCCAAGAAATGACTTGCTTGAACTCATCACAAGCAGAGGGTTAGAATTCATTGATTTACTCATTTTTTCCCCTGTGCTCATCACTTTAATGCTGAACATTTCATAACTTTTGAATGGATTTATCTCCAAAGTAGATCAGCGAGGTAAGGAAATTTTATTTACTTCCATTTTACAGGTGAAGAACAGAGGCAATGAGAGATTAAGTGACTTGTTAGAGGGTGCAAAAGAATCCGATAACGCAGCCAGGAATAAAGGCCAGATCTCCTTAGTATCAGCACACTGCCTTAGCCACAGGAATATCTTTCTTCCTCTTTCTCCTTTAATAACCCCTAATTCATTTCTCCCACAGATGCTGTATCTTGCAGCAGCCTGAGTCTCTGCTCATAAGTTCCTTGTATTTACCATGATCCCATCACACTCCTTATGGTGCCTTCAAGATTTTTTTTTTGGTATTTGTTTCCAGTATCAATACAAACAAACGATTACAGTATTCTCAAAGCAGCATTATAGCAAACCTAGCATGAAACAGATGGAAGAAATAAAACGAGGTGATGATGTGCCACTATAACAATTGCAAGAAGACAATATATTGCTAACATCACTCCCAGTCTGCTGCTTCTCCATCATGTATAAAAAACGCTTTGTTAACAGAAATCACAGCTAGTTATTTATCAGTAGTATGCTTAGGGTTTGTTTTATGCAGTATTCAACTGGGAGAAGGGCATGCAGCAGTTATTCTCAGAGTATATACGTCTGTAGAATAAATATAGAAGAAATACTTGGGTTTAGTTATATACTATAGCAGTATCCTTTGGCTGGGAAAAAGCAGAAAATGACAACTTGTGGTGGTTTGTCAGACAAAGAGGAGAAACAGGTAATATTCTGGACAGAGCTTTACTGATGCCAATCACATTTCCTAGGCTCCTTACAGAAATAACAAAGTACACTAGGCCATGGAGCAAATGGGTGGTCTCCAGGCTGCCTGGGGTCACTCATGGTCTCCTTTGTAGTCACACAGCTCCCAGGGAAGCCAACAGCACAGAGGCTCCGTGAGCTGCTTCAGGTAAAGCCATTTCCCTCCTACATGGCTGGTACAAAGCAGAGCCACTTCACAAGTGACTTAGTCCCAATTTGCGCAGATATCTGTGAGTAAACCACGTGAAAGGTCAAGAAGAATTTACCCCAAGAAAGTTAAACTTATTGAATTGGAAGCAGTTTTTTTTTTCCCCTGTTAATCTGGACTGATGTGTTTTCAAACTGGTCAGGAAGTCCATGCTGTACCCAAGGTGACCTGTCCTGGGATTCCTGAAGTGCCCATGCTTTAGCTACCCAATTCAACCTGAATTTATGCTGCTGCAGTTTAAAAACTCTGGCTGCCTTTCCGGCAGCAAGGCTAGGGGGCTGTATGTCCTCTCATCCCCCAGCTCTGCCATCGCTGCAGAGGCTCCTGACACGTGAAGTTGCCTACCATGCAAAAAGGGCTGAGGATAGAGGAGGGAGGATCACCGCACTTGGATGCGCTGTCAAAATTTATCACAGAAAACCTCAGCCTTTGGTTAGGAAGAATGCGTTTCCAGGGAATATGAATAGTAGGGTATCAGAATATGAATATGAGGATAATGATTAGAATGATAATTACAATAATGTGAATATTAGAAAGATCAGTTAGGAATGATGGACAGGAGTTGCAAGGTTATCCAATTCACTCTGCTAACATCAATAACAGCCTGTTTTCAAAAAAATGCCTTAGATTTTTTTGCAGAAAAGTCTAGAAATTCCAACAAACAAACAAACAAAAATCTAGATAATTAGAAACATTGGCATTGGGGGTGATGGCCCTTTCTCGTTATGCTATAAAACAGAGAAACTTGCCTTTACATGAATTTCCAAGAACCTCTGTTATTCTTATGTTTTTATACATGCTGTCCTCATAATATTTTTATAGGATGCAACAAAGGAACTATTCCAATAAAGCTTTTCTTTCTTCATGTACAGAAGAACTATAACTTTTCATTTAGCCTTTTAAGATATGACACATCTTTTGACACTTTCTGACTCCCAGTACAAGGCAAAGGCAACTTCTGAGCTTGTTGTTTTGGTTTTCCTTCTCTTTTTGATCTGTTTAGCTGAGCCCTTGTCAGTTGAGTAAGAATTTTTAACTCATGCATTTCTGGATGCTGAAAAAAAATTCTCTACCACAAGATCATGAAAGACTGTTCTTGTCTTCTTTTTATTATGATTATTTTTCAGGGTGCTTATATTGTTAAGTAACAAATATGCTTTTCTTTGCCATCTGGGTTCTGAGTGTTTAGATCTTACGTTTATTCCAAGGTATGAGGGCATGAGAGCAGCTGAAGTGCAGGTACATGTTCCCATCAGCCAGCTTTCCTGTTGGAATAATACGAAGCAGAGGGATTGTTAGCAAACATGGAGCAGTGAGATAACATGTATACCTCCATAACTGTTTCCTAGAAAAATATAACTAGCTCAAGGTTACCCAACAGCAAAATGGAGAACACTACTCTGGTCTCACGTTCCCAGCTCCAATACTCCATTTTCGAGGTGAGAACAAGGGAACCGATCTAATGTGGCTAACTTCTTAGAAATGTGCACTGCCTTCGTGGCTCCACTCAGAGGGAAGGCAACCAGTCTTGAAATTCAGTGCATGAATTCCCTATTTAATCAATTAGCAGAGGAAAACTTCTCTAAGGACCATCAGGAGGGCAGTTTAATTACCTGCCTTCGCAGGATCCCGCTTTCTTTGCTGCATGGCTGATTTGTGGAGGTGAAGAGCTCTGCTGCTGTGACGCTCTGAGCTAGCCCAGCTTACTTCTCCTTCGGGAGAAAATCGTGTGCTATGCGACTTACAGCCAAAGATCAGAACTGTGCAAGCAAAGTCTGCATGTTGGGGAAAACCCTGCGCTGCCTCTGATCAAGGAGAGGGTCAAGACTGCATCCGTCCCACGAGGAGCCCATTTCACACCATGAATACCTTTCCTACAGCCTGGGAAAAACAATCAGCGCCAAGCACCGAGGAGGGAGGTAAATCCACAAGATTTCCACCAGATGGACCAGACTAGTGGTGGGATTCCCTGATGTAAAGGGTTAGTCATACTCTAGCTTTACCCTAGAGTAAAGCCCATAAATACCCAAATCATTAATTATTTTGCTTTCTTCTGCTAATATTAACACTGGCCATTTTGGAGCTTCAAAAGGGAAAAGTGAAATTAAATTGTCATCATTTTTTCATATGAATATGCTCCTATAAAGGTTAATAAGGAGCAGGCTAGTTTGCATCACTCAACTAAGAAAAAATTAAGTATCCTTGTGTGGATGCACAATAACATGCATAATACTTTTTGCAATTAAATCTGCTTTTGATAGGTTCATTTTTCCTTCAGGTTAACATTGAGACAACATTCTGCCCAGTCACGCCCATGTTCATTTACAGAATTTAGCCTTAAGCTAATGCAGATATAATTATTATTCTTTCCTCCTACTTCCCTTTAAACTACTGTAGGCATAGTTTGCTTTGAAATGAGCTGGCCATTTTTTTTTTTTCCCATGAAGTACATAAAATAATCCAGTGCTTACAGCACTTACTTTTCTCTTTATTTCACACAGCACATGTGGTTCTTAAGATGAGAGAAAAGAAGCGATTATTTTTCTCTCATTTTTAATTAATCCATTTTGTACCAAAGCAATAAGAAGAACGCAAAGATAACTGAGTCAAAAGGTTTTTCTCTCATGACATTTTCAGTGACAAGTTGAAATGAAAATTGCTTGGAATTAGAGGTTGGGTAAGTTAGTGAACTGGCCTTGTATCTTTAAGGGTTTGGCTCAATTTGAGCTCACGTCAAATATATAAATTAAGTTTGTGGTCTTGTCCTGATCATCATTTGTATGAATCACAAGCTACAAGAGGGCATGTTACAAGTCGACCAATCTGGCTGCCCACAGAGGCTGCTGGATACAGGCGCTTTATTTCTGCTGCAGTCTCTTGGATGAGGCAGTCTCACTATTTTCTCCAGGGTCTTCATCAGGGACCGTCTCTCTCCTCCTCCCTCACTTCCCAGTTTCCCTTCCAAAAATTCCCACTGTCTGTCCTTAATAAATAAAGGAATAAATAAATAAATAGATAAATGGATCAGCTTGGCGCAAAGCATGGCAGAGATCATCTGCAAAGGTTAAAATAGTTTATGAACAGTTTCTGTCACCAGAAAACTGTCTGACAGCCTTACATCTAAGGTGTTCTCTTGCCTTTGCCTAATATAATTGCTAATAATAATATTTCTTAAAAAAAAAAAAAAAACTTACCGAATTGGAATGTATATTATTACATTGAAGCAAGGCAAGTCAAACCTTTGCAAGAAATTCAAAAGCCTTTAAGGCTCTTTCAAGGTAGGAGTTTCTGTACCGGAAGAACAGTGTGGTGCTGCGAACTTCAGAGACGTTGCCCCCAGGACAACAGCAGAGGAGCTTTCACACAGACACGTTAGAAATTCTGCCCAAACCAGCTCAGCACAAGTCACAAGTAAACTGTAAATAGATAGTAATTCAGAGGGAGGAGAGAGAGCAAACAGCCAAAGATATTAAGATAAACAATACATAATTATTCAAATAGACTAAACATAAATAAAGCTGCATGTGTGTCTCAGTAGGCCCTCCAGGTCACTAAGGAATGAAGGAGGCAATTAACAAGGATTAAGACATTTTCAAGAACTGAATTAAGTATTTGCATTTGTCTTCACTGTAGTGGGGGATTTGGAAATTTATGGAAATTATGAGTGCGATATTATAAAGATAAACATTTTTGTAGAATAGGTTCTGGAACAAGTTGAGAAAACCAAGTTCACGAAGATAATGAACCCAGGGGTGTTCAGGAGGAGCTAAACTGCAGAGCCGAGCTACTGGCCAGAGCTCACAAATACAAGTTTGAAAAACAAAGGTGTTTCCCAGACTAAAGAACTTTCCTGTTCCAATATATGAGTCAGAAATGAATGTAGGTAATGCAGACCCCAGGGCTGAGGATGCTTACTGAGTGCAGCCAAGGACAAAGTTAATTTTGGCCTGCAGATTCAGGCCAGGACAGTTCTGCAGCTATGCTGCAGCCTTTCCCCTCAAATCTGCAAAAATACCCACCAAGCTAAGGAAGCAGTAAGTGCCACCGGGTTTTCAAAAAGTTCTTGACAAAGCTCCCGACAGCAGACTGATGTCTGCCAAAAACAAAGTGTGGAGTAATATGCTGCATGGTATTGATTGGCAATGGCATACAAATAACCTCAGCAGAGGCCTGTGTGACAACAGTAAATGCTAAATCCCTGGTGAGTTGAATGTTAACTCTCCTCTCTTCGCATTCCCATTAATCTGTTTGCTCATAGTAAGGTTTTATGAAGAGGCTGCGTGAACACAAGCAGGAACATTTGCCTTCAGCAAGGCTGGGCTCTCCCTGACACCCCAGGATGCTGCTACTTGGTTGAACAGCGATGCCGAGGTTTGCGCTAGCACATCATCCGTTTTAATTTCTTCCCGTGGATGTTATTTCCGAAGGCATAACCTTGCTGAGTCATTCTGCCACCTGGGAGTCTGGGCTCTCAAAAGGCGAGCAGGTGAAAAGCTGAGTGCCCCGGGCCCCGTGCTGTTCTTGGGATGATTTTTCACCATGACTTAGAGAGGAGTGACAACGTGCTGCTGAAGTTTATGCACACCGCAAAGACTGAAAGGCAGCATAAATTATGGAAGGCTGTGAGTGATTTCAGTGGATCACACATATACACCCCAGGCTTGTAAAATATAGTCTGAAGAATACAGCTTAACACGTGTAGGTGAAATAACAGTTTCTTCATGTGAAATGGCATTCTCTTCACTTGGTTGTTTCAGGAAAATTCAATATAGCTTGCTAAAGACATCCCTCCCACCTCTCCCAAGATGCAGATAATGTCACTTTAGCAAATAAAATAGCATAAGCCAGCCTTTATAAACAGACTGACACGTCGCATTCAGTTTCAGACCTTTGCATTTGGCAGGCTGCATTCCCCATTTGGAGATCAGTGCAAAGAGACAGCCAATTTGGGCTTTTTTTTTAAAGTTGTTGATATAGCCATAGCTATAACTGAAAAGACCCTGGGACAGATAATGGAAATAGAGGCTTTATGGCAAAAGGATGAGGGGAAATAAGCCAGATCCTGTAAAATATTTGTATGACCTTCCTTATTTCTCATGTTAGAGCACATCGCAACAGGATCTCAGGTTGAGGGAGGCTGCAGGTCCCCGCTGCTCTGCCTTGTCCCCAGCCAGTCCCGCCTGATCTCCTGGTCAGCTGGTTCGGGAAGTTAAGCTGGCAGAAAACTAATCCTACAAGGAAATGTGTAGCCACTTTAGCTCCTGAACCAGCTTACTTCAGGGTCAGACAAGCTTGAGTGCCAGTACAAGAGGGAAGAAGGGGGAGAAGCAGCAAACAGAGCCAGAGGCAGGGACGGGCTGCAGCAGTGCTACTTAGCTGTTTGGAGCTGTCTTGGAAGCACCCCCTGAGGCACCAGCCTGCTTAGCACTGTCACAACCGACACTTGGCTGCGCGTGTGCAGAGCTGACAACCTCGGGCAGCAAAAGCCAAATGCTGAGAGGAAAACATCTCAGTCCTAGAGGGCTTAGGCACCTCTCTGCTTAGGTGGCACATATCTACCCAGGTGTTCAGGGTTGTATCTTCAGGCTTAAGCATTTGTGTCCCATCACTGCTGCCTTTCCCAAGCTCCTTCTCTGCCTTGTTCCTCCTCGTGCTGCTGCCCTCCCTTCTGCAACATGGGAGGCAGCAGAGCCTCGGCCTCCGGCAGACGCCTCTCTACAGAAGGATCTGCCCCAGGCCTCTTCCCTGCCTCAGTGAAAGAAACGGGCCCAAAAACAATAATTTTACAAGTGGGGGATAGGGAAGAGTTAACTGATCCAGTTATGGAGGTCTCAAGGGGAAGGGAGTGGTAGCTTGGGGAATTTTTCATCTAGACTATTAGGTCTGATCCTCAGGGCAGTGAGCGTTAGGCCAAAGCTGGAAAACTTCCCCTAATCTAACAAAGCAAAACGCTTCCACGCAGCGTATATATTCAGCCTGAAGAACTTCCTGATAACTCAGGTTATTGAGGCAGATTGTTGATTAGGATCCAAGAGCGGATTAGAAACTCTTTTAAGCATAAATAGTATTTGCAACTGTGCGAGTTAAGCAAACGGATACAAGGGAAATCAAACCTCATGCTTGAGGGCATAAACTGCTCTCTTGTGAGTCAGGACCAACCTTCTTTCCTCCTTGCATAGCTAGCTAGGTGCTCGTGGTGGTTTTTATTTGCTCTGAAGCATCTCTTGGTGGACACCAGCAGAGGCAGGATGTTGGACTAGCTAAGACCGCGATGTGTTTCTGTGAGGCTGCCTTTTGTTCCCATGTCGGCCAAGCTGTGTGGGAAAGCTCCCGTGATCCTTGTCTTCAGCAGCAGCTCTTGCTCTTCCAGAACATTAGTTTCTCATTTCCATAGGCACTAAACTTACTCTCAGTTGCTACACAAATAAACAGACCAAGTTGCATGAAGCGTGAATTATCTACATGGCACAGACAGCATTTATTTTAACTAGATAGAGATATGCTTTTAAGATCTGTATAGGTATTTTTTCCAAGTAAGAAATGAATTTTTTTTTGTATTCTGTTTCAGCTGCAAAGAAATCATACAACTTCCAGAAGGTTTTGTATTTTGAGAAATATGTATTTGTGTCTCTGTATATATATATATATATGCACACACACATACACATACATATATATCTGTTTGTCCTATAAAAGGTTTTGAATTACTAGCATTTCCTTACAAATTAAAGGCAGGCAAGGACCAGTAATGCAGGTGACAGAGCATGCACTAACAAAATCTGCCTCTCCACACTGCCTCTTTGATGTACTTCATCTCTGCCCTAAAGGAATTTCATTATCCTATGGTGCGCCAGTAATGAAATCTGTACTCAGAATCAAGCCTTCATAGAAAACAGTATCTCGACTCTTTGTTCTGCGCAGACTAGCTGTGTGTGGTAGGAATATGTTTCTATTTGTGTGTGATCTGAGTGTACTTTGAATACTGATCTCCAGATAAAAAAGGATAGAGATCTAATTTGACAAAATATTAAATTCTTCTATCTTGCTTTATCTAACAGAATTCTGATGCTTATTATTGTGATGAATATTTTGGGGGATACTTGTAGTGTTAAGAGCATGTGAGAAAAATCTCTCCACGGTGAATCAAATCTAGTGTCAAAGACCCTGATTTATAAAAAGTGCAGAGGGCTCTTAAGTACTATTTTTAGAACAATGCCGTAACAGATTTACACACAGAAAGAAAAAAAACTGCTCTATAGTCACTTAGGAGCAAAGTAGCATTTCACTGCATAATAATGAAGTACTAATTGCTCTTTGTCATCACTTTTTATGCAAATTGCCAAAGAACATTTGCCCAATGTGCATTTTACCTTTTAACAAAGAAAGTAGTCATGACAAACTAGACCAAATTTCATAAGCTAAAGACAAAAGTAGGCTGTTCCATACAGAAATTGCAGCTAGCAAGTCTGTTCCTTTGAGGACCCATATCGGCTTTCCCTTGAAAGTCTATAAACAAAATAAGGCCCTACATTTCTAATTAAAACTAAGTTCAACTACTAGAAGACTGAAATTCCTTTGCATGGAACCTAATTGTCATTATTTGCATCTTTGTTTCTTTTTTTTTCTCTTAGGGTAATCACCAAATATCACCAATTGTCATTTTCCTACAGACTGCCTTCAAACTTTTACTCATTTGATTACAAGGATTTCAGGCATTGCAACCTGCTGGCTATTTGTTTAAAAACGGTTTCTTCGATTTTTTTTAATTAAAAATATTTTCAGACTTACATTTCATATGTTTTCATAACTTTAAAAGTTAGACTAAACTGACAGTTCTTCAAAGAACACTAGAACTTCTAACAGTTGGGGAATAACATTTCTCTTTTGATCCAACAGCTTCAGTGTGCGAAAGAGAAATATATAATAAATCACCTTTGTTCTATATGAAGCCTCAATGTTTTAGTCATTCTGCAACTGACACTGAAAAGCAGATATGAAAATTTCCTAGACAGCAAACCAGGTCAAAATGCAGACATCCTAATGGACTGCACTGTGTCAAAACATTCTCCCCCAAAACATTCCAACATACTATTTTTCTCTCTTTTTTTTTTTTTTACCTGATAAATGTAAGAAGGATATCACTGTGCAAGGACTTTCTGACTTGCATGAGCAATTAATTCATTTGGTGAACTAGTGGGTCTTTTCAATCTCCAGTTTCTACAGAACCCCTTTTTCCACTCCTAAGGTCCAGCAGACCTTTAGAGCTCACAACTTCAAGTTAACATAGCAAAAAGCAGTTTAAATTGATCTAGTAATCAAGGTCACAATTATTTGCCACCGCTACAAAAAAATCACATGCAAACTGCAGGCCAAGGCATTTTGCTTTCCTCTCTAAGATAAAATAGTGACAGAGGGTTGACCTCTGTCTTAAATGCTGGCACTTCAGAAACAGTATCTTAACAGAAGCAGTTAATTGGGAAATGTATCAAAATAGTTTATAAACCTCTATGCATGAAAAAGCAGTCTTCACACATATATTTTTTGTCCCAGGCATATGCTTAAATCACAAGAACATCTGCTGTCCAGCCTTCTGAAAAAAGGACAAAAATGATCAATAATCATCACTTCTGTAAACGAATCATATAGTCTTTCACAACGTGAATGAAAACCCATTGATTCATTGAGAACCCAAGTTATTCTGTTACTGTAAAGCAAAAAATCCAAATAAACAGCCCCAGCAGAAACCAAAAGTTTCGGTGTAGTACTGAAGTACTGTAAAACCACTTTAGAATTGCACTGCAGTTAGGAAAAATGACTCCAAGACAATTTGTCTAATAAAAAAATCTACCCAAGGCAGTCAACGTGGCCATGGCGTGCCCGCTCGCGGCCTTCGCCGGTGCGTCCACGTGCTCCATCGTCTGCCCTGACCTCCGGCGTGTGCTGTGTGGTTTTCGCTCAGTCAGAAACTACTCCCTACTACTAACTACCGCTGTAGTTATTAAGCTACAGATGGATATTAAACTTCCTTTGTCTCCTCAAATCCATATTCCCCTGTGTGCATTCCCCTTCTTTTTCTGGAGGGCCACGGCCGTACGTTGCTGAGCGCCTCAGTCATGTCCTATAGCACAGACGCGTCTACCCCGCGCACTCGCATCCCACTCTCCTCTAAAGGCTTCTACCAGAGCTGGGGCTTTTCACTCTGCTCCCTCCTGCCTCCTCTGTCCCCCTGCCTCTACTCGCTCCCATCCCCATGACTTCAGTCCTCTATCTCAATCCCACTAGTATTTTAATATCTTCATGGCTTCACATTTTCTGCCATCTGCTCCCTCCTGCATGACTCATCACCAGCGCGCAACAGAAACCCCTCGTCACGCCGAAGCAGCGGTACGCTCGGCACAGAGCATGTTCTCCTTCACGGGCAGAGGAGGGACACAGCTGTCACGGCGCTCGGTACCACCAAGGACCGAGCAAAGGGATTATTAAAGGCGCCAGTGGCAGCTGGGCATCTACTCAGAGCTTTCACCAGCACTTAGAGCTCTGAAGAAACTTCTCGTGACTCCTTACAACGCGAGCAGCGCAGCCGGGTCGTGGCTGCACGATTCAGCCTGCAAGGCAATAAACTTATTTACATGAAGCCTCTGTTACAGTTACCCAATGGAAGCAGAATTACATGTGCTAGAAATTCAGAGCTGTTACCACTCCAGTGTTTGTGTTTGTGAGTAATAATTACCTCAGGGCTTTTACTCTAATTAATGGATTCGGGTCTAGTCAGCCACTAGCGTATGTGCACAAACCCTCATTGATGATAAAGACTATGTAGAGCAAAAGACTCCTTAAAATAGTAATTTCTTAATGAAGAATAAGATTTTTTTCTTATTCATCTTTTTTCCTTCCCCAAATCAGGATTTAGGATTAAATCTTTCCAGACTAAGGGTGCTTTTTGACATGTCAGAATTTGGACCCATTGTAGTTCAGAAATATTTCTATTCTGTTGAATATGACACGGAACCAAAAAAGTCTCCTTCCTGAAATTTAGTGTCTAGAGCACAAACATCCTCCCATCACTTCTCAGCTCATCTTTGCATGTACCTCTTTGTTCTCAAATCCTAGAAGTTTTCCTTTTCCAAGAGGCTCTTTTTTCCCAGCCCTCTTGGCATTCCCTCTTTTGCCAAATGACGCACTTGCCAAGGCAGATACCTTGTTTGTGCTCTTGGGGTTTGCCGGAGACACTATCACTTTCCTTTTCTGAATACCTATAAAGAAAGGAGGTTTTAGAAACAGTGTTTTCCCAACAGTTCAGAGCAAGTTCAGAAAAACAGGGTTGATCTTGGTGCACAGTCCCCTTGAAGTGACTTTCAGAGCTGATTTGTCTGCGCTCATTCTCAGCACAAGGGACAGATGAACGGAGGTTTAAATATGTTCTTTTGGATGGTCCTGATTTGGGGAGTAGATTCAGTGATCATCTAGACCCAAGGAATCAAAGAATTTGCCAGATTTCACCTTTGGAAAATTAAAATGCAACACAGTCTTATTTTCTGCATTAAAATTTCTAAACATAAATGTTGAAATATTAACTGTTAATCATAAATAATAATGAACATAATAAAAAACGAAAGCAATGGTAGATCTAAGTAAAATCTCAAAAGAAGGCACTGCTTTAAAGAGCAGGGTAGTATAAAGCCTTCACTTTACTGGCTACCTGCATGACTGACTGCGGGCTGCACTCGGGCTGCCTACAGGGCATTTCTGCAAGATGGCAGAGGGCTGTTGGGACTGTATCTGCTATAGGGCTCACTCTGATCTCCTGCAAAACCAGTGAAAAAAATGATTTTAGGCTGCTCATTGTGTGTGTCTAACATGGGTCTTGCAATTACTTTCCCCAAATTACTGTACATCAAACCAAAGCGTGGCTGCGGTGACAGAGGAAATCTGAATTGTTTACTGCTCTTTTTATTTTTATTTTATTTGCATTTTATTGTATTTTAATTTTATGTCGTAAAATGCCAGAGAGACCCTAATGTTTGGTGAAGAGACCATACAAAGGGGTTTGGACATAATATATAAACTTTAATGATTCTTGCCCCTCGGTTTTGTGACATGCTAAGTCAACAGCTCCTCAAAGGTTCCTTTGTATTAGGTTATCCACATTCACTTTTTAAAAGGTCACTGCCTGCCTTTTTAATTTTTTTTTTCCAGCCATGCTTCCTGATGCTATAACTTTAGTGGTTTGTTAATACTTCAGTACATTTCAATTATTATATCTCAGCAGCTCCGGCTGGAGATGTGATCCCCCTGTGCCTGGCAAACATTCCTCTGTGGAGCTCATGATGTTACATCAAGCCACCCTGTGGGAGACATTACCCTGTGGATCTTTGATATCTTGCTCCATGACAATGTCTCCTTCCGAACTGTCACTGTGACTAACTCAGTGTGTGTTACCCATTCCCGTCGGTATTCACGGAAATGCAATATACCTGGGGTGTGCTGGAATCCGGTTGTGAAAAGACATATGGTGTGAGCAGCATAATCAGTAATCAACTTCTTAATCACTGCAAAGAAAATGATGCAATTTCAGGAATTCTACCTGCGCAACCCAGAAGAATATGTGCATAATTACCAATAATGACTCAGATGGGTGCATAGGATTGAGCTTTATCCAGGGAAGTTGATCTTTTCCACCCCAGGGCTGCTGTGAAAACTACATTGTGTAAGGAAATGACATTTTCTTTAACTAAAATTGCAAGGTTTGTTCTTATTTTTCCTTTGTCTCTCCTTCCATTACCAACACAAAGCTGGAGTTGTGCGGGGTTTTAAATCCACTAGCAAGCACCAATTCACAGGGTCCTGAAGTCAGCGTGGTTGAAGCAGAGACTGCAACAAAAGTTCTGTGTGGTACTTCGATCTCCTCTTGCAATGCTACGAAAGGAATTATCCATGACTGGGAAAAAAGACATTTGTTTTATAAATATGATTGACACATCCTGCAATACACAAAGCTCTCCAACAAGTGGCACTATTAAGACTATTGAAGTTAAACGATTGATATGCAAACGAGATCTTGGAGAGGGATGTTGGATCATGTTGTACAATATTGCGTTCTACTTTAAATCTTTTAAATATACATATGAGATATGATTGAAACGGATATTCAAAATTCAGATATACTTGAAATATCTGAATATTTGTGTCATCCATAAAGAAAAGACTGTAAAGTAGGTCAAGTGCCAGAAGCTCAACCAGACAGTCCTCTCTAAAGGGATGAAGTCATAGAGCTGTGAGGAATGTGCCTAATTAAGACATTAGCAAAGGTAATATGTAGCCAGAAAATCTGTCCAGAGGTCTAAGCCAAGGCCAGTTCTTAAATGTATTGAGTTAGCCTTTTTTTGAGGATGTTGCAGCACTCAGAGTGAAGTAGCCTTGAAGCATGGGATAACTCCTCAACTGAATGACTTCACATTTACTCTCATCTTATTTTGTTGCTGTTGTTTGACAAATGGCTCATTTATTTTGAGACACTATATATGACTTCTCCTAAAAAAAAAAAATGTATTTGTCTGGAATATTGAGTGCATTTCAAGAAAAATGGTCTAGAAATAGTTACAAATGCAAAAATTGAGGTGTGAATCTAATTAATTGCAATGAAAACAGTATTACACTGTATTGTTGTTACTGCAATACAAGCAGTTTGGAAGTGAATTAGGAAGCCAATGTACTAAAATATAACATAAGCTACATATAGGTGCATAGCTATATTTTTTCGAAAAGCCTGTATGTGTAACTCCTACCTGCCTCTACCTTCTCTCACTCTGTGCTATTTCCATCCTGCTCAAGAGTGATCTTGTTCATGCCAAGGTCACTGAAAAATTTGATCAGCGACTACAAAGAATTGTAAGATCTAAAAGGGACAACTTTCCCTTTTACACTTAAAGTCATATTGTAACACCCAATTTAAAATACTGGTCAGTGAGACAAATGGTAATTATTGTACTTTTCAGAATGGGTGCTATGGGCAGAGATTTGTATAGACTTTTTTGTTTTCTCTTTGACCAGCTTTGACACACTTTGTGTGTATCTCCTGCAGTGTGCTGTAAATAACAGAATAAGCGCGTGCAGTGGTATAATGGGCATGCAAAGTGCTAACTAAAGCACTACAAATGCTGCACGCCTTTTATTTTTATCTCTCGGTCCTTCTGAATGTAGTATTTTTATCTCTTCTCCCAAAAGAAAATTATTTTTGTGTCTCTAGGACAAGCAAGGCAACAAGAAGACTCAGCCTTGGCAGCTTTTAAACACAAATCCCCTTATACGCTCCTAGGACTTTTGATGTGCTTAATGCTACGTACATCTGAGAAACCAGAACCTAAACGGCACTTGTGAGCAAGACTTTATATAATCATTACTTGGAAAGGGAAATGTAAGTTTATGAGTCAAATTCTCCAGTGGAGCGCTATTATGCAGCCACACCTTGCTACGAGAAGTAGGTGTAAAATGCTGCTTTTCACTTCACACAAGAGCACAGCCATGCAAAACGCAAGCCAGGGGAGAGCTAGGCTTTTGAAAAGTGATAGGGTATCTGACATCAGCTATGAGACGTTGTTTCTGCGCAGATACATGGCATTGGCATAGCTTTCCGCAGCCAGCCAGGCTGTGAAAGTGCAGGTAACCTGGTGCAAAAGCTGTAATTCAGAAGAAGACATCAGCAAAGTGGCTTCATTGAAATTGCTCCTCGCTGAAAGATGGTATGTAAAATACTCTGCATCATCTTGTCTGTAGTGAAGGGGGAAAGAGAGAATGAAAATACACAATGAATACTGACATAAGCACAGAAAACAAACAAACAAACATAGCATTAATTACTCAGCGTGCTTTTGTTAGCAGTAGGTCACCACCATTCCTTAGTGGCATTTACTGCAACTGTAGTTTCTTTTTCAAGACCAATGACCCAAGAAAATGCAACCCTCCAGTTATCCAGCGCCCTTCAATTAGAGATGTCTCCCGAGGGGACCTCGCTCACAGCCCCCGCTGTGGATCATTTATGGGCCACCTTCCCGTGTGGCCCGCTCTACCCTCCCGTCCCACCCGGCACAAGGCCGGCAGGTCGAGGGGGGCCCGTTTATTCATCCACAGTTGCATTTCACGTCTCCTGGCATTTGGGGAAGCAACAGAATCGAGGCAAATCGGGAGGAACCAGCAGCTTTCCGCTGCCTGGCGGGAACGGGGCCTCAAACCAGGCACCTCGTGCCGTCCCCCCCCCAACATGAAAAGGCGGCGCATAACGACCCGGGAAAGCGGTCGGGGGGCTGGGGGGTAGGCTTGCTTTTAATCTAGGGCGTCCTGTGTGCTCCGGCGGCGTTTCCAGGGCTGACTCATGGCCGCTGGACGCCTGTGCTCGGCTGGGGCTGCCCGCCACCGGCACCCGCGGCCTCCCGCCGCCATGGCGGCCCGCGGAGCCGCCCCCTCCCTCCGCCCCAACGGCCCCTCGCGGGCGAACTACGACTCCCAGAGGCCCCCGCGGCGGCGGAGCGGGCCCAGCCGCACGCG
>VWPW01014100.1:644736-834392 GCA_013389825.1 Crypturellus undulatus
CGCCCGCGTTGCCGTTTGCGCCCGTTGAGCTCTGCTGTTTTCAGGGGGAAATCCCGTTTTCTGACGCTCCGGAGCTGTCACTGAGCTCGTGCGGGTTTTAGCTTGGCGTTGCCAGGCTTGTGCTAAAAGCCAGCGAATTATTTTTCTCCTTTGGAGCCTCGGGTTTGCGCGAACTCCTGCCGTAGGTGGTGGAGCGTGGGGCAAACTGACTCCTTCGGGCATGAGTATAGTGAAATCTGAGGTACTTCCCCGCGACGAGGTGGGTAGGATGAAGTGATCGAGGCGGCGCGTGGCGCAGTCGCCTGTGGGGCCGGCGGAGTTTTGCATCCTCTCCGGGAGGCTCCGGATGTGATGGCTGGAAGTTGGGCTCCAGTTCAGGTGTGAGCTGGTGCTTTCGGACATGGGCGCTGCCTGCTGCGCCCCCCGTAGGGGACGGATCCCGACAGGAATCCTCAGCACCTGCTTGCGCCCAGGTTTCTCACGCTTGTAGTTGGAGGGTGTCCTCAGCCCTTTCCTTGCCTGGGGCCACGTCCCGCAGCCTCACAGCCACGCGCGTTGGTGATGGAGGTGGGTCACCCTCCTCTTCCTGGTGCTTTGCTTCCCCTTGGTCGCTCCGTGCGAGGAGGATGGGCCCCGGGCACGAAGGGAAGCCGGAGATCGGACACGATGCTCCAGCCATGAATAACAGTCTGGATCCCGGTAAACAGGCATTGCCGTGGCGCTTCCAGCACTCTTGGCATGAGGAAATTCTGGTGAAGGTTTGACACTGCGGAAGGCCTCAGACACTAGTTGGAATTAGCAGCTTTAATGAAATCTCCCTACTGTATAGCCTTGCGCATCTCCTTCCTCCCGCGCGTGCGGGACCAGCAGCCAGGAGAGCTGGGGCCGAAGCTGCCGAAGAGCCTCCTCGGTGCTGCCCGCTTTAGCTCGCTGTGCTTCGTGGTCCCATTCGAAGTGCGATGGCTGCGGCACTGCTGCCGCTTCATTGTTTTCCTGAAGATCTTCTCTAAAAACAACTCCAGCCGTGAAAAAAATAAAATACTTCAGCAATCACCTCCTCTTTTTTTTTTTTTTTTCTTTTCTTTTCTTTTTCCCCAGCTCCCCACAGGAATAGAGAGGTGTCCTGTCCCTGTGCCTTGTGGCATCCTTTTGGGGAGGGCGTTGCGTGTGCATAAAGAGGAGACCTCGGGGTGCAACTGACAACTCTTCTTGGTGCTAAGCTGAGAACGGCAATGCATGATGTTAGTATTTGTGAGGGTAGAAATTACAGTAGTAATTACATTTTTATATGAAGCGACCTATAAAAACTACATAATAAACTGTTGGTGTAAATGGAATGACATTTATTGTGTGATCTGTGAGTAGAGCCTCTTGTGATTTTAATTCAGGCAGTGTGAGCGCAGTTTATATATTCAAATGAGAGCGTACGTGCCTTTTTACTCCCAGCGCTGCTCACGGGGTGGTTTCTCAGTTTACAAGTTGCCTGAATGTACCTGCAGCGCTTAGCAAATGCGACTCGCGTTGGAAGGCGTGTGCATGCCTCCGTCTTCCATCTCTTGATTTGGGTTTCCATCCCTATTAATTTTGGGCGTGAGCATTGCATTGTTAGTGTTTTTGGGGGGAAATTCACCAGGCATTCTGTTAATGTGTCAAAGAAAATTTGGATTTAAGCTGCTAACTGCCAGCTTTTGGTAAGCCGGAGTTATTCCTGCTGCTTTTGGTGCTCCTCCTGACTACAGGCGCCATAAGAGAGCGTGAAAGGGGCTCATTCAGTTACTGTAGCTCTGCTGATACTTGAAGGGGTACCTAAATGATTCTGTTGTAGTGGCTGAATGGACAATGGATTCCTACCCCCAGTAGCTCCCCAAGGTTTTCCAGAATAGTGCTGAGAACGCTTGCTCAGCATTTTGCAACAAACGGTCATCATTTCTTTAAATTCAGCCAAAGGACATTAACCTTGGCAGCTGCCTGAATATTAAGCATTTCATCTGAAGCTTGCATGGAGGAGATGTAAAATGCATGAATGTAGCCAGCTGAGTTGCAATGTGTTCAGTTTGCTTTTTAGTTGGGCAGCAACATCTTTGTAGCGTGCTGAAAAGAGTGCTGCTTACTGTGCCACTGCTGGACTATGAATTATAATTTTAAAGCAGGGGAACGCATACAGATTTCTTTGTGGCCAGTGATGAACTTGGAGCTCCAGAGTTAGCTGGGCTGCTGGTGTTGATTAAAGAACAACCACGTAGTCAGCACAGGTGAAAATGGAGCAAAAAGGAGCAGGGGAGTTGGTGCTGCCGTGCTGGGGAATTAATGCATCCATACCCTCGTCCCAGCCGGTTTGGAAGTGAACTGCCTGCAAAGGGGCAAAGTGGCTCTCCTGGTGATAAGTGCTGCTAGGGTGCAGCCCCTCCATCTCTAACCCCTTAGCCCTGCTCTTCTTTGCCTGTTCCCTCCCTATTCACACCTGCAAGTGTAAATCTGCCCTTGGAGCGAGCTGTTTTCCATGAAGTGCCTCAAAGGAGGAAGGGGAGGAGGAGGTGGGGAGCCCGGTGCTGGAGCCTGGGGGACCCGAGGCTGTTCCCTTGTCATTCTTGGTGTTGGAGTTGACCTAAAAGTCTCGAGTCCTCTGAGACTGATTTGTAAAAACCTATAGTTCGCATAAAGTTCGAACAATAGCTTTTGCTGCTGTCATGTAAAGAGAGATGATGTTTGAAGAGCTGCTAGGAGCGAGCAAAACTGAGGGGCTTCCAGCTCGCTCCTGGTGGGAGCTGGTGAGGAGGCTGCAAGCTTGTTGCCACTCGTGGGCTTTGTCAGCAGCCGCCCGGGTTGGGTGAGTTTTGGTGCACAGGTCCGAAAGGAGTCACGAAAAGAGGAACCGTTCATGGCCGTGCCACGGAGCAGCAGGTCTGCTGCCCGCCAAGGGGAGCGAGCGGCTTCAGCTGGAGCAGTGACCCCCGCAACACCGTGGTGGCTGCTTGCAGCGCGCGGCAGCGGTGAGCGTGGGGGCGCGCAGCCTCTTCTCCCGGGGGCGGGTGGCCGCGTCCGCGGCGGTGCCGCGTGTTCGTAGCCCCACGCGTCTGCCGCACTCCCCGCGCCTCCCGCCTGCCCGGCCGTAGCCACACGCCCGGCAGCGGGTGGGAACTGGCTGCACCTCTGCGGCTCACTACTACGGGTGTTCAGCAAGACCAAGCCTCTCCCTCGTACTTCTTATTTTTTCTTTTTTATGAATGGGATGATTTATTTACCAAAAAATCCCGCTTCTCAAACGGCCGGTTCAGCGCGCACATAGTGATTCTCCCAGGCTATTAAAAGCCTGTGCAGCAGTAGCTCTGGCGGTTGGCAGAAAGGATTTCGTCGTTTGCATGAAGATGAAAACTTGCACTCTTGTATAACTGTTTCTTTATTTACAGACTCCTTCCTGATTACTCATAAGGTTCCTAAAACCACGACTGATGATTTCTTTTTACTGATCTGCTTGTTGATTTTTTTTTTTTTTTTTTTTCCCCTTCCCTCCCTGCTATTTTTTTTTTTCCCCCTCTTCTCTCCCTTCTATCGCACAAGCCTTTGCACATCAAGCTTTTCCATTCCCTTTCTGCAGTTCTGGCTTTATTGTTACTCTGCTCAAATTCTTAGTCCTCCTTGGGGGCTTTCCTTCTTTTTCTTTTTTTTTTTTTTCTTTTTTTTTTGAAGTAGGGTACAAACCAAGTGGTCTCTAAAAGGAAAATAAACAAAATCAGCTGGTATAAAACAGGCTTTAATAACAAAAAGGTGAGTTCTTTTCTCTTGTTTTGTTCTTAGTCAACTACTTTGACCAGTAATGAATAGAAAACCACACTGAGAGCTTTGTAACACATGAAGAAAATGGGTGTTCTTGGTTTCCGCCAATACAAATGACTCATCAGTATCAGTAGGGCTTCTACTTCTAATAATAAAACTGTGGAAGACCTTTAAAATGTGTGGTTTTGGCCCCTACTCTCAGTGAAAGGTTGGAAAACATTACTTTGAGCTTTAAAAAAAAAAAAATAAAAAACACCCCTTGTTTTAATGATTTGCTGTGCAGCAGAGAAAGATCTGAAACCTTTTAAAAAAAAAAAAAAAAACTCAAAACCCACCCCTAATTGTACTGTTGGTTGTGGCATTAAAATCTTCCCCTGCGTTGTCTCCTCGCTGCAGCGAGGATCGGCGACGCTTAGCCCCTGTGTCGGAGATGTGCATCTGGAAAATATAATCTATTTATGTCGAGTGGGGGGCAGAACTGGCACACTGCCTCATCTTGCTGCGCTGTTGTTCTCCGCTTCTATTCCTCGCAGATAAAGAGAGGTTAGCAATATTGCTGAGCGACCTACATTGCTGCTTGGGCTGAGGTCATGCGGTCCCGACAGGAAGGCAAAGAGAAAATGTGAATAAATGACACTCGGCAGGATGCATGTGCTATTACCTAGGAGAAAACAAACGTTTTCCACTACTGAAAGTGATACTCGAAAAGAAAAAAAAAAAATAAAAGCAAAAACGGAAAATGATATATTAAATTCTTGGGTAATGGTTTTCAAATGTTGCGGCGCCCATATAGCTGCTCACCTCCAAGGCTGAAATTTTTTGTACAGATTGTGCTGTGTGCTCTGCAAGGGTGCAGCAAACAACTCTGAGCGCAAACGGTGCTTGCCTTGAGCTTCTGCAACGTGTGGAGTGCAAAGAGGGCTGTGGTTTTGTACCACCAAAATGTGGCCCCCATGCTGTTGTACTAGAACAAATTGGAATTTTGCAAGGTATTTTGCTTGTAGTACTAGTCCAATTAGCGTATCCTGATATGCTCCATTAATTGATGGTGTTGCTGCCTGCTTTCAAGTCGTCTCTGCTGTAGGATTTAAAGATAATAAGTGAGTCAGTGCTAATCCTTTCTTCCACGTTAGTGAAAATTTCAGCACTTAGGAAATGTTTAGTTTGCCTGTTGTTGGAATATTTGTACTAGTAAGTTATTCCTTATAAGGATATGATGGGTCTGTGTTTCTTATTGTTCTATTTTAAAAGCAGAGTGTATTTAAAAACATAAAAATCCATTCTGGGGCCGATCCTCAGCAAATCCAGAGCTGTCCCAGCTCCCTCAATATCAGAGGGCAGCAGTTACCACCAGGTGTTTAATTGGAATTTTTCTGAAATATCTTGGCTGTGTTTGCTAGTTTCTTGTGTAACTCAACTGATGGGCAATCTTTATCTTGTCGCTGCTTCCTGGGAAAAACACACTAAAAATAGAGTGGCAGAAGCCTATGGAAATGTAACTTCGATACATGTGAAAATCCAGTTGTTTGTTACATGGCAACAATATGAGGGACGTTATTATTTTTAGACTGGTTTAGAGGAAAAGGCAAGCTTCTATGAGGATAGACTTGAAGTCATTTAGGATAGTTGTTACTGGAGCCCACAGAATAATATTCAGTAAGGAACTGCAAAGTAGGTGCCTGCTTGTATTCAGAGTTCAAAAGGGTGTAGATTTGGTGTTCCGATTCCAGCTTGTTTTTAGGAAATTTTGCCATCACAAGTGCCGTGAAGGTAGGATCATAAGTGAATAACATACCTAAATTTCAACCATGTATTGGGCTTTGCTGCCTTGGAAACCAGGCTCATGCCCTGAGGGCTGGTCCCAGAAAGGGAATTAGGCCCCATTACTGCCTGAATTTAAGCTTGCCGTTCCTCTCCTCTCCTGCCTTTGCACGTGGACTGGCATCCTGGCCCATAGCGGGCCAGTTCTGGGAGCTCAGCTGCTCAGTTTGATTCACTTCATGCCCCGCATTAGCTCTCTGATTTCCCTGTGGTGCCCGACAAGGAAGTCACAAGGTGTCAGGGAGACAGCAGAAGTGTGTCCAGGTGAACCGAAAAGCAGCGGCTTCGGGAGCCCTCAGTGCTCTCTCCCCCGGCTCTGCTGCTGGCGCCAGCTCCGTGTTTTATCCAGTGCACGGATAAAATCACACAACCCCTCTTCAGGCGAGTGGCTCCAGCTCCGGCATGGTGGCCGCCTCCCGAAGGTCACGGTGTGCTTGTTTTTGCAGGAAAAGGTCCCAGTCCAGCCTGCAGCTTGGCTCCAAGGCTACCTGCCAGGGCGGGAGATCGGGGTGCAGACCAGAGCCATTTAATTTGCACTGGACAATTGCAAAAAAAGTTAGACTAAAAGAGAACTCAGCCGAACAAGCCTTGGTCTTCTCCCCCTCCCCAGTCACTGTGCAAAACTGCTATCTGGTGCAAATTGCCTTCTCCATCCAGTGCGGCAGAATCGTGTTACTCATGCCACAGCTGTGAAGCATCCTCAAAAATTCAGTTTTTTAAACCTGAGTTTATACATGAGCACAGAAGGAGGGTGGAAAGAGTGTGGTAGAGCCAGAGAGATTTTTCTTCCACCCTTCCTTTAAGCCCTGGCTAATTTTCTGCCAGTTCGATAGGTAAATTCCCTGATTGCTGCCCCCCCTCTACTCTGGCCTTAAACAGAAGTGGTGGGGTTGTGCAGGGCTGGATGCTGTCTGTGCGTATTAGGCTGGCCGCTGCCTAGGACTTCTCTAGCAACATTGAAGTATATGCAGACTTCAGGAGAAGGTCACATACTCAAACAGGGAAACCTAAATTCTGCTTTGGTTTGGCTTTAGGTAAGGATTGTGCCCGAGATGAGTTACTTCTGTATGTAGAACCTATAACCTGCTAAATGCTTCTGATGCCTCAGTGATTTGACTTCATTTCTAACCCTCTATTTACTCCTGTAACTGTTTTAAAATAATATGTGCTGAGGGGAAACACGATGCAGAACGCCTGTTACAGAAAACCAAACAGATTAACAGCAATAAAGTAGTAGTGGCACATGTCAATGAACTAGCCTTGAATGTAAAGTTCACGGTAAACTCTAAAATTGTTGTGCAGTTTGTCCTAGTTGGAAGTTCACAGGCAGTGTAAATATAAACATTCTGCAAGGAAATTTCTTGTTTGTCTTTTTTTTTTCCTCTTCTTGTTCGTCTTCATTTGTCTTATGCTAGACTAAAAGTAGCGTCAGTGATTCATTCTGTAATCTGTTTCTTGGACAGTTAGTCATCTGCCAATTTGTATTAACTTTCCACTTTGTTCATAAAGTGAGTAATACTCAATGCACTAACCACCAAATCCCGAGTTTAAAAAGCTGTAAGCATCCTTAAAATAGTCTCCGAACTTTCTCTTCAAAATTTTTACCATTCTGTAAGATCAAAGCAAGTAGGATTTGGCATGTGATGCATTAGAGCTGCAGCCTGATTGTTTTGTCTAGCTTCACTTATTAAAGCAAAACTCAAGGCTGCAAATGTAATCCACAAGCTCGGTTGCGCACTGACCCATGTGTTACTTGTGTTTCTTAATCAGTACAATATTTCTTGTTTCTCTTCTTAGCTCCTGCTTCCAACAGATAAATAAAGCCTCCTTTTCTTTCTCCCCATCCCTATTGATTGCCACTGCTTTATTAATGTATATTGTCACCTATCTCACCAAATTGCGATGCTATCAGGAATCATGGAGTGCGAGTAGCTTTGTCTTGCAAAGATGACTGGCACTGATACTAGGTGGCTCCTGCAAATTGTTTTGTTGTTTTTCATCTTCCCTGGGGGAGGGGGGGGGGCAGGGCAAGGCTGCTGAAGTGTTATCTATAGAGAATTTGAAGCTATAAAGCAATCGGGAGATATTTTGATCTCAGGGTGAGGCCATCATTTCTGAAGAAGAGCACAGTACTTGTTTGAATCACCTGTAGGATTTTTTTTTAAAAAACTACTTTTACGTTTTTGTGGAAACTGGAGTACTGTGAAGAGTAACGAGGTCAGCAGTGCCACAGGAGAACTTTACAGGACCAAAGCCTTTATGAACTGTTCTAAAATAACATAAAAACTCTGACTACAGCAGAGAAATTCAAAGTTAAGGAGGGACTTCAATGCTACAGGAGCGTATGTGTGTGTGTTGCAGGGAGGATAAACATCAACAGCAAAAGTGCTTCACTTGACGCTTTTTCTGTTCCTTTTGCAAGGGCCTATTCCCACCTACACTGCATATACACCTGCACTCCGAGGCTTGCAGCAAACCTACCTTTCTCTTTGTAATTACTCTGCCTTGTAGCTCTGTTTCTGATGGCCCAGCTCAGTGTTGCAGCTCGGTAAGCAGCTCAAGTGGTGGATGAAAAGGAAGAGCATTCTGTCAGGGCCATCAGTGGTGATCTCCTCACCTCCTCCTGTCTTGGAAGAAGAGTGTCAAAGCAGAAATCTATCATGGAAAAAAAATGCTTTGATTAAAGTGTAGGGAAAGAGGCATTTTCTTATTTCTAGAGTCAAATTCTAGTCCTTGTAAATGCCCATAGCATCTCACTTGCACTGTGAAGAATTAAAGCTTCTGAAAGTTTTCAGTCCAGCTTTGCACACCAGGTCAGTTGGAACAGTTTGATTTAAGCTCTGGACAAACAGCAGGTTTTATGGATCTAGCCCAAGAATCTATCTCTGCATGAGATATTAAGAAAAAATATCGCACATTAAGATACGAATATATCTTACAATTGTAAGAAAATGCTCTGTTATTCGTCTAAACCAAAATCCACCCCTCTTCCTAGGGGACCCTGAAGCAACTGAAGCAGATCGGCCATCAGCTCTAGCCCTGCTGCACTGAGGCGGGGGCTGCAATGTGGGCAGCCTGGGCCCAAAGCACCCGCTGCTGAAGCGGCTCCCCCACCCCAAACACCCTGCCCGGGGCCTACAGCAGCATGTTATTTATTTATAAGCAAGTAGTTTGCCTAAAGATGAGAATTTGTGCAGTTTTGCTAGGATATGAATTGATAAAATCGAGGCATGCTGTCCTTTCCAGTCTCTCCCTTCAGGCTGCCAGTGGTTAAGGCCGGGAGAGCTTTCGCAGTGAGCTGGCAGGGGAGGAACTGGGGGTTGCACAAGGGCCAGGTCAGGAACGTTGGGTTTCACATCACCTCCGTGTGCCACGATGCTGGCTCTTGCCTTGTGTGATTTAACACCTGTCACAACTGGTTCTTTTGGCTGGGAAGAGACTTGGGGAAGAGACTTTTCTTTTTCTCCCTTCTGCCTTCTGTTTCACTCTGAAGTTTCTTTGAAGACGACCCGAAGATGCTTGGCACGTGAACGTGTGCCTCTCGGTCTGCAGAGCTCCGCACGGATCTGCGCCGTGTCGCAGCGCACGTCGTGGGCCGGGATTCTCCAGTGTATTTGTAGAGCAGGTGTCTCCCCGGGCGCCGCGCTCTGCAGGTGCAGCTCCCCTTCGGTTAGAGAAACCACGGGCTGCAGTGAGCGCCCAAGTGCGGCAGCTTACAAATAGCTTTGCAGTGTTTGCTTTTTATTTTTAACTCTTTCTTTTTTTTCCCCCACTTGTGGGCCCTCCCCACCCCCTCCGCCTAAAACAACTCAAGGAAGGAAAGTCAGTGTTGCAGAAGATGCAAATTGGTCAAATAGCTTCCAAAAGACCCTTGTAAAATAAAAATTGTTCATAGAGGTGCGGTGTAAGGATGAACATCTCTGCCTTTTCCTTACTTGGGCTTCTCCTCGGTGTTGTTTGGGCTGTGTGTGATGCACGGGGTGAAGCCCAGCAGCTCTGCGCTGCATCCCCGTCTCGTCCTGCCGTGGCAGGGACCTGCCGGGCGCCCCTCTGCCCACCTCGCCTTGTTGCAGAGAAGTTATCTCAACCGTGCTGCTTCATCCGAACTGAGAGGAAGTTCAGGTGGTTTTGGCTTTTATTTTTTTTTTCCTTAACCCTTGCCCAAATGCTAATGGAAAATTCTGGTCAAAAGGGCAGAATTTCCTTGCTTAATCTTAAACCCGCAGCTCCCGCTACCCTGGTGGCCCTCATGGTCATGCCCTGCTTACGGTCTTTTTCCAGTGATGTGTAGGTGTGGGTCGGTGACGCGGCAGGGGAAAGGGCTGGGGAGGGAATGGCATGGAGGTGCCTCTCACCCCTTTGGCTGCATTTCTGTTTTTTCTTTTTTTTTTTTTTCCTTTTTCTTTTTTTTTTTTTCTTTTTTTTTTTTTTTTCCTTAATAAAACTGCCTACAAAAGAGGATGATGGTTGCAAAAAAAACAGATTAGCTGCCAACCCTCCCCGTGCTGTAATTTTACACCTGTGGGGTGCGCTGCGGTGGGCACCGGGGAGCTGGAAAGTATGTGGGAGCACGGCTGCTTCCTGCGAGGCTGCTACAGGTGGCGAGGAGGAGACGCGAGGTACGACACCCACTTCCTCCGGCGCGCACTGTAGTGCGCTGTAGCCCGCTCGCCTCCGGCTGTCTGTGCACACCCGGCGGCAGGTTGTGCTTGCGGTGGCTCCTCTCTGCTGTTACTGATTTGCTCCTGGAGGTTTATGACTCAGGTTGCGGTTTTATATGCCCTTTTTTAGGCGTGTGAGTGTTTAAAATTATCTGGTGTTCTGGTGTTGCATTTCTTCCTTTCTTCCTTTTTTTTTTTTTTTTGCCATAGCCTTTTCTGTCTTTGAAAGTTTCCACAACTTCTAGAAGCTAAGAAGCTTCATTAAAATAATAGTAAAAAACACTTCCCAGATAGTTATAGGCTGGTCACATGTATGTGTGTTTTGCTCTCAAGGCTAGCTTTTTTTGAGATTAAGTAGGTTAATAGCCTCTACTTTTTAAATGCCCAGGATGAAATATTGAGGAACTTCCCGTGCGCTTAAAACGAGAGCTTAAAACATTTAGAGTTTGTGAGGAGACTTCCCTCGTGTAGGTGAAAAGCCTCTCTCTCTGCAGCTGTCCGCCAAGCAGCTTAGTGCTACCATTCACAAGCGCAGATTTGCTTCCTTGTGATTTTGAAATGTGCACTCGAGGGCCTGCAGTTTTCCCTTAACTATTTACCTGCTTTCCAAGGGGTCCGGTATTTGTTGAGGGTTCTACACAGACGTTCGTGTTCCCTTATATTTCTGATAAAGCCTTACAGCCCAGCGAGCCGTGCTGCTGCCATCGCGCTGCTGACAAAGAGGGGTTTGTCACCGCACGTTCTGGCTTGGGGTGGAGGTGGCAATGGAAGGGAGCGGATGTATAGATGGATACATACGTCTGTTTGTCGTAACAGCCTTCTCCCCCAGTAGACTGTGCAGCTCTAGTTCCTACTGGTTATGTTCTTTCTTTAGTCCATGTCTTGTTTTGCCAGCATGCCACCGAAGGGAGGAGAATTTACCTACTGCCCTTCTTGCTATTATACAGAAGGGTGTTTTCGCCTTGGAGGTACCTTGAGTATCTGGCATCGATTAATGGCTGATATAGGTCCCTAATGATCTGCTTCAGAGGAGCTCCTGCAAGTTGAGCTTTTGATCGTAGTTACTAAATATGAAGTGGAGATGCAGAACGTTATTTCTCATGTTCATGCCCCCTTGGCTCTCGCTGTTGATTGCAACTGGAGCAAAGGGACCCAGGAGGAGTTCCGTGTAGCATGAGGATGTTCCCTGGTTTTGAAGACATTGGTGTACAAGTAGTGGAGCATTAAAGCACATTGTGTGCTTTGGAAGAAATGGAGTAATGATGGCAAAGCCTAATGCCCTGTGAAGGTATAGCAAAACTGCCTCACATGGATGTAATTTGGAAGGTGCTGCTGAAACCTTGTCTTACTCTAGCTCGAGTCCACGTCCTGCAGAAAGACCCTTGAGCTTGTGATCATGCAGTTCAGGCCGAACGTGGCTGGTATTCACGGGGCAATCTGCCTGCCCAACTGCCCACGGGATGGCCCGCAGTCCCTGCCCCAGCTTAGCCTCTGCAGTGGCGCTCGCTGCTCTGCCAGCCCTCGAACTGCTGCGCTCGGCCACCCTGAGGTAGAGAGTGCTTGTAGCAAGGACGAGATGAGGGGGCTGTAGGTGCAACAGCTATAAATGTCGTGTATAGCTGCTAGGTTGAGATGGTTGGATTAGGAAATGAGAGAGAATGTGGTGCAAAGCCAAGAAGTAGCTGAGAAAGAAAGAAAAATGAGAGATGACACAAAGAATGGTAAAGAGGGAAGGCTGTCAAAGACCTGTCCTCTGTTGTGCTGGGAAAGGGAACACAGAATTAAAACCTATGGCTCGTTTTGCTCTCCAAGTAGGTGATGTTGAAATTAAAACGTGGACCTGTATGAGTTGCCGCTTTCTATATATCCTCACTTCAAAATGAGCCCTACTCAATAAAAAAAGAGCTGCTGCCTACAGGAAATCATGTTTTTTACCAGAACATACAGTAAAAACACAGGGTGGGGCTGCCATGTGCCTTATTGGGTGAGAGCGGGGATGCGGCAGAGGGCGGTGAGGGAATCCATGTCCCCCCTTCTCTTTTTTCTGCCAGCAGAGGACACGGAGGCTAAAGTTAGCTGCAGTGAGAGCTGGTCTGCCATCGAAACGCTGTTTTGCTCGCTGTTTTGTGGAAGAGAGACCTGCCAGTGAGTTACCGGCAGCTTCTGAACGCTCAACGCCCGCGAGCAACATGCGTGTTTGCTGCAGCACCTCATGTTCTCATCAGAGTTGCCCATGGCGGAGTTTGTTTGTTTATTTTTTGAGAGGTTCTAGTGGATAAACGTAAATGAGATGGATCTAGATCTTCCAGCAGTTGCCAACTGTGGCAGAAAAATTAGCACCAGTCTTTCCAGTGGAAGCAGAACAAAAATGTAAAGTCTGCCAATTACATTGGAAACAGCTCTTAATTTCCCCTCCTCCTTTCCCAGAGGATGAATGCCTTACTCTGCTGCATGGGACTTTGTGTAATGAGTCATGGTTTTATATGGTTTAGTATGAAAATGTAGGTGAGGGAGATGCTGGTATCTGACAAACTATATAGTATCTATATGTAGTGTCTAGGAGAAGTGTCCTGGAGCACATAGTAAATGAAGGTTTGTTCTGTTTCTCTCACTCAAATAACAGGAACATAAATGCAGAATATCTTCCTACTTTACTCTCTCCCCTCCTGATTGTGCTTGGCAGATACAGGGGACGTTTATGATGTTGGCAGGATGTGTGTGCACTATTCACTGAAATAAAATGATAGTTTCTCCATTGGAATTAAGAAGTATCTTCTTTGACCCATCTGAACTGTGCATGTGGAAGGCACCCCAGACCGGCCGTTTGTGCTCAGAAGTGGGCAGTGAGCGGGCCAAGCATCCATGTTACCTTGGGCAGAGTGTTTTTTGGGTGGCATTGCCTGCTGCATTGAAGTGTCTGAAATCTCCTCTCCATCTGAGATGGGTTGCAGAGCACCTCCATGGATGATCCAGCAAGATTCCAGGAAGGCCTTTCTACCATGGTGGTCCGTATCTTTCTGGTCAGGCGACAGCCATCCCATGCTTCATATGTGCAGTGTCCAGAGACACGAATGGGACCTGTGTGAGCTACTTGCTGTAAAGCCACGGGCAGCACAGCCCTGTTTGTGCTGGTGTAAGCCAAAATCCCATGGCACTGCAGTCATCCCTACCTGGTAACTGAAGAGTCAACATGGTTGGGTTACCCTATCTGGTAACCCAAGAGTCAGCATGAGACTGACTTCTCCAGTGGACTGAGGGGTTTCCAGCTCCATGCTCTGGTTTCATCTTCCACACAACTGTTTTGCATTCCATCCATTTGTGCCAGCATAGTTATTAATTTAACCCATATCAATGAGGTGTTCGTGTTTTCAGAAGAAAACTTTGCAAAGGTTTTATTGAAACTGAGCTATTTCAGTGAGTTGCTCACAAGACTACAAAAATGTAGAGCAGAAAAACTAACCGGGTCGTGGATGGCAATCGAGGAGAAATGGGACTGAGTGAACTCGGGTAAACAAAAATGAATTAATGTGGCTTTGCTGGCGGACATAGGCAGTAGGGATTGTGCACCAAGGGGATATTTCTTTTCTGTAGTCTGTAGCAATGCCACTTGTTGCTCCCTGTGGAAACAGCTTTCTCCTTGGAATCTCCATTAAGGACAAGAGAAAAAACTCTTCTTACGTCCTTGTGTGACAGCCATACCTCAAAGTTAGGCCTTATGTGGGGGGTTGCCCACTTTGCGCAGGCATCCAAGGATCTTGGGTATTTAGGTTCTCACTTTCCTATTTTTCACTATAGCCTGCTTACTGTAGAATTTAGGTCCTTGGAGTTTATTTTTACATCTCAAATTGGCAGATCGTTGTTGTAGCATCAAATAAAAAAGGTTACCAGGTAGCAAGACTGCAAACCCCTCGGTCGGCTCTGAGCTACCCCCCTATTTTTTTTTTCTGGAAAAAAAAAATCGACTTTTTTTTTCTTCAAGCAGGCTGCAACACAAGGGTTGTGTTCAGGGTGTCAGAATACCCTGGGAAAGTTTTCTGGAGAAAGGGAAATGAATTTGCAATGAAAACACACAACCAATAACAACAAAAAGCAGCAGCAGCTTCTCACGTAAGGGGTGGGGGGAATCCCACACTTCTTTCTCTCAGTATCTTCAGAGAAGTAGACTTATTTGGTAATGTGCATATATCTCAGACCTCCCACTGTCAATCTCTGATGTCAAAGAGGTCTGACATTTTAAAACTAGTACCTGGCATGGAACAGTTATACTAAAGTCTTATTGCCTAGAAACCCAAACATGGAGAAATAAAGAATTCACATCGTTGGGCTTAATTTCTTGAAAATAGATTAAAACTCCAGTGTTTATCTTGGATCCCTTACGCAAGGAGCTGGAGGGAGCAATAAGGGTATTTTATGATTAATGAGCCTTTCTGCATATGTTTCTCTTGCCTCTTGGTATTTAATAATCTCAGTGACCTCGCGTTTTGCTTTATTTTTCTCTTGTTGACATTCTAGTTAGTCGCCTCCTGAGATGCAAGAAGCCGTCCCCAGCGTGCAGGTTTCTTCTCAGCACGGGCAATGGGTGCTAGTTCGTTATTCCTTTGACTCTGTCAGTCTGAGGGGTTGCGATTTCCGTGCTGTTCTTAGCATTGTTCCTAACGTCGGCACTTTTTGTCCTCTACTTCTGCAATGAACAACTCCTGCAACATACACAGCTGTCAGCCTTGCCTCAAAAATAGGATCCAGCTGGAGTGGTGTTACACAGAAATGCCATAGCTGAAAACAGGTTAGTTTGGGGATGGTAGCAATGTAGCTCACCTGAGCTGAGTGCGAACTGGATGTGCCATGTGAGGTGACACCCATGCTGTGTGTCCCCATGCTCTCCCTGTCCCAACCAGCGCTGCTTCACTGGCAGCAGGGCAGATCGAGCCCAAGCTGAAATAAAAGTGATGGGAGGGACTCTTCAGCTTGCTCTCACCTTCCTCGAAAGAGAAGAAACCCAACAAATGCTCCTTGGCACTTAAACACATGTGGAAGGCAGCGAAGGCGGAGATAGTGTGAAGGGGAACTGAGCATCACAATCTGTAGCAATCAGAGGGTTTTCTCCCAGAGTCACAGACTCACAGAATGGCTGAGGTTGGAAGGGACCTCAAGAGATCACCTGGTCCAACCCCCCTGCTCCAGCAGGGACACCCAGAGCACGTGGCACCAGGTGGCATCCAGGCAGGTTTGGAAGATCTCCAGAGAAGAAGACTCCACAACTTCTCTGGGCAGCCTGCTCTTGCTGAAATAGTTTTAAGTGTCCAAGTGATTTTCACGGGTGGGATCTAGGAAAGTGAGAAGAATACCCGATGCTCAAGAGCAGCGTTTCATCCATATGAGTGAAGCTGCCTCGCCTGGTGGCAGCCTGTCCCTGGCACTCGAGCGCATCTGCCCCCCGTGAGGGCTCTCTGCAGCTGCAGACCATGTGCCGGGCTGTGTGCATGCTCACCAAGCAGGCAGAGGGAAGGATTTAACCAGCTGCAAATCAGTGAATCAGTGTAGGGGAAATTATTTCCCTTGAGCAGAGAAACTCTGTGCTAGAGTGGAGGTGTAATTTCGGCATTTGCAGCTGCGCTGCAAATCGGTGGCCCTGCACTCACCTAAACGAGCAGCAGGACTCCAATTGCCAGGTCCCAATAAGGAATCTTGGAGGGTTTTAGGATTTTGTGAAAACTGCCGCGCCACCATGCGCATCTCTTCCTCTGCTGAGCTGTACTACTGAGCGCAGCCACGGGGAACTGGAGCAGAAAGTGGCATCTCTGCAAACAGGGAATCGCGCGCACCCAGCAGCAGCCGAGCATCCAGATGAGGCAGCAACTCTCCAGGAACTGGAGCACAAGTGGAGCATGTTTTTCCTTTGCTGGCAGTAGGGCTGTCTCTTCCTTTCCTGCCTTTCTCCGTGCTTGGAGAGTAGTCAAAACAGCCGAGAAAAGCAGAAGTCATCTGATGGACAGGCAGGAGGCCCTGCTCCTTACTCTTGCCTTGCCGGAGAGGCATCCATAAGTTTCCCCTATCATTTAATCTCTTCCTTATGGGCTTTTGATGCCTAAGCAAACTTAATTTATAACTATCCATTTTCTTCATACATGGCAAGTCTCTCTGTATAGTAAATATTTTTTCTCTTTCTAACCCCAGGTGTAATGCACCTGATTTCTAGGATGATGTGTATGTAAGTAGTTATTGAAGAGACGGAGGATTTTAATTTAACTGAAACCATTCAGGAAAAGCAGCTGGATTTGTATTCTGTGCAGGTTCTTATTTCACCCTATGCTTCACTAGTGTGTTAAGTGCCATGAGGAGCTTCTGGCATGGTGAGCTGTGTAATCCGTAAGTGGCTTGATGCTCACTGTAGAGTTTACAGAATGAAGGACGTTGAGCAGAAAAGAAAAGTGGTGCTGTTTATGGCATCCTTTATTTTTTTGGGAAAAAAATTTAGAAATGCATCTCAACTGTTCCCATATTTTTTTGAGTAACCCAAGGAAGTGAGGCTTGAAATCGAGAAGAAGCTGTTGGGGAGATTTGCTAGCTGGCAGTCTTGTGCTTTTGGGAGCTATGCATCCTCCTAAAAAATGGTTTAAACAGAAAGGGAAACAGAAAGGATGAGGTAGGTTTTCCTGTGATTGATTAGTGTTAGGCTTCTTGTACCTTGCCCTGAAACATCTTTAACTCTGCTGCCTGAAGGTGACGGCGAAATGAACCATAAGGGTGATCTGAGAATGCGTTTCTGGGGTACATCATAAACTGCCTTTACTGCTAAAAAACAGAGGAAGCCTCTCTCTCCGAATGGGGTGGAAGAGCCACAGGCAGCATCAGCACAAGCACTCACATGCACTGTATGGGTGCAGCTGTCTGGCCAAGGGTGTGCTTTCGCACTCTGAACTAACCGAGGAAACAGCTTTTGGTGGTCTTGTGAAAGCCAGTTGTTTGTAAACGTGTAGTGAGAGAGATCTTGGTGCTTCGAACAGTATTATACTGCTCGGAAAAAAATGGGGCAAAACTTTTTTTTTTTTTCCTCACTGATACTGCAGTTTCTCATAGGCAATAGGTAGAAATAGGAAGGTGTCTCAGGTGTAGCCTTCCTCGCAGTGTTGATCAGCCATACAACCCTGTATGTATTGTGTGTGTAATGCTTTTGTTGGGTCCCTGAGAAGGCAGAGAGGTTGGGGCACAATATGACATGGAAATAAAACATGAACGTGGCCATTAGCCATAGAGTCCAGCAATATATTGTGTTTGGCATTTCTTAGAAAAAAAAAAGAAGAGAACTCCTAATTTTCAAGTACAGGATTTTGTTTGCTTAATAGCATCTTGGTAGGAAAACATGTGCATAAAAGAGTTTAGTGGGAACTAGCCCTTTTTTGTGCTTGAGGTACATGCTTCGGAGAGAGCGTATTTTGAGCTCTGGGGGTGGAATTGTATGTAGCAGTTGTCCTCTCTTGAGTTTGTAGGAAAATTTTCTCCTGCTAAAATAGCAGGAGCTACAATGCTGTGTTTAGACTGATCTTTGCCTTTGGCTGGAAAGTGGGGAGCAGGAAATCTGTGTTTCCTAAAAGCTGCCTGGAGTCTCAGAGGAAAGCAGTATCCCTCATACAAGCAGTATATGAAATGACTTCTCAGTGCAATCAGAAATAACTATGGCCACATTAAAGTTGTGGGGGGAATTGGCCACTGGAAGTCAGCGATGATGGGAAGCAAATAAACAACGGGGACCTGGACATTAATGCTGAATGTGTTGGATATTCAAGAGCTGTATTGTAACCTGGTGCAAGTTTCAATAATTCTGCTGGTCAAAAGTTGATCAGCATCAACAAATCTTCTCTATCAAAGTCAACATGAGCCCATGGTGCAGATGTTTATGCATTCCTTCAGAAGCAAGGTCTAACTGTGGCTAAAAGAAACGTAAGCTAGGACAGAAAGCACTGAAAGGAATTTGCAGCCATTGCCTCTGCTGTGACTCTTGGCCCGTGCAAGAAAGCAAATGTGAGCCAGAAGGGTGAACATGAAACATCTCAGGATCTCTTGCCAGTTGGAAGACTGCTAGTAATGTTTATAGTCTTGGAACAAAAGACAACAAAACAAGTTACTTAAGAAAAGAATCCATCATCCTGACAAAAATAGAGCTTTCAGCTATTCTTTTTTTGTATGAGCCTCTGTCTTTTTCCAGCCAATCAATCCTGTTACTGAATAAAACTCTGCAAATCAACTTAACAAGATTAATGTCTGTAAATATTTGTAAAACCTGTGTGTTCCACAGTCTCCTTAAATAAGATTATGCCATGTTTATAATACTGACTCATATTTTGTAACCCGTCTGGTCTAAAATTTAATAGTTTTCATTAATTCTTCTCGCTTGTTTAATTTCATGCTTGAAATAATAACTTACAAATCTGCATGACTGCCCACTTATTGTTACACTAGGAACAATGGCAGTGAGACACTGTATATGGACTGAGATAGCCATAGGGGGGTAATACTTGATGTTTAAGTGAGCCTGTTTGTCTGAAATCTGACTCATCAGTCTATAGAATGCAATGTTTACTGTGTGCAGTTCAGCCCAGAATGACTATAGGTAGGACTTGTAATACATAAGCATTACTAAAAACATAAACAAGAATTCTAGACAGATGTTACAGAAATTATCTTTTAAAATGTGGGAAAATAAATGCAGGGAAATTGATTTCCAGTATATTAGCAACTACTGAACTATGTAAAAATAAGTTGTGTGTAATTTTCTAGAAAAGCTATATTCATGCTAATTAAACTTTGGAGGGAAGAGATATAAGATTCTCTCTCCTTTTTTTTTTTTTTAAGCCCATCATATATCTGTTTCTCATCTATGGTCTGTCTTGAATATCTCATTTAACTGGAGGAGAAGCTGGGAGTACTGAACTTAGCTGCAAATAATCAATTCCCTTTATAAACTGAAAAATTCAGTTTTTCTTGTCCAAGTTGATTTCCAAAGTTTAGTCCAAGTGTTTCATTTCAGACACTTGAGTGGAATATTTTTATGTGCTGAAGTTTTCCTTTGTGGGAAGAACGCCAGGGAAAATAACATTTTGAAATGGCATTTCACCCTCCTTTCTCTTGCTCATGTGTTTCTAGGTACTTAAAATGCTGAGAAATTTAGTGGCAATATCACCTATAGGTTTTTACAGAACAAAAACAAATAATGAAGGGAAATACAGTTAGTTTGCTTGCACTTTCTCCTGAAGTGCCATTCATAGGTCCTAGCAGAAGCAACTGATGTGCTATAAAACCTCTGCATGCAGGTGACAGACCTCTTGTCTTGCACATTCTGTACATTGCAGGTAAGAGAGTGTTTAGTAGCTCTAAAAAGCATAAGCTAGATAAAGCTTTCCTTTCTAAATTAAGGCATATAGTTTTATTTAGAATGCCATGAGAACTGATATGCACGTTTTTAGGGTGGGGGGAAATGCTAATTTTCCAAACTTCAGAGGGTCTAAAATTTTTGCTTTGGGGAATTTCTAGCTAAATGTCAACAGCAGGCTGGATTTCATTTTGCAAGAGAAAAGTAGTTGCACAGTTCTGCAGAATGTGATAAAGGAAACTTTAGATTAGAAATCAGATTAGTGCGTCAGTCAGAATAACCATACCTTGGAGTTACATCTAAGGAGCTGGAAAGCACTTCATTCTTGGCAAAAGACACAGGGAAAAATTTACAATATACCATTTTTTTGCTTTGGTAGTATTTACTGCTTTTGTGAGGAATACCTTCCTGACACAAGCGAGTCTGTTAGCTTGTTTCCTTTTCCTGCAGTTTTTTGGGATATGCCAAGGAATCACCGTTATTCAGAGACTCTGCCTGGCAGCTTAATGTTCAGTGAGTCACGCAGTATTCACATGTCATTGTGTCACATTTGAAAATAATGTTTTTTTCCTTTTTCTTACTACAAATAAGAATATGTGAAAGCTAGAGGACATTAAAGTTACAGATACTCTTTCATTTATATTCTCATACGATGATCTCTTGTTGATCCTTCGCTATCAATCTAAGAAATATTTTGCAAACAATACCGATTATTTTATAAAGAAAGTGGAGGAATATGTATGTGTGCAAGAGGGTGCAATTTTTTTTTCAACTGCATTAGACTTTTTTTTTTTTTAGTTTTTAAGTACTTTGCATTAATCTTAACAGGGATAATACTTCAAGCATATTGAGATACGTTATACTCTTGGGCACCAATGTAACATACGTGGGTGTCAACTGCACATCACTGTGGTTTTTAACCAATTTTGTTCTGATGTAAAGCCTAAGTGTGCTATAACCAAGATTGCCACCCACTTTAAATATTGTTGTAGCAGATAACGTTTATTTCAGTCACTTTAAAATCTTAACATTATATAGTTTTAAAAGGCTTATGACTTCTGAAAGCAAATTTTATATTCCATCTCAATAATGTCAATGAGAGGTGATCCTGGAGACCCCTCTCGCAGTGCATGTAGTGCAGGTGCAGCATTCTGCTGTCTTAAAAAGCAAGATAGTTCTTGGGCCCCTTGAAAGACTTAGGCCACTCCTGTTAAGCGTTCAGGCACGATGCACCCCACTGAACTGGTGCATTCTGTCAAAGCTCCCATTCATCCTCTGGATTAAGTCCAGAGAGCCCATTGTTTCTAGGAATGCACGTGTTGGACCATATGAGCTTACATAATAACCTTGCATGTTAAAAACCCAGAGGGAAAGTAATCCATGAGATGTCCAGGGGTAATGCTGGCAATAAACTGAGATTCCTGGGTGAGTGGGTAGGACTCAGCAGCTGGCGGCCTCATGTTTACTGCAGATGACAATTACCGAGGTTTTTGTTCTCCTGTCATTTTTGTATAGCAGTTAAACTGAAAGAATGTAAAGGGTGGCTCATACAGACCATGTGAGTATTTCTAAAGCTAACAAGGCTACATAGATTGCTTCTGTTAAGTGCGGTTAATTATTTGTCTGAAATTAGCTTGAAGATTAGAGAATAGTCACAAGCACACACACAAGCTGTAGAGCAATGAAAATACCAAGAAAAACTGCCCAGAGGTTTTTTTTTTGTTTTTGTTTTTCATTATGTAGACAAACATATCATAATAAAAATCTAGTGCCCGCATTTTAGGTTTAATTACCCTGTATTGCCTAAGAGTTGAAACAAAATGCTTACTAATGCTGTGGTTGATCTTTTGGGATCTACTGCAGGGAATGGGAACAGACTGAACTTAGATGAAGGAATGGAGGGAAAGGGAGAAAACTGAACACAGATGAAGGAGTGGTTGGAGGGGGAGAAAAGTCTAATGCTCCTTGAAGCCGAGTGGCTGCTGTTCCCAGACAAAGATGCACTTTCCTGGTAGCCTCAAAGCCCTTGAGTCAGCCCTTCCTCCACCTGTGGATGTGTGCAGGCTCTCTGCCCTCCCGGGGCTTAATAAGGATTAATTAGTACTTGTGAATAACTGTGGGGATGAGAAGTGCTAAGCAGCATAGTGTGAAGCAAGTCTGATGTGGCAAAGGTGGGAAGGGAGGAGGCACAGTAGTACTCGCAACTGGGTAGCACTCCTTTTTCTTTAGAAAATTCTTGGCAAGAATTAGTGTGGCTCTGTGGAGGTGGAGAGGAGGCCGGCAGAGGCCACACAGAAGCAAAAGCTGTGTGAAGTTTAGCTCTCTTGAAGCAGCTTGCTTCTCCAGGCAACCCAATCGACGCAGGTTCAGGTAAAATACCCAGACTGTTTCGATAAATACTAGCACAAACCTGCTGGCTGTAATTAGCTTAAGAGAAATGAGCCAGATCTGTGATCTGCATGTGTCACACTTGCAGGACGGGCTCAGGTAGATGTGTGTGTGTCCCTGGGTTCTCCCTAGGTGCACACACCCTGGGGTAGGTCATGCTGCCTTGGGTCTCCATGCCCATGTGCCTAAGCACCCTCTGGCCACCAGCGGCATCGGCCTTTGTACAAGCGTAGTGCAAGGGAAAGCTTGATTGTTCAGCATAGTTGCCTGAAATCTGGCTAGCGCTGGAAAACTGTGTTCAGTCGCTGCCTCAGAATGAGTCCAAAAAGTCACTCGGAGCAAACTACCATCACTCAGAGAGCGGAATTAGTAGAGGAAATGCTTCTCTGCCTCTTTCCACTGAGCTGAGCTTTTTTGTTCCCTTGTGAGCCCTGCCAGGTTCCCCTGGGTAGCAGCGGGTGTCCTTGCAGCTGGGGCCACAGTGGCCATCTCACCATCACTCATGCCCACTGGTGGCCTCCTCTGTCTGCATGTTAGGCTGGTGGGCATCTCTCTTTATAGTTTCCCTCTAGTTTCCTTCAGGTTCCTGGGAGGTAGCTCATTTTCCTCCTTCTTCTCAATCTTCTCCTTTACACATTCTCCTTGGTTTAGCTCCATGAGGCTGTATAATGCCCGTTGGGAACACCAGGGCACCTGCTCACCTTTCTGGGGACTGTGGAGCAAGGGCTATGCCAGCGCAAACCGCTGCCTCCCAGGAGGCTGCCTTTGCTTTTCGAAAACACTCTGGTTTGTTGCATTGCCTCAGATTTTTTTTTTCTTCTAGTGTTAGACAAAAAGCTGTGATATTAAAAGATAATTTTTTAAGTCCAGGGAAAGCCTGCTGTTTCTCTGTGCAAATTAAAAGAATGTTGTGTAATAGCTGCTGTATAGCAATTGGTTTTCTGCAAATAACAATTTTGTGGGCTAGATACAATAAAAATAAGAACTGTGTGTGTTGTGTACAACCTGAGAAGTATTTTATGTTTGTGACAGAAGCAGCCTTTATAATGCAAAAATAGCGATCACGGTCCAATATTTTCTGTTTCAAAGTGTGAACTAACATCAAACATAAGAAAAACAAAAAAAAATCTAAAATTCATCAGCCATTTTCATCCGAGTTTGCCAGGCCCCACACTGTAAGTGTTGTGTTACTTCAAAACCCTTGACAATTCAGTTAAAAAAAAAAACAAACTCTTGAAATATTAATAGGAAAACAAGGAGGAAAAGATTCTTAGCATCCACATATGTGATATGGCTGCTGCTTTCTGTGTGATTTTGAAGCCGTACCCCAAGTTGAGAGACAGAAAATCCTGCATTTCGTTATGAGCAGGCTGCTTCATTCGAGTGTGCCTGGCAAACTGCTCACCTTGCCCTTTCCGCAGAGCGGGGAGTCTCCGCTCGCTGTGGGGCCAGTCAGCCATGTGGAAGGACACATCCAGTTTCAACTTCAGGCTACTGGAAGCCTGAGAACACGTTGGAGCCAATGCGACACCTTTGAAAGCTACTAAGTCTGAGAGGCTCTGGGAGAACTTGTAAGCAACTGAGTAAATCTGTGAGGATCTATGCAGTGTATTTCTGTATTACAGAGCTTGTTTGTGCCCAAGGGCTCCATGCAGAGAGGAGTGTGATGTAAGGTACTGTCAGTGATCCGTAATGTAGCTCTGGATTGGCAGACTCCTTCCAAAAAGTACTTACTTTTATCCTCCTGTCAGCTGAAAAAGAGAGTAGAGCGTGGAGGGACCTGTTTTGGTGTATGGCCATGCAGGTACCTGAGGGAAAGTTTGAGTTTGAGACTGCAAAAGCTACCACCACATCCAATTTCCTCCTGTGGGAAATTAGCTTGTAAACTGTTAGATCTGAATCTTGGCTAAGCCTGTGCTTAAGCCCACCATAAGCCTGAGATGCCACTGCTGTTCTGAGGCTGTGATGTCCCTTTTCCGGGGGTCCGCCAGGGAGGCTCAGAAGAGAGGTCAGTGTTGAGTCGAGTCAAGCCTAAGGGCACCATGAAGTTGGCTCCCTGGCATGGCTCTGCGATTCCTGGTGTAGGGTCCTTCTGCTTCTAGTAAGAACTTTCTTTATGGAAACAGTCACATCTGAGACAAGCCTGTGAGCATCCAGAGCTTTCAGTGTCCATGGGTCTGGCAAAAAGCAGAAGTTGTCACTATCTGAGCAGCATGCAAGGGCCGGAGCCTTGAAGCTCCTCTGTGGTGGCACAGGTGACAAGCAGACACTCAAGCCGTGCTCCCCTCTGACTATACAGCCAGAACTGCTGTTCTGCCGATAGCTCTTCCCAAAATGACGCCAGCGATTGCCCTTGTTTTGATGGCTAAACTTGAAATATTTTGTTGCTGATTATGCAAACTATCTGGTTTTCATCACCATATCTTTTTGTGTGACTGCTGTGGAGTCTCCAATATGGATTTAATATTTCTTGAAAATTATATGTTAATTGCTTCCAATTTTCTATGGCTTCATCTCTTGGCCACTTCAATTTAATTATTGTTACAGCTCCTCTTTTCTGAAATGTGTTACGCCTGTTCTGATATTTTCCTCAGTTTCATTTAAGTACTTGGCTGCCTAGCTAAACCTTACTGTCTTACATTTTTGCATAAAAAAACGGATTCCTATTAAATCAAGTATGAGAGTTTAAACTATTCAGTTAATAGGGAAAGTGTCTAGCACTACTGAGTGGAAAATACGCTGTATTGTAGCCGAGAGCATTAAATTGAGAGTGGTGTCTTTCTTGAGACTTAAGGTTTGTGTGTTGATCTTTATATCCATTGGGTTTGCCAACTATTTTTATTACTACTCTGTGCAGAATTTAAGCACAGCAGATCTGTGTCTATTCCCTTTGGTCTTAGCATTTGTAAAGGAAAAATGCATAGATATACCAAATGAGAAGGTGCTCCTTTGAAAGGCTCGTGAGTAAAACTGGGCCTCGCGGGAAGCCTTAACAGCGAGGCAGTGCATCACTGAGACCCTATGAAGCTCCTTTAGAGAGGAGTGGGAGGTGCTGCTGGAGTCCTACCGACACATGGAGCCAAGGGTGCTCGTGTTCAAAAGGAAAATTCCTACTGGAGGATGGAGATGGAGAGAGGTCTTGGCAAAGTGAACAGTTGCAGGGCCTTGGGAGATGAGAGTGACAGGCCCAGGAGAGGTGCACGGATGATGGGACACTTCACGGAGGCCCTGCTGGAGACCTCCCCACTGGCTGCCGTGGTGATACCTTCACAACTGGGGCTGAGCCCGGCCTTTGCTCTCACGTATCATAATGTGTCCACACTTCACTTTGTTTTTTAATACTCTCTTAAAGGTTGTGCTTGACTAGGAAGGTGCTGGTGCCTCCTCACAGCCCCAGACTATTTGTTTTGTCGACTTGCTGTCAGTGCGAATCCAGATCCTGTTGTTTACCCTTTGCCGAAAATATTTGACTGTTACGGGACTGAGCCTGTATAAAGACTTGTGTGAGGAAACGTAAGATCTGTCAAAGATAGCACAAAATTGCTTCTTAATGAGTCCCGGTTGCAGTATTTCATAATGGACCTTTAGAAAAGTATGAAAAATATTTGCCTCGGTGTCTTAATAACCTCTTTGGGGGAGGGAGCGGTCGCTTTCCCATGTGTTTGCACAGTGCCAGTTGCAAGCAGGAATCTCAAGCTCTGCCACAAGCAGTCAGCTCCTTTGGCCTTTTACAGCTACCTTTTGCAAGCACTGCAGCAGAGAAATATGTGTGTGTGTGTGTGTGTGTGTGTGTGTCTTGCACATGATGATGTTGACCCCTGAGGTTTTATATTTAATATTGATTTGATCAGGTCTTTTGTAAATTGATGTTTTGAAAGGAAATTAAAAGACTGCGCTGGATACCCATGAATTGATCCAGGTGCTTGCTTCTACTGCAGACAATGGCTCTTTCATGAGCCTAACCCAAAGAGGATGTAGTCAGTTATATCTTTTTTTTAAAACTGAAAAAGAATAAAAAAATATTTATAAGTGATTTAAAAATGGCATTAAGCTTAAAAAAAAATCAAGCAGGTGTTATGGTAAAACATGAAGCACTTTTAGGGTATTGCTGTGTAGTTGTACCAGCCCCCCCATCCTGTTTTATCATTCCACACAAAAGCAAATAAATTGAAGACACTGTACAAAAGACTGATCGTAACAGACTTTAAAATGTTGCTTTGAGGTGCCTGTAGGTTGTATGTTGACTGCAAAAGAATTTTGATTGTATTAATGACTGCAGAGCAAATAAACCAGGAAATCAAAAGCATGCGTGTCTGTTGATATCTTTTACTTTAAAAAAATAAAAATATGCTATAAGAAGTCTTCCATTTCCATTGCTATGTATTCTTTCTTGAAGCAAATGTAAAGGACATTATAAAATTAGCCATTTATTTTTTAGGCATTTCTAGAAAATTCTGAAACAGAAGGATGTGTATGTAACATGCTACCAGGCCTAAAAGACCCTATAAAAATGTCAAATAGAGCAAAGAGCCTGGATTTCTTTTGTTTTAGATTATAGAAAATGCTTTAAAATGATTGATTGCAGTTTACTGTTTTAAGGGCAGTTGATTTCAGCCAGAAACTTCCAAACATCCTATTTAGGCTGCACGTTCTCTGTACTCACCAAGACTTTGAGGAAAAGAGAAGGGATGACCCAAACTCCAGGGCATGTGTGCGGTACTGCTGTGCCTTACACACACCAGATGGTCCCACCCTGCCGCTCAGCCACTGGTTATTCTCTTCACTTTCCGAGATCTTACTCATTTTCTCTTCCATAAATCATCAGTTCCATTTCCTAGCAATTCATCATTTGGCCTATTTTTCCTTCTATATTTAATCCTTCCATTCATCAACTCATTTGCCTATTAATCTTCCAATAATAGAAAACTTGTATTTCTTGCTTTGCCAGTCCAGATCCCTGTTCATATGCCTTAATTTCCTGTCTTTTATTTTGGTGACGAGCAACAGACTCTCCAGAGGAAAGAGTAGTGCTCCTTCTCCACCTTGGATGGCAAATAGAGCATCCTGCAAGCCCACGATGTCCTGACTTTATCCTGTATTTGTTGGGTCAAGACTGAAACGCAAGATGTTTATGATCCTTTCCAAATTTTGTTGAGATGTGAAACTCCTTTCCTGTCCCTTTCCAAATTCAGCTGAACTCTTGGCCTCTGCGATAGGAAGTGGAATGAGCTGCTCTCAGATAGCTACATGTTATATAGAACATACATTCTTTTCTACATCTTGAGTTCTTATTTGGTTGAATTTTGCCTTTATTATTGGGCAAAATCTATAAAAGCTGCATCATGATTCTTAAAATTATGTTTCAAACCAAAGCTAGTTTACCATGGCTTGGTGAGCAGGTGTGGGGTGTTAATAGCTGCAGAAGCAGGTGAAGATACAAAGCTCAGAGCCCTGAGTCCAGTGATACCGGTACCACCTGCCAGCTGAGAAACTTTGGCTCAAAGCGCCTACAAAAAACAGCATGGAGGGGTTTGTGCCTGAGGGTTTGGATGCCTGTATTAAATGCCATATCTTTGACAGCATTTGCTGCATGCATCTCTTATCATTCCAGGACTTACTCAGACATCTGAATAACTTCCCACCTCCTAACTGCACATCCATGATGATGCCCTTTGTCGACAAGTGTTGGTAAATTTTCTGTAGGACACAATGTTGTTCCACATTTAACATACACTTTACTACTCAGATAAAAGAGATTTATTGTACCTTGCTGCAGCTGTCAGTGAAAGGAAATTGTGCATTTTTCCCTTGAATGTTCGGATACTTTTTTCCAGTCTTTCTTTCTTTGAAAGCTTTAGTGGCAGGCTACTTCTTAGCTCGTTCACTCTTTGCAGAGGAAAAATCACTTTCTGCTTTTCTTATATTCAGAATTACGTAAAACAGTTGCAGGACATAGGCAGGCAACAATAAATGCCACAGAAATCTCTTCTAAAATAATTCCACTGTTAACCACACCAAAGAAGACAAAAATGCAAAGTTTTTCAAATCAATATACAGGAAGTGACATTTAAAATCTTACTCTTTTAAAATTAAGATGTTTTAACATTTTCATCTTTTAAAGCACAGAAGATTTTCCATTAGTTCAAGAGTTGTCTTGCAACCCCTTTAAGAATAAGTTTTTCCATTTTTAAAGAGGCTTAAGGTTTTTTTTTTTCTTTCTTTTCCTTCAAGATGATGGTATATATTTGAGTATAAAAGCCTAACAAGTCCCATAGACATTTAATTGGCTATTTGAGAACCTGTGTTAGAGAACTGATCTCAGAAATATTAGGAAATGGTAGTCCCACTGCTTATCTTTACACTTCATAAAAGCCATTGTTTAATTCTTGGAAGAAGAGGGTGTTTCAGGCTCTATTTTTTTCCTTTGTTCTGGTATGCTTTTCTTCTGTTCGTGTTTTTCCTGGTCTCCCCCAATGCAGGAACACGGCACTGAAACAAGTGTGAGGTTTATGGCTTTCACTCTCACGTTTGTCACTTTTTGCCTCACGTTGAGCCGCTCGTGAGCAGATTTTCTCGAACGCCTGCAGGAGGGGTGCGCCCAGGAGTCGCTGTGTGGCTGAGGTTGGAAGGGAGCTCTGGAGATCATCTAGTCCAACCCCCGTGCTCCAGCAGGGACACCTAGAGCACATGGCACAGGGTGGCATCCAGGCGGGTTTGGAAGATCTCCAGAGAGGGAGACTCCACAACATCTCTGGGCAGCCTGTTCCAGCGCTCTGTCACCCTACTGTCAGGAAATTTTTCCTTAAGTTCCTGTGGACAAACCCCCCGCTCCAGCTGGGTCACCTGGAGCATGTTGCCCAGGATCACAGCCAGGTGGGTTTGGAATAGCTCCAGAGAGGGAGACTCCACAGCCTCTCTAGGCAACCTGCGCAACCTGTAAAAGCGGTTCTGGCTGCGAAACCAGGGCCAGAGTTACTCGTGTTCAGCCACGATGGGCTGGAGAAGTCGCCGCAGCAGCCCTGTTCCCCACTCCCCCAATGCTCAATGAAATCCAGGATCTTCCAGAGGACGAGCAGAGCTGTTTGTTAGTCCTCTGTACCACTCTTGAGTTTTTTCCAACCAGCTTTTTGTTCTTCATTCTTTCAAGGAGCACACTGGAGCAAACTTTCGTCCAGAGTCTGGATAGTTGATCTTTTGCGTGTTGGGTGTCATGATGAAATGAATAGAAACAGTTACTGCTCCTCTGCAGCATGAAAGGACAGTGTGTTTGCCTCATTTCTCAAGCATCTGCCAGGAACTCTTGATATCATTGAAGTGTCAAGATGTTATCTCAGTCACTTAAATTCTGCACTTTTGCGTTTTTTTCTACTGCTGGGGTTAAAAAGAAAAATCAAAAGAAACTTGGGAGTATGAAGTGTTTTTCAAATGAAATACAAAATCTAATGTATTTTTAGCTAGTAAAATTATCAGAGCTGCTAATTGGTATCATTTTTATCATTACCATTGAATCTGCTTTATCTGAATATGATTTTGTTCCTTTTATCTGAAACTTCTCTACAGCATAAGGAAAAAATAAGTCTTTATCTCCTCCTCATCTCCTGTACATTATTATTTCAGCCAGAAGTGTCTCTTTGGTGTTCTAGAAATACTGGAAGATTTTAAAATACAGTCTATTAAGGAAAATATTTTAAAAGATTAAAAAAAATAAAATCCTGTTAAATAATTAAGATGCTTTGGGCTTTATCAGGATTGACAGTGTTCTTGCCATAATATACATATGCAAAAACTGTAAGAAGTTTAATATTTTATAGCAAGGATAACTCCAAAACCTAAATCTGCTGGCTTGTTTCTATGGTAACAAATATTGAAATGTGTCTAGCCAACACTGAGCCCCCCCACCCCCCATTTAATTTCTGTCTTTGGATTCTAGGAATTCATTAAAACTGTAGAATCCTTTTAAAATTGGTAGGCTCTGCTGTAAAATTCCTCAAGATTAATGTTGAACATAACTTTAAATTTTAACATAAATATTTCTTTGAGAGATTTCTTAGCAAGTGAGGGATTAGAGTTATCATATTTTTCAGACTGTATGCTCATTGATCTGGTATTTTTGTTCTTCATTGGCAAGTTGAATTCTTTTTTTTTTTCTTTTCCTTTGCCTGACGATACACAGAAAATGGAGTTTCAGCCTAGGCATTCTGCTGAAAAGGTATCTTTTTTTAAAGGTATCTTAACCAGAACTGCCTTTCCAGCAGATCACAGTGCCCGCAAAGTTAAAGGTCACGCTCAGGACCCACTCTTCACTCACCTGTCCTCATTCAGAACTACCTCTTAGGGATCCAGTCCTACTCTTAAGCTTAAAGTGTTGACTTATTAGGACTTTGAACCTTGATTTCATATAATGCACTTATTTTTTTGCTTAGTCCAGAGTGTTTTCCAAGTGTGTGATTTAAACCATTTTACATCTGTCATCCTTGGGTTGTTTTTCTTTTGAGGGCAGCTCAGCAGCCTTGGGAAGAAATCTGAAGTGTTGGCTGAGAGTTTCCATTTCCCCAGCGGTAACTCAAACCACAAGCACCTAGTCCTCGAAGTAAGAGAAAATTTTTGCAACTTTGAAGTGAAACAGCAGTTTGATGCAACATTTTGCACCATCCGGTTGACTAGCTAGTGTTAGATATACAGCTGGAAGCACAAAGACTTCCTCTCTCTGCCTGTGGGGACCCTGATTTCTCCTGGAATGGAGTAAAGATAATGAGGCAACAAAAAGAAAAAGTCAGAAACTGAGACTTGTGTCTAACAGCTGCATTACAGAAGTCCAGAGCTGTGGACTAAATGAGTGTTTCCTCATATCCTCCAGGCATGGTAAGGAAGAAAACAGGATTTTTAGTGGACAGGGAGTTATACCAATGGTCCTGTGAGGGAATGACTGATTTCAGGCCAGCGAAGGCAGCCCTTTGCTCGAAGACTACAAATGAATGTGCTAGTTGCATCTCCAAAATGTCCTTCTGCAATGACAAACTACGCAGAAAAAGAATTGAGGCAAAAGTTCAATCGAGAAGTTGCTTCAGGTTAGACGTGGGAGAATTTGGAAATCTCAAGTCTCGTTTTCCTGCTTCACCTGAGTACATATCTACTTGTCCCGAGCCTGAGACTTTTTTTTCTTTCATACACATCCTATGGTGTTCTTTGACCCAACATTTTTTATGAATTTATGAATTTTATGGTTTATGAACTAGAGGGGCTGCAGAGTCCATGTGTGGCAGGTGTAGGAGCCTTCCCTTGGCACACTCACGCGGTGAAGGGCACTGATGTGCATCCTCTGCAGTACTGTGATCTCTCCGACTTCATCTGAAGTCCATGGAGTGCTTCTGCTCACTCCAGGGAGCTTTACCCAAGGAGCTGATATGGATGTGTTCCTCAGTAAGAGCCCTCCAGAAAACCTGTGGTGTTTTTCATGGTAACCTCAGCCTCTTTTTTGAAAAGAAACAATCTTCAAAATGAAAATTGGCCTTTCAGGAGACAGATTTTGAAATCTTAATAGAGCTGTAGAGAGTCTAGTATAGGGGGAAAGTGGTAGGTGGTTTTGCCTGATGCCTCTGAGGTGAAAGCTTCTCCCCAGCTTTTTAAATTTTTTTTTTAATCCAAATACATTTAAAAGCTAAATCCTGAGTATGAAACTGACTCAAGACATTCTGCAAACATGTGAAAATATTTTGCACTTTCATTTCTTGGGCTTAGTGTGAAACTTGGTTGAAACTGCAGGTGTGCTCCAGCCCAAACATTTTTTTTTATTTTCTTTAATACCATCTGCTATAAATGTAGAATAAAAAATATTTTTAATGAGATAATTTTTGTTTAGCGGGTTTCTAGCTTCATATTGATTGACTTGTCAAGTTTATTCTCCCATAGCAGTGTGGGATTGAGAGCAGGATTATACGTATGAGTGAGAGCTGTGGATATTCCCATTCCATTAGGCTTTTACTCTTCCATAGGCAAAGCCAACACACACACCAAAGAACGTCCCAGTAGCTGTCGGGAGGCTTTCACAGTGGACAAATGTGTCCACACCAGTTTTTCCACCTTACTTTAAAACATCTGGTACACATCAGGGACCTACACACCCCTTTTGACTCTTGGAGCTGTGAAATGAAAAGCAACTTGTGTTCCTGTGTGATCAGCTCTCACGTTCTCATGTGGTGTGTGTATAATCAGACACAGCAAATTATTCTTTGCTTTACTCCTACATTTTTAAGAATACATTCAGTTTTAGAGGAATTGCTTGGAGAAACCTTGCAGAGAATGGCAGTGTGTTAAAGGGAGATGTGAGCATACGCTAAAAATGCCAGGGGTTTTATTGTTTGCTCAGTGCAAGACAAACCAGAATCAGAGCCACAATTGCTACCATTAGCCCTGCTTGTATTTTTGCAGAACAAAAGTGGTTTTTTTTTTCTGCAGAAGGAGCATCAGTGTTTTTCTTTAGCATAAGCAATCCTGTATAAAGATGCGGACTGGGTGATTAAAAACAATAAGCAGTGTGAGTGCACGGATGGAAATCTGCTTTGATACGGGAGGTTTCTTTCCAGCAGCGGTTACATAGCCCCTTTGGAGAGGAGTAACAAGGATTAGTTTTAAATCTTTTTGATTGCTTAGTGCTGCCTTTGATAACTGAGGGATTTTTTTTTTCCTGACAGCTTTTGTGGAGACCTACCGTTTGGAATCCAGGGTGGATGTTGTGTTCCGCAATAAACTTTTATGTGATATTTCCAGCCACAGTGTTACCAAAACCACTCTCCCTGGCTCATCTCCCGGCTGTTTAAATATTCAGTTTCTCATACTTGGGTCCTCTGGAGACAAAATTGAGAGAGGGCAGTGATGGCACTGTTGCAATTTCATTTCTGTCCTCAATTCCCTAACCTTATGGCATAGTGCTCCTCTGTACCCACTATAGGTACTTCTGCTATGCTGTTTCAAGGCGGAAAATGTATCTTGGTTCAGCTTAGCCCTGAGGCAGCTCAGAACTTGCACTGGATTAATTAAAATATAGTGTAATGCCCTCCATAGCAGCAGAGCTATAGCTTGGGATGGGAGTGGAGGGAGGAGTACGTTATAGCCGGGACAGGCAGACTCATCTGATTCCTGCTTGTAAAGAGCTGAAAACCAGTGACGTCAGCGGGAGATCCACGCGTGTGAGGAGAGCGGGATTTCGGCTTTGTGATGGGCTGCGCACCTCAGAGAGCGGAGTTTTGCCTGGAGCCTTCTGTACATAAAGGAGCCGTTCCATCCCTGGCGTGTTTATTTCCTAAAGCTGCCCATTCCCTCTTTTCCATCCTGAACATTTAGCAAAAAAAAAAAAAGCCTTTTGGAAGAATGGATAGGTAAAAGCCGTTAATATCTCCTCCATGTTATGTATTTTATACGATCTCAAAGAGTCATTTTGCCTTTCATCTTGTGAACTGTTTTCTGCAGATATTTCCTAATGTTTCCCATGACGTTTTAGCCTGTTTCTTCAGAAGATTGTATGGCCTGAAAGAGACTATTGTTTCCGCAAGAGTGCAAGCTTGTGCACATTTGCTAATCTGGTTGGTACAGGATTTCAAGAGTGGGTGTTTGACGGAGGAACAGGATTTGGATGTGTGTGTGTATACGAATTCTTGCTAATAGCGTGCTCTCTTGTTTCATAAATAATACCACATTTCACTTTCTAGGTTCTTCATGCATGTTTCTCCAAAAGTTGAACTCCATCATGGTGAGATATAAACAAGGAAATGACATGGAGTAGGGTTACAAAAACTGCAGCTAGCAGAGATTTTGAAGGCTGTTTAATTTTTCGGTCTTGTTCTTAGATAGGAATTGGCTACTTCATTTCAGAGAGAGAGACAGCACAATAATTTTTCACAAATAACCAAGGCTTTAAAATTGATACTTCCTTCACTTGCATGCTTGTTTCCACCCTGCCTGGGTCTTCAGTTTTAATGTATATCTGTGGTAGGCAAACAAGTCCTTTTCAGCCTAGCATATTGGAGGAAGACTTTGGCAATCCACGTGTGTTTGCCAGCTCTTGGGAATCTGTCCTCTGAACTTTCCATTTACCGATTCTCTTGGCAAAAGTGATGCACCTACGAGAAACCACGTGGGGTGCTTTTCAGTCACATGGCATTGCCTTCAAGCAGAGGAAGCGCCAATGGTTATTTTTGTGCTATGTCCAAGACCTTATGAGATGCAACTGCACCCGCAGAGCTGATTCCCCTTTTGGGAACGTTACCTAGAAGATCACGCTTGGGTAACTCCAGCATCGTTTTTATTCAGTGACCCAGATTTCCACCTGTGATGAGCTCTCGTCTTCGCCGCATACATGGGGAGGACAACAGTCACCTTCTCGATTGCAGATCTATGGGCATGTTACCATCCAGCGTTTCCAAGCTGTCAGCAGCCTTTTGGCTGTTGCCGCTGCCCCTGCAGAGTCTGGGTTTTGTTACATGTTTTCATTTCATGCTGGCCTTGTAAGATGGTGTTGGGCCACTCTGGGATGTTTTTACCTACTACCTTATGTGTGAGAGAGCATAAAATTCCTCAGAGCATTTCAGCCACGTTATATAGCTGATGACATAGCTCGCCATATCCCAATTTTAACAGCTTCCCATGGTGGTCAGGGGTAGGTGCTGTCCATGCATGGTTCCTTGTAGCAGAGGATGTGGGCGAGGAAGCCTGGAACTCGGAGGTCCCTTGAGAATTGATGAGGACTGACACTGCGGTTTGTTGATGGATTTTGTCTGGCCAAAATACTTTCTGATGGACTTACCAAGGGGTGATAAAAGCATTTGCTAAAAGCTGATGTTGTAAGAGGATGGGGAAAAGACTGCGGAGTGGGGAGAGGTCTGGGGTGTTTGGTTTCATTCATCTTCTGGCTGACTTATTGAGCAAAGAGAGTTACCCGCAGTCACTCGTGTTTTCAGTACCTCTGACCCAAGCTGCTGTGCCGGCTATCCCTGAGCCGAGTCCTTCGGTGCTTCAGCAGGACACAAAACAGGTCAGCTACCTTGCTCCACAGCCCAGCTTGCCCAAATCATGATCCTTAAATTGCTCTATCTTTTCAATGGCTTTGGATATGGAAGAGAGCCCTGGGGCTGAGCTGTGAAGTCACCTTTTGCTCCCCAGGACTCCACTGTTTTGCGCGAGAGACGCTGCGAGAATCCGTGTTCCTGCAGCCGAGAATATCTGAGGCGAGTTTTTGCTGCCAGCTTTTTGCTCCCCACCCCTGAGGTTTGCATGTAGGGCAGTTTGGAGGGCTCCTCGACACAAAGCTCCCTATTTACAGTCAGCGAGTTCATTAGAGCCCTGAATTATTTACTTTCAAGAATTCAAGCCCTGAATTATTTACCTTTAAGATTCACCGTGCTGCCTTGCGCCTTTGGTTGACTGTAGACTTGTGCTCCGTCACAGACTATGGAAGTCTAAGGCAGCATAATATCTTGGGCCATTTCACCTATTTTGTTTGCTGTATATATTTTTTCACATGCAAATAAGTTAAAATAATGTAACTCAGGGCAGAGTGAAGAGTGTGAATCCTAAAGCTGATTATTACAGGCCAACTTTCAGCAAGACCGCCACCTCTGACGCGTGTATGAAGCTAGCAGCAAGAGCTCGCTGAACGAGCTATTCAGCACCTTGCGTTGTTTTCCTGCTGTTCTGCATTTGGCCCCGGGCTTTATTTATATTGCACGCTATTCACATCTTCCTTCCTGCAGAAGTTTGCAATTTCCTCCTGAACTTGGCTATTTATCACTGTCACACCTGGGGGTTTGACAAATGATTTGGGAAGCGTCGCCACTCTCCTGCAGGAAGGGAGCTGGAACGGAGGGTGGGGGATCCAGGGGATCTTACAGCCTTGCCACGTGGATATCTCGGGATCTGTTGCACAGAGTTTCGTACCCTGGACGCGGAGCTCCCTTTTGCTGCAAGTGCTCATTAGTTTTGCACCAGGGAAGCCTGGCTTGTAGGTTGGTTAGGGACGTGTCTTCCCTTCTGATGTGTCCTCTGGTGGTTCGGTGTGATTTTTATTTATTTTTGAAGTAGTGTCTTCAGTCAGGTTCTGCCATATGGGGCTTTTTCTTCCTTATTTAAGTATGGAAACTTCTTTATATAAAAGTGTCCATTATGGCTCATCTGTGTATTGGCGGGAGAGGCTGATACTGAAGCAACGAGCTAGTAATCTGTGAAGTAGGGTGTGAGCCCAGGCACTAAAAGACCCTTCCTGGACTTTGAAGCAGAATTGCTACTGAATTAATTTTGTGGGTGCAGAGGTCAGGGAAACTGCACACTTAAGTAATTTACTGTCGATGTAATTTTGCAAGTATTATTTTTACAGTACTGCTGTACTTACCAGTGACATGTATTTGCTAGTGAAACTGAAAGAAATAGAAGAAAAAAGAAACACTCTTTTCCTCTGTATTTCTGTTTTTGGTGGCACTGGGTGTCCGCTTGGCCTTGTTCCCAGCGCTGCCAGGAAGTGTAACCGGTGAGGGGGGTGCGAGGTGCGGGCTTGGGGCACCGTGCGCCCACGTGCCACTCCGCGAGGGATGCGGTGGGTTATTCTGGCCTCCCCTCCAAACTCGCCCTGGTCAATAAGCAATTTCAGGGAAAAGGACTTTCTTCTCAGTTAATAGCTTTTTATTTTTTTTTTTTACTGGCGTGTAGCAGGAGAAAAAGAAAAAAAAGGAAAACCTAAATATCTGCTGGGAAAAGCCAGCTACTACTCTAATATAAATAACAGGTAATCTTCTGCAGTTAATCAATTTTCTCTTTTGTGTTGGTTTTCACACAGAGCCATGAGACAAGAGAGAAGGTTTTAAAAACAGAAAAATGTGATTGCAAAAACACCATTGTTGGCAGGAGGACTCGGTGGATTCAGGTAATAACGTGACACTGCTTTTTATTATGTTTTAAAACCTGGCTAGATTTCAAGCTGACAGTGGCCCTTTTGTCAGGGACAGAGCAGTAGGGGAAGGTGACAAGGTATAACAAGACCCAGTGGCTGCCTGTTAAATCAATTCAAACCAGGCGTGAGGGTGTAAGTGTTCTCACGGCAAGGGTAATTACTGAATAGGACAACGTTGTTAGGGCTGCGGTGGTTTCCTTCAGCCTTCCAGACTGTGAAAACTAAGATTTTTGTGTTGTTTTTCACTCTGAGAAAGAGCTTTAATGCATCCTCTCACTCCTGGAGTGTAGTAGAAGCTCCACGGTTGTTTAGTGGAAGAAGGTCAAAAGAGACCATTAGCTGTAGACTGCAAAACTCAACCAAATCTGTGAATATTTCCCTTGAATTACCTATTAAAAAGCTGGTCTGGAAGAGAGCAGATTATTACTTACTGAAAGACTTGGACCTAGATCTTCACTGTTTCAAAGCACTTAACTGGCTGGTCTGTATGTTTGTGAATTAAGAAAATTTCTTGTTGAGTAATTGGAGGAAACCTAACATGTGATGTTTAAATGTGCTGCTAGTATATTGCCACAATCTTAATCTCTTAAAATGATGTTCTTTAACCCAACTAAATCCTTTTTCTGAGGAAATGTAAATTGCTAGCTAAAGTAAATCTCTCATGCTTTTACTAACTTTAACTTTCATAAAATGTGATTATTTTCCTAATTGAGGGGGAGTGGAAGGTGGAGTATATAGTGTTAATCATAATGGACTTTATAATTAAGGCCAAATTCAACCCTCAAAATTCTGAGGCAATCCCAGTGAGGTCATCAGGCTTTTCACAGCATTAGGGTTTTCCCCATGTGTACCTGATTCCAGCGTAAGGCTTACAGTGACTTTTTCATGCCCTGCTTGCTCACACATATGAGGAGATTTGAAAAACACATATGTTTTCCAAAGCAGGCTTACGGTTTTCAGGGGAAGTTCTATACTATTTATCAAGAAGCAGATATGCAGAGCAAGTCAGCTTAGATGGAGCTGCTTTTAACTGGTAATTCCTATACATTTTTTTTGTTAGATACCCTGGGGAAGATGCAACTGTGGCTTTACATTTCTATATCCATGACAAAGAAGGACTCTAAATAGTATGTGAATGGGTGTGGATTGAGATTTTCCTAGAACCAGTTTCTTTTGAATATTAAACTGCATACTCCAAGAAAATAGTTGCTGTATCAACATCAGTATAATAACAGATTATTAAAAAATCAATATCTAGTCATAGAAATGAGTCCTAGTGTAAGCAGTTGTGCGTACAGCTGTGATGTGTATATATTTGCAAATGTAAAGGGCTTCTTTTCTTGTAGCACTGGTAACTTGGATAAACACTGTATGTGTGACTCATTGCAGATACAAACTCACTTTAACGGAGCAAGTGTGGGATTTGCTTGCTTCCCCAAATACTTGCATTAGGTCATGATTAGTCTGAAATTGGCCAACCAGGGAGGAAAATTACTGCTGATCTCCCTCCCAGAGGTGACTTCAGAAATAAAGAGCAGCATGGAAGCACTTTATAAATAGTAGTTTGAATTCATAAAATCATAAAGCAAACACACAGCACAACGTCCTCTCAAATATAACACTTAAAAACTTTTTTACTATTTCAGGAAAAGATTGTTTAGTCATCACAAGGAAAGTAAATATTTTCACTCATTTTTTTCTTCAGATCTTTCATTCCATTCCTTCATTTTTTTTTCTTCTTTTTTTTTTTCCCACCCCAAAATTGTCTTCATTTGAGGAGTGATTTGCATTGGGATGGGGCAGTGGGTGACACCAAAGCCAGATGTTCCTAGACAGCCATACCAGGGGGCAGGCGACACGTCGCTGATCGTATTCCTGGTGTTAAATTCCTTATGGAAGTGCTTGCATGCTGGCGCGATGGAGTTGGTACTGTGCAAGCCGAGCGCTCGGCGCGTGCCCGCCAGTCCCTTCCCAGACAGTGAGGCCGCGGGCTCCCGCAGCAACATGGGCTCTCCCAGGAAGGTGTCTGTTTCTCCGGGCGATGCCCCTGGTGCCAGCACGGAAGGCTCCCATGGCCCGGAGCTCCGCGGGAGGCGATGCCGCCTTTGGAAGTGGTGAATGAGGGAGAAGGGAGCCAGAGGAGCCGGGGGCGGGCCGGGAGGGAGGGAGACAGAGAGGAACATGCGGCTCCAGCGGGAAATACGCTGCGCTTTACAGTTGCTTGTGTGGATAGAAACCAGATGGTGAGCTGGAACACCCGCTCGGAGGAGAGCCACGGAGCCAAACATATGGTTAATGGTTCCGAGGAATAGCTCTCGGAGCCAGGGCTTTGCTGACTGCCTTGCGTTACAGATCGCTGCAGCGTGTCGCTGTGTTGCCAAACTAAGTGCTCTACAGCCTTCGCGGGCGCTGGGCGCGCACAGGCGCCGGCAACGCCGCGCGCGGCCCCGGCACGGCCACCGCCTCAACGTGGCCTGGGACGGGGGCTGCACGCCCAGCGCCTCCGCTTACAGCCACGAGGCCAAAACCTGCAGCGGGCAGTGCTTTCCTCTCCCGCCCCTGCGCGCCTGTGTCTTTAATCCATTTATTTCCAACAGCGCGCGTGTGTGTGTGTGCCCGTTGTTGTTATTTTTTTTATGTTGAAGCAGCCCCGTTCACCTCAGCTGCGGCGCTGCTCTTACATGCCCAGCATTTGAAGTTGCTGCTCGGGGAGCTTTGGGCAACACCGGGGCCCATGTTATCTAAGGAACTGCTGAGCTCATTCATCTCCTTTTCACGGCCCGCTTCCTTTTATTTTTAGCCAAATCCGTCAGGCCTGACAGGCGGGTAATTTGAGCCAGAGAAAGGGCAAAGCTCCAGGTCCTTTCCACAAAGCAATTCTTCTCCTCCCTCCTGGGAAGGCTCCAAACTTGGCCTGCTCCAGGCAGATGGATTTGTTGAGTCATGTGAGATCATTTACACAAAAACACAGTGAGGCAGTGAAAAAAAAAAAGGGAGAGAGAGAGAGAAAGAAAAAGAGAGCGGGAGGAGGGGGAAAGGGGAGGAGGGAAGGGGTGGGAGAGCGCGCGGGCGAGCGCGCGCTGCGCTGGATTCTGCTGCGAGCGAGTGTCGGAAATGTGCTGCGAGGCAGCTAGACAGAGGAATGCAGCAGCTTCATTCTTGTATAAGGTAATGTCTAGTTTACAGTGCAGGGTGGAGCCAGCGCAGAGGAATCACTCGAAAACAGATTACTCATTGAAAAACCCAAATTTTGCCTGAAAATAATAAAAAAAGCGGGGGGAAGGAAGGCGGGGTGGGGAAGGAGGAATACAAACGACCCCCAGACCAACATGCACAACCGCTCGAGTGGCGCGCGGGCAACAAAGGACACGCTGTTGACAGCGCGGGGATGACGGTAGCGGTGAACGGCTATGTGGAAGGTGGCTGGAAGAGCGGAGTTGGCCGTGTTGATGTCGGAGGGATTGGGCTTTGTCTGCGGGCCAGGGCGGTGGGAGTGGGGGGCTCAGCCGGCCCCGGCGGCGGCACCGCACGCGCAGGGAGGGCCGCGGGCGGGCGGCAATCGCTACAGGCGGCAGCTCCGGCGGGACGGTTCTCGTCGGGGTTTTCAGCCGGTCGCGGCACGGCGTTGGGTACGTCAAGAGGCAGCCCGCGCTGGCTCGCGTGGGTTGCGTGTTGATCTTGTTACCGTTTCCAGCCTAAACTCACCCCACCGTGTGTGTTTTTTTTCCTCTTTCTTAAGTGGGTGATGAGTGAGGACATCAAACTTAGGATTTTTTAGATCTTGATGCATGCTGGAGGATTATGTTAGGTTAATTTATGCAGTTTTCGAGTGCCACACATTTGAAGCTTTAAATAGGCACGGATCACTATATATTTTTAATATCACTTCCCGCTACTCTAGATTTCTTTAACAATGCAATATCTAAATATTAGTGTTTTGTCCTGACGGTGGCTGGAGTGACTGGAGTAGGAGCAGTGACTGGAGTGGGAAACAGAGAGCCTGTGAGCACTACAACAAGTTTTGTGCAAAGCGTTTTCCTAAATCCTCAGCTGCAGTTCAGAAAGTTGTGGGAACGTGGCTATGTGGGCTCGCGTTTTAACGTGACCCTTGCTCCCGCAGAGCAGCGGCTTCTGCAGACCTCACAGCAGCATCTGCCAAGGTGCTTTCCTTGCGGGAGGGGAGCCTGTGTCTGGAGCCTCCCTCGGTCTGGTTGAACTTGTCTTCCCCTTTTCTCCTCCCGCCCTTGCACGCTGTTGTCTACAAAACCGCTGGATTTCATGACCCGCTTGCTAGGGGCATGTTGTCCTCATGAGAGCGCCTTCTATTCATTGGGCTCCTTTGTTGCTTATTTTGGAGAGGCACTTGGCAGCATCCTGGGTCCCAGCTAGGCTCCTGAGGAGTGATAGGGTTGTTGCTGCTTGGAGTTTACAGCTCATGTCAGGGATAAGAGGTGGAAGAGGGAAGGCACGTAAGAAAGAGAAGTACAGGCAGAGCTGAGCCTTCGACTAAGCGATGTCATAGCCATAGCATGATTGCTTTTAATGAGGAATGCTTGTGGGTTGCCCTGAGATGCTCTGGAAGGTCCCAGAGAGGGGCAGCATTGTTTTTTATTGCATTCGTGTGAATGCTGAAACTTTCATTTCCCCCTCTCCAAAATCCCACATTTTCTGCATCTACAAACAAGATTTCCCATGATTACCTGGAACTGCAATTCCAGTGAAATTGTCACTCCATAAAGCTAATCTCCCATCAGTGGAGAGATTGTGAGGAGCAAAAGTTTTCTTCTTAAGATTTTTGCCTTAGTGGCCAAGCTCTATGTAGTTCTTGTAATTCTTGTAATTCTAAACTATTTAAGTTCATTATTGATTAAATGGTTAACAGCTTTGTCTCTATTTGCTACATTTAAAAGACCTGAATTTCTTTTAATCGCCCTACAGAGACTCTGTGTTGTTTCCACATCTCCCCAGTCTCCTTTTTCTGATCTGAAGATGCCACATGTGTCGTCATGTGCCTCATATCAGCCATCCAGGCAGACTAGATGGCTTTCAGGAACCATTCATGATCTGATTATCAGGAAAATCAACCTTACTCTTCCTTCCCTCTTTTTCACAGCTGCTTAGCTTCCTCTCCTTCTTCTAAAATTGTGTTCTCTGTAAGATGCTATCAGCCCCTTTATTCTTTTATCTGGCCTCTCATACCACTGCCATTCTTCTGGTTATACCACCTTTTCCTCTGTCTCACGATGAGACTCGAAGTTTCTCTGTTATTGGCACCTTCCTGAGTTGTACATACCGTGGCGCTGCCTCCTTTGGGATGTGAGAAAGGATTCATTTTGAGTGCGTGCGTGTTATGTCATGTCTTGCACTTGGCTTCAGTTTTCACAGCATACACCAGTTGGAGGACATCTTCTCAAGTCATTTTTCTTTCCATTCCTGCCTTAAGCAAGTAGCTGTTTTCTCAGTGTTGAACTGAGAGTACAGACCCCTGGAAAGGTAAATTCCTTGACAGGTATATATTGGGCCTTAAAGAATTGCATGTTGTTGCAGGCTGTCTGCATGTAGCTTTCCATCAGCACAGGTAGCACGATTTGCTTTCTGCCTGCAGTATCCAGGTAACAGCCAAATGCATTAGAGCATCTCTTTCTCATGTTACTTCTACGCGGGGAGTCAACATTATTTTTCTTCTTGTTCTGAGGACTCTTGAATGTAGAAAGCCTCCGGAGTTGAGAGCTGAGACACTCCCCAGCCCAAATGCAACTGTGTGTCCTAGCTGGAATGAGCGGTAGTTGCCGTTGTGTTCATCTAGGTCAGATGAGCAAGAGATCCTTGGTGCATCACTAACCATATCAGCAGAACGGTAGAGTCTGCTCTGAGGTTTGACCTAGTTGCTCTTCGTGGAGTTGGGTAGCTCATGGCTGGTTCCTGGAATTCGGACAACCAAGGTGCACTGAAGCACTTGCTTTTTCTTTGTTTACTTTGAGAGATACTTCTTTTCCTTGGGCTGAGAGATAACTTCATTTCTTTCCAAAGAGTATGCTGTGTGGCGAAATTGTATAACCTGCCTGAATCTGAAGTTGTGCCCAACACTGTGTCCTCCCCACAAGCTAGGTGCCTTCAGCTCAAAGTATTCCACTTGAAAGAACAAAATAGCAAATCTCTCCAACAGAAAACTTAAGCAAACTTTGTAATTCTCACCAGAGGGATCAGTGAGTTGGCAAGTGATTTCTAAGATGTGCATGGCAGTGACTTCCTCATATTGCAGGTGCTCGTTTATAGAATTTATGAGCACATCTTTACCTTAAGATAAACAAATCTGTAGACCAACAGATTCTGCATTACAAAGAATCATGATCCTAGCTGGAAATTATGTAGCTGTGGCAATTTCCTCTACTTGAAATATATAGCTACTGGATGTGTCAGAAGGGAGATATAGATTGTTCCTAACAGATACTAGGCAAAATTTCCATGGATTTTTTTTTTCTTTAAAGCACTAATGTATGCAGATTTTTCACATCCAGTGATGGAGAACTGGTGCAATGGCAAAAGTGGAAGACTGTTTATGATATACTCTGAAAGTTAGCTATTTCTGGTTGTGGCCAAATCCCATTAATTGTGATTTCCCTTCTTTCTTTTTGTCCTTTGAGCCTTCTGGATAGTGGCTTCTCTCAACAGCTTGAAGTTATTTGGAGAATCTGCTCTGAAAATCTCCCATCCAGTTCCCTCCTCTCAAAGCAAGCAAGACTCAGGGAGCAGCTTTATCACTCAGTGATCTACAAACTTGATTTTCTGTTACAAAGCCTCAGTCGATCATAGACCAAACAAGCTTAAATTTCTCTCCCATCCATTCTGTTGTGGACAGCAGAGGTAGAAGTGCTTTTGGTAGTCAAATTTTGACTGTTGGTTGACTGAAGCTGCAATCCAGATAGACAACAGAACATGTGTTAAAGTGGCTTTTAAATTTCCTTGTAATATCCTTAAAGATCATTGAGACTTGCGTGAGGATTTCTAGGGATGATGCGCAAGCACCCTCTGATAGTGCCATCATAGCGGCAGGTTTTTCAAGTTTCTACATTAAAAGGAGTGAGTTGTTTTCAGGTTTTGTTCAGTCCATTAGCTTTTAGATTATAGTCCTGTAGTGTTAGTAACTGCTAAAATGATCCTTTACTTTTTTTTTGAATCTGTTGTAAATTAAGTTGGTGTCAGCAAAAGCCATCTCTGATCACACGCTGTAAAAGGGTCTCTTTTTACCTGTATCACAGGCCTCTCATTTGTTTGCAACCTTTTTGTAATTAATTAGTGAGTACTGTTACTCCCAGATAAATTTTCTATTCTGTAACACATGCTTGTGGGTCATATTCAGCGTTAAGTGGATGTTTCACTGCTCTTCAGGCATTTTGAGTCTAAATAGCTGGTATCATTCACTCTAGTTATATATTCTGGTTGTTTTCTTATGTCCATCCTGAAGTGAATGTGTTAACATCAGTATTTTTAGTTATAGCCCTGTCAGATTTGCTCAGAGGAAAGAGATGTTGTCTGTTTTCAGAAATATTTATAAGTCAGTGGCATTATATTAAAGTGTTTTCTGCATGGGATCAAATTATAAGTGCTAAAATGAAAAACCTGTTATTACTTTACTACTGCTCTTACAAAAACAAGACAGTCTACTCTTGCTCTTGCTTTTGCTTTTGCAAGAGTAGAGCAATATGTATTCTGCAACAGCTTCTCTAATTGCAGCTTAAAAAGACTCTTAAGAGTTCTGCTGGTAAAAGATTTCCTTGTTGAAAACAGCGGTAAAACAAGATTTTGAATGTACTTTAGCTGGTGCTCAGTTCCACATTTAATACCTCTTGATTACTATGGTCATGCATAAATAAATGAATTTGATAGTTTACTAGATCATGCAGATGTTGAAAGTCTATCATCTCCTTCATCTAAATATTACTTTTATCAAAGATATCTGCTCTCATATAGCTCCAGGCGATTGCCCGCTGCTGAGGTAAAAGGGAATGCCATGTGTGGGAAAATAAACCGGCAGATGCAAGCACTCCGTATTAGAAAACAGTGAGAATATTTTAGCAATTTCAGTTTGTCTTTGATTTGAGTGCTTTCTTAAAATTAATATGAAAATGCTAAATAACCAAGTTGTCAAGGAATCACTTTCTAGAAGGGCAGCATGAATAATTAACATGAGTGTTAACATTGGCTTTTGGGTTGACTGCGCGTTGGTTTTCTCACCCTGCCATTAGTGGGTCTGGATCTTCTGCAGTGAGTTTGGCCTGTGCTGGACCAGCTCAACAGTTTCATGTCTGGACTGATGTCAGAACCCAGATTGTTATGGCAAAATATTTTTTCTCTTGGCTGTGTTGCCCGGACAGAAGTGTTTGCCTGATTTTGAGGCACCTCCTCAAGGGCTGGGTGCAGAGCCCATGCCAGCCCTGCAGAGGAAGTCTCGCTGGCGTAGCGCGTGGAGGCCACGCATGGCACAGCCGAAACTCATTCAACTCTACTGTTGAGACTGAGAGGTTAAAAGGACAGGATAAACCACCGTCGCAGGCAGACTCCTGTATCTGGCAGGTCTATTCTTGGGTGACGCTGGTTTGGTTACTTAGTTCAAAATGCAGTGACAGTTTCAGCCCTACCCACAGGCTGACAATCTTGCACCTAATGGGAAGTTCTTGTTCTTCGGGGTTTTGCCTATTGTCAGTTCAGTCCTTGGAAATAACTGCAAATAAAGGGATGTAGGTTTATGGGCATTATGAGGTGTCACTGTTGAAAGTAAATCTGCCGTGATTAAACTCTGGGGGGGTTTGTGGGGAGAGGCGTTTCAGTGCCCTAAGTTTTGGAGAAATTTTAGTATTTAAAGCTAATTTTAACTATGAAGCCTCAATGAGTCTTCATACTTGCAAAATGCTGCATTTAGGTGTAATTGGGAAGTGCCGGATGGCATCACTGGAGCAGTCGCTGCAACAGGGAGAGCCCACCCACAGACATCGGCGCTTCCAGAAGAACTGTAGGTTGGTATTGCCGAACAGGACTGGAGACACCCTCGAGTTGGTGCCACATACTTTGCTTTTCAGTAGGTGGCAGGAGAGACAAGGTGACAGCTTGACTTAGGTAGCTGCTTGTTCACATGCCGCAACAAGGAATTAAGGCTATAGCACACTTGATATCCTGCAAAAACAAGAGACAATCTCTTGCCACATGCTTTTGTAATGTCTGTCATCATCTGGGCTGTTTCAAATTGAGAGTCAGGAAGATGGGAAGGTTCGACGTGTATCAGATCATCAGTGCCAAGTGTTACGCTGCGTCCTGCGGTTCTGCAGCACTCCTGGTAGGCACCAGGGACGAAGGGACGTGGTGGCAGCCTGAGCCAGTCCCAATTAAGGCCATGGGAGTCCATGCTCCTTACCTCCCCACAGTTCCCCTCTTCTGCCTTGCACCACTATTGCTGCCTACAAGGCCATGCCATGAACTGCAAAATGGGGCAAAGCTAGCCCAGAGCTAACCAACCTAAGGAAGTGGCTGTTTTGGGGGAACAGCTCAGCAGAACCTTCCTGTCTCATCATGTTACTAAGGCTGAGGCAAAGGAGGGGATGGGAAAAAGGGGCTGGAGGCAGAGAGGTTGCAACATCATTGCTTCAGACTCCAAATAGCTGCACCATTGACCTTTCAAATGGAGTGAGAGATACCTTTCTTTCAAGGAAAAACAAGTAGTTGCTAGGACCTTTCCTAATCCAACATGCAATATTCTTGGGCTTCTCATCTGCAGTGAGGTAAAGTAACCCTAAAAGTCTGGAAAAAAAAGTGTTCTTTCTAAGCATAAAAGAATCTTTCCTGATGTAGGCAAACCAAAGAAATGAAGTGAACAGTTTTGTCCCTCCTGGCCCTTATAGTCATTTATGTCTCCCTTTCAAAGGTGAGAGAGCTGCTCTACATCCCACTTCAGTTAAGATGAATAGCTTTTTTTCTTTTTTTTTCCTTTCTTAGTTATGGGTTATTTGGCTTCTCACTACACACAAGGACAAAATCTGCTCTGATGCGTATGTAACTCCAGCAAAGTCAATGAGGTTGCATTTGTTAAACAGAGAAGGTGATTTGGCTCAGACTTTGTAATTGGAGAAAGGAAGTACTTTTTGTCCATTGATTTATGGAGAATTAGTGTATGGGTAAAATATGTCCACTCATTTGCTGTGCTATTTTTCCAAGGATTGTCCTCTGGAGGACTTTTGGTCATAATGGAAACAGCTTTATTGTGCTGGCCTGCCAGAGGGCATTGAATTTGTCTTAGAGCCAAATGAGTGGACAATATTTGATTCATGCTTGTCAAAGGAACGTGTACTGTATGTACCAGACAGCTTCCAATAATGACTTTAGCCCTTCTTTTGTGTGTATTTGCACTTAAACTTCAATATCGTGGCATATCAAAACAGTTGGTTGTATGATAGTCTAAATTATGCATATTTGGTCAATGAGTAGTGCTCTTGAGCAACCATCACTTTATTACTTGACTTTCTGTGCCTCTTGGTTTCAGAGACTTTTTAGCTGTCTGTGTTTGTTAGATATATTGACATTCTCTTCTTGCAGTTGAAGCTGATTGAATATTGAAGTGGTGTTCAAATTATAGAACTGCTGGTGTGATGTAATGGCAAGGACAAGACATCTGTGTATGTACTTGCTCGGCTGTCTTTGCTGGAGAGTCTGACAGCCTCATGGACAGAATCAGAGCACTTCTGTGCATCCAAAAGAGGATGAAACATCATGCTCATACTGACAAGGAGTGGAGGCAGGGATGTGGTGATGTATTGAAGGTCATGGAGGAAATCTGTCAGGTTGGAACCACGGCTCCTCCACGCCACCTCCATGACTTAACCTGTAATCTCTGTTATTGTGAGGTTTGCTTTCCCTTCTCCAAGGAACATGAGTCTTCCCATAGAAAAAAATACCTGCTCTTCTTATCGCATGGGGCAAGCCCACGTTTACAGGTTTAAAATCAAGTTTAGGAGTCAGTGCAATGAAATCCAGCACATTCAGAGAGCAGCTGTAATGTAGTTTGTAGCATTTCAAAGCTACAAACTGTTGTGCTCCTAGGAGCACAAACAAAATAGCTGCTCTGTCATTGCCTTACACACAGTTCAGATTTGATCTGCAGTGTTTTAAGTGGCTGGAACAGATTGAGGACCCTGATATATACCAGTTTTGGATAACTTTGAGGCCAGTCCATCCCTGGAATCAATGCAGTCCCATGCAAGGGCCGGGCTTTACTCACAGAAATGTGAGTGAATTCGTGGAAAATTGAACCTTATTGGCCAAACTTGCGTTAGGAAGGCTGGTGTCTTCTACTGCCACATTGAAACAGATTGTATGTCTGCAAGTGGTTAATCATGGTTGGGAGCAGGCTGAACTACGAAGTGCTTTGCTTGGTAAAGAAGATCAGGAAGGAGTTCCTGCTGTTTTAAAGCAGTAGTTGTGTGACACTGATTATGAAAAACAGGTGGAACAGTATTTTTTTTAGATCTGTTTCTATAAGGAGTTCATAGAAAGGTTTATGCCATTCTCAAAGACATCTAAATGCACTTTAAAGTGGATACCTGGCTTGGTGATTAGGAAAAGAATGTTAAACAACATGAATTTAAATACCGGTACAGCTTCATTGTAATAATTTCCCAAAAGACATATTGGTAATTCTGCTAAATAGAGAGTTTAATAGACTTTAATAATGTCTACTTTAGAGACCCTATACACAAAGGAATTATGCATAAAATGTTCATTATAGTAGATGGCGACCTTTTTATTTAACTAGGAATCTGTTGGGGAAAAGAAAAAAAAACAGTACATTGTACATGGCAGCATATTTTGGCGGGGTTAACAAACACAAATAATTACTGCCACCTAACCAGTCACTTTGCCTGTTTTCATATAAGTGGCAACAGTATTATTTTACCTAACAATAAACAAGCTTCCCAAAAAAATTGTTAGTTTATTTTAAAATCTTCTATACCCACTGAAGTGCTGTGGGTCACACTGACAGCAGCTGCTGCTCTGCAGAGCTTCTCACCGCTTGGCTCTGTTTTCCTTTGATGTGCCCGTTCACTATCCTAAGAAGTACCTGGTAAGAAACACAGGATAACTATTCTTGTTGCTATTTCAGTGAATGACAAAAAGCAATCTTAGCAGCTCTAAGCAAATTTTGCATCGGATTTCATTTCTCTTTCAATATGCTACTGCTGAGGGCCCTGCTGGAGAACAGGCGAGAAAGAGGCGGCAGCAGATGCTTTTGGTGGAACAGTAGGGCATTTATCTCTTTTAATGAGGTAACATCATTAGTGCTGACAAAGTGCTGCAAATCAATACACGTAATGGACTGCCGCTGTCTTTCATTAGTGCGCAGGCCGGGGGTACTTCGAATCTGCTGAATCACAGGTCAGACCACCTCTTGCAGGATGCTTCTTTTTTTAGGCATTTTTTTCCATCTGTCATTCCCTCCCCAAAAACACTGGGGCCTCAAAAGCCGGAGCGCCTCCCCAGGACACGCTAGGGCAGGCAGACGTGCATGGATTCCTCAGATCGCTTAAACACCCATTGCGGTGTGAGGACCTTCTTTTACTCGTCAGGAGCGAGACTGCTAAGATCGGCTCCAGCCTGATGCCTTCTGCCTAAAATGGCTGCAGTTTCCCCCGCCTCTGCCCGCCCGCTCCCGAGCAGTGGTGTAATGTCAACAGCACCAATCATGTCAGCGGTGACACTGGTGACCCTGACATTCAGCAACAAAAGGGCTGCAGGAGAAAGGGGACAGCGAGCCGACTGGTGCCGTGGACAAGGAGCAGCCGGGCAGGGCGAGCGCCTGTGGGTCACAGCACTTCCCTTCGTGCAAAATCCGTAGCCATAACAGGCACAGATGATGTGGCAGGTGAGGTGTGAGGAAAGAAGATGGGTTCTCCAGAGGACCTGCCTTTTTCCTCACTTTGCAAGTGGTAAACAGCAGCGCATGGCTGTAGCAGTATTAAAATAGCCATTAAAAATACAAAGCAAGGCGAATCTTACTTTTTTTTTAAAATGTATTAATAATGCACCCGTTTAAAATGACTTGATTCCCCCATAAATCCCCTCAGAAGCATGTCATCCCTCACCAGGGATGTACAGCACGGCCTAAACATTTGAGGTATGTTCTCTGTTCATCAGAGAGCCCAAGAGTGACACTTAAGCATCAGTGCTGATTCCAGGAAAAGAGGTAAGATTCGTCTGAATAAATTGTGCACATAAAAAATGTGGTTCCTCTTTCTTTTTTTATCTGTTCACCCCTCCCATCCTGGGCTTCCCAACACCTGTTTTTGGTGGGTGAATATAAACAGAATTGTAAGATTCCTCAGCATTAACTGTTGCCTGACCGATCAAGCTAAGCAATACAAGGTCATTCACTTTTCCCCCTTTTTTTTTTCTTTTTTCCCCCCACTTTTTTCCCCTCTTTGTTTTGCCTTGCCCACCCACAGCTCTGGAAATGCAGCATTCCCGACCTTTTCTTGTGTTAACCAAGGACAAAGGTGGGGAGCTGAGAGCCAAATAAGCCTTTCGGGTACATTTGGTGTGTTAACACATGCTGTAGTGTGCGTGCTGCAGCAGTAATGCTGCCAAACGTGAACTTAGGCTAGGCAAGACTGCTAATACTTTCTGTTTTCGTTAAATTTAATTGGCCTGTGCACTGGAATGGTCAGAGGTCTGCTGTAGCAAAACCAAGGTACATTTAGCATTCTCATTGTTAAAAGCATCGTGCTTACAAAGCGAACATCTCACTAGCAGTTTGTTACCTTTTCATGTTCTCAACCTTCTTGAACTGGTGGAGGGTAATGGCCACCAGATGTAGGTAGGAAAGGTGTCATCTTGGGAAAGCTCTAACGACTTTATTTTTTTCTTCCAGAGAACATCTCTCTTGTAAATCAGCTCTCTGTCATGTGCCATAGGCGTTACGGGCCTTATCTTACTCCAGCAGTTAAACTGAAGTTCATATACCTCCCTTCCAAGGTTGAGATTACAGTAACGTCACATACATCTCACCTCCAGTCTCACTACAGGCACTCCTGTAAATCCAGTAAATAAATACTTGACCAAGTTTTACTGCCTTTTACCCAGTTAAATGAAAACAAATGCCTTCTGCTTCGTTAATAGCAAGTCGTGTCTACTTCTGTGACTCCATCCAGCAAAATTTCTCAACCAACTTGGCCTCTAAGGGCTATTTCTTTCTTTGACTATCCTATGATTACCAAATCCTTCTGTGATCAATGTAGAAAAAAAAATCACATGGTCACAGCTCTAAGGAGACAAAATAGCAGGTCATACCTTCTCTCACAGATTGCCTGCCTCTGCTCTACTTTCCTCAGAAATACTGGGAAGGAAGCATGGTGATGGAGGATAAAGAGGCAGGCAGTGTGAAAGGGTTTTAGAAGTAAAGAGACATTGATATTCCAGAACAGTCCTGTGTTAAGACTGTCTAGTTATTCCTTTTCCCTGCTGTAGCAATACATGTGAGCATGGGGTGGCTGCTCAGGAGAGGAAGAGGCCCTGCTGCTCCCTGCTCCTGAGCCACATGCAGCACGCCAGCAGCTCTAGAGATGGGCCGGCCAGCAGTCTTGAGTCTCCGCGTTTCCTTGCGTCCCGTAGCAAATACTGTGCAAAGTGTTGGGAGAGGAGAGAGGCTAGCGCGCGATAGCAACACTGGTGGCCCAAAGTTTGTCTGCCTCGCTTGCCTGGGTGGTCGCCTGGCCCTCAGGCAGCACACGGAAATAGAGCTTTTGGAATGTGAGCCCGTGCCATGTGCACTTCTCCCACAAGTATTTTATAGTTTTGACTGGCATGCGTTAAGGAAATGGAGAATAATAGAAGAAGAAAATTATATAACTCTTTGCCTGTGTTTCCTTTGCATGGCTAAGTTTTGCTTTTATAGTAAAAAGCACAGTATCTGTTATCTTAGTCATTTATTTGCAGTATAGCAGTGAGTTGTTTGGTAAAAGAGTAAAGGACTAGTTTTTTCTTAACTCATCTCCAACTTAGCAGTGGAAATGCAAGTTCTTAAATGCCTGCACTCAGAAAAGCTGAACTTTTGGGTTGTATTGTTTGGATAATCTGATTCTTTAAAATCCAAAAGAACCTTTGTCTGGTATAGATTTATTTGATTCATGATCTTGCAGAAATATGTTGTGAGGAGATTCAGAGTGTTTTGTTCTGTTTTTTTTTTCTTTTTTTTTTTTAATGATGATAAACCATTAAGTATCCAGGACTTTGAAAGTGCACACACAAATGCCATGCTTGAGATGGGACAAGAAGGAATTGTGACAAGCCTGCCTCCTTCTCTGTGCTCTAGATCTGGCTGCTCCCTATCTTGGTAATTTCAGTTTCTTCACGGGGAGAAAAGCTCAATCTCTGTCACTAGGATTCATTTCTTGCTTGACTTCAGCTGTTCAGGATGGAAGAGGCAGCCCTTGCAGATGAAGAGGTGCCATCTCAGTGTGTCAGGGATCCAGCTCTGATCCAGCTGTGAATTCATGCTCAGGGTCCCTTGCACCTCTGGAAGAATTGCCATCCCATATAGTAGGATCTTGGTGTGAGAAGAGAGAGCTTGAAAGACACGAACATTTGGAACATGCCTTGCAGCAGCAATGGTACATACACTTGCAAAAATAAAGTCACACCAGAGTGTGGGGATGAAGGCAAGTGTGACGGGAGATGAGTGAGTATGGAAGAAAGTGCTTGCTTTTGCCCCAGCTCTGCACTCCCAGGTAACCTCATCCTCTGAGGACACACACTCCTCCTGTGAGAGATTCCTGAGTGTTCAAGCCACTTATTTGCTGAACTTTGTGAATCTGGGGATAAGTGTCTCATTGCAAGATGCCTAGCAATCCTCTGATGGGATGGTCCTTGGGCTGCATAAGAAGCCTTTGCAGTAACTTTCAAATTAAGTATGTTTTGTTTCAGTATATAATACAAAGCCTTCCAAGCCTTCTTTGTCAGCTTAGCAGCTCGCCAAGATACTTCCCGGTGGTTTTCAGCTCTTGCTTTCACCTGGCAAGGGCAATCTATAACCCAGGCATGTGCAGGTAAGGAAGCCCTTCAGAAGCACATAGATGAGCAACAGCGCTGCTGCCCTGATTCTTACAGGAGGCAATCTGGTTTCCCACTGCATTGCACTGCTCAGTGTTCAGAACCGCGTGTTGCATTTCTCCCTCTTGGACGAAGGCCCTGCTTTCCTCACAGAGACCAAGAAGCGCGTGCGCCTAATCGCTTTGCGAAGGCGGACAAGTGCTGCAGCGCAACTGGGCCCTTGCTCATGAGCTCGCCGGGCCTACCAGGGGCGGCCGGCGAGCAGAATCGCACAAGGCGCCACCGATCGCCAGCTCCTGGCAGGGCTCCCGTCAGCCTCTGCCGTTTTGAGCTTGCCATGCGCGCTGTTCAGGCCTCTGGCTTGAAGGCAGATGATGTGAGTGCGGCGAGGAGGGGGGCAGGCGGAGGCAAGCGAGCGTTGTCTTTCCCGCTACGCCGGCTTTGATCTGGAGTTAAAAGCATGCCCGCAAATTCTAATGGCACTGGTAATTTGACATTTAAACCTGTGGAAGCAGAAAGGTTTGTCATCTGGCTGTAGCTCACTTTGGTTATTGATCGAGTCTTGCACAGATGGTTCCACTACTCAGTGATAAAACAAAAGGAATCGGCCAAGTAGTGTGACTTGGCATCATCTTCTTTTTTTTTTTTTTTTTTTTTAACTCTGAGAAAACCAACTGCTTACAGAGCATGCATAGGGGGATTGCTGCCACTGAAATACTGAAATATCTGCTATGTTCTGAAAGAGCATGGTAACACTGTCCTATATTTTCATGCCACACCAGAAGCAGGAATGAAAACAGGACTTACTAAAAGTTAACGAGCTGAAGTTAATTTTTTGTTTACTTGCTCAAGGCAAAAATAGCAACGTTTGGGTTTGCCCAGGAACTTGGAGTTGTTTCTAACATTTTGAACTCAGGAAGGGCTCAGCCGGCGGTGGATGTGACCGTGGCAGATCTCGCTGCCCAGGAGGGCAGAGTCCCCTTGGCGTTGGGCAGCAGTGCTGTTTCGGAGCAGGTTGTGCTCCTTGCACGGTTGCCAGCACCTTGTGCTTCAGTGTTCAGATGCCACCTCTCCAGCTGCATTTCACGGCCAACCTTATTTACCTTGCAGGGTTTACCAGGATCACAGCTTGGCTGTGTGGCTTCAGGCCCAATCAAACAGTCTGTCGAGGAGGAGAGAGAAAGTGGGATTTTTTTATGGGTTTTTTTTTTTTTTTGGACATGTTGCCTAAAGAAGGAAGTGTACAAATAAGCTCTGAAATTTTTGTTCTACTTGTGCACTCAGGAGTCCTAAGCTGTTGTGTTGCATTTTCCTGCAGTTCTGCCTTAGTTTTGCTCATGTGTCGAGATTGTTTCCTTTCTAGTCTGGATTTGCACATTTTGTTTGTGCTGCTGGCAGATGATACCAACACCCACCTTTCTGTGATACTTAAGCTTAAAAAGATTAAAACACAAAAAATCTTTGGTGTCATGGAACACCGACTTGCTTGTAAGATAGCTTCCTATACCAGAGATGCTATTTAAAAATATTGTAGGAGTCTAGGAAGACATTAGCATTTTACACGCTTCGCTCCGAGCGGTGCCTGAGTACTCCAAGTGCAGTCGCCGAGCCGTGTGCCGCATCTCCACGCAGCGCATCCCGCGGCTGGGCCGCAGCTGTGCAGAGCGCCCCGCGCGGGCATTCGAGGTCAGAAATTTGCTGCTTTCTCCCCTCGCGGAGAGGCCACCATGAAATAAGTGTCCGCGGGGACGCCGGGTTAGTAACTTGTTGCCCTTAGTAATCTTCGCTGCATTAAAAGCAAATAACCCCTGCGTTTGTCAGTGGCTAAAAATGAGCGGAGTAACCCGCTTTAGCTGGAGGCTAAGCCGAGCTGAGCTAACGTGCAGTGACTGCAAGGCGAGAGCAGCATACAGATGGGCAGCAACACTGGGCCGCTTCATGGCTCCTGATTTCTGATGCGATTGCTATGTGGCTGCATGTCTGACGTGCATAAGGAGCATTTCTCTGCGTGACCCGAGGTATCCTTGAGCCTGTGGGCTTTTTTGTTTGTTTGTTTGACTCCCCGTAAAACCAAACACACATTTCATTTGTTCTCAGATTAGTTATTCTGTGAGTATCCCATGGTGCGGGCGGGAGTTTAGCTTTAGTGTGAGCATAGCCAAACCTTTCTTAAATGAATTTGAGACACTAATTACTTGACTCTGGGAAATTCAGAATTGCAGACTAATATGGACTAATACATTACTAAAAGTCAAGCTTCTATACTGTTTAACAAGACTAATACCACAGTGTGCTTTATGATGATCATTTCAAAACCTCAGTGACATTTTATCTGAATGTTCCCGTACGCTGTTAGAAATACAGGCACAAGGTTAGAAATTCATGCACAAAGATTTCAGAAGTAGAAAAAAAAGAAAAAAGGAAAGGAAAGCAGAGGAAAGGAGAGGAAAGGAGAGGAAAGGAGAGGAAAGGAGAGGAAAGGAGAGGAAAGGAGAGGAAAGGAGAGGAAAGGAGAGGAAAGGAGAGGAAAGGAGAGGAAAGGAGAGGAAAGGAGAGGAAAGGAGAGGAAAGGAGAGGAAAGGAAAGGAAAGGAAAGGGGAAATGAAAAGGGAAAGGGGAAAGAGAGAGAGAAAGAGAAACATTTATAATGGAGTTTTATCTTCTACAGGGAATTGTGTCATGGTCACTTGTGATGTCTTAGCTCAGGATTCAGTGAACTGGGAGTACCCTTAGGTCCCACTTCTTCTTGCTGGGAAGAATATAGCCCAAGCAGAATAGCAGCCTCTGATGTGCCTTTTTTTTTTTTTCAATCTTAAAATGAGATAGTTAATTATTTCACGAGTCAAAATATGTCCGAAAGAAAAAAAAATGAAACAGGCTACTCTGTTTTCATATGCGATGCCTCTTTCAGGCAGAAAGAATCTTCTGACAAATTGAATAAGGAAGTAATTAGCCTTGGGAGTGTGAGATGGGCTATAATCTTAATGTCATTTTACTACTACTAAAATAGGCTAATTTTGTCCGTAGTTAATCCATGCAAATCCCATTGATTTAACAGTGTTATGTGGATGAAAATAAGAAATGCTGCTGGCCTATATTTGGTATCTTGTCTTGTCTTTTATTGTAAAAGCTTATAGAGCATGTTGTTCAATGAAATAATCATCTCTGCCCTGTGCTGGTTCTCACAAAAAGGTGGCACAAGCTAGTGACTTGTGTGCAACTGTTGCTGTTTCAGAGCTAACACATGAAATACCAAAACTCAAAAACTTTCTTTTTTCCAGGTTCTGCAGAATATGCCTATGTATAATTTGCCAATATTTTAACGGTAAAATAGGCTAAAAGCAGAAAGCATTTCTAGAGGTTGTGAAACCAAAGCTCTCGTTTTAAATCAAATAGGAGGCTTTAAAAGATTATACAGATCTTGAAAAACTCAAAGTGTTGGACTGAATGTTGCTATTTCAGTGAAATTTAGAATCTTCACCTACTTAAATAGGATCACAGGTCAATGCTTTGTGCCTTGCAAAATCGTCTCTCCCTAATCCCCTCCTAAGCATTTATGACTGTGATTTCAGTGACAGAGGGGAGGGAAGTATTTCCAGCCTGAAACTTGTAGCTCAGTTGTCATATGGAGTTAATCTGTTGAGAGACTTAAGTTGGTGTAGATAGATATATGTGTTGGATCCTAAAACCTGCTATTTATTGGCAAGCTTACTTGCATGCAGGTACTCATTATGTGGAAGCATTTAGCCAAGGTATCCAGAAACTTTTATTTTTAAACCATTTGTATAAAACCTGGAAGTGATTTCTACCTACCTCAGTTTTATTCTGCTTTGTTTCTGTGTTTCAGAAATATTTGGAGAGGTTGTGTTGGATGGTCTTTTATATGCAGTTTCTTGCATTTATCAGAGAAGTGGAGCAGAAATAAGGCTTTTTCCAGCCCCTTTTTTGTTGGAAGCTACTGGAAATCCTGATGTGTATTTCTTGACACAAATATGTTGTTTCTTAGATCTGGCTTCTGGAGCAAGCTGAAAACACCAAAAGAAGTCCCTGTATCTCCAATTGTCTGAGTGTCGTTATCTTACAAAGGAATATGTGGTCAGACTAATATATAAGTTTAATAGGTATCTTAAAATATGTAATGCAAAATCCTACTTTGGTGAATAACGTGAGCGGTAAAGCTCTCCTTTACGGTAAAGGATTATGAATTTGAAGTCTTCAGGTGGCAGAGAACTGGGGCTCATGGCTGCTGAGGTTGGGATTTGAAGTATATTTAAAAAGTATCCTGCAGAGTCGCGGCTGTAGCAAAGTGCGATTGGGATTCCCGTAGGACCGTGGGTGTCACTCCTGTGAGATGGTGCCTCGGAGAATGAGCGCTGGCGTTGTGCCTGCCTTGTGCTTTCTTTGAAACCCCCCATGCCCACCCACAGCGGTGCCTGCTGCTGTCACCCGCCCATAACAAGGAATGAAACACAAAGGAACCATCAGATCTCGGTTTGTGCTCATTCCCCAGGTGCTATGTCCTCTGTCTGCTCCGTTTGGTAGCTTCTTTCCTCCAGGCTGCATCACTGCTTGCCCTTTGGGTATAGTCTTGGGAGCACTCCGCCAAGAGTTGGTAGCTCTATGCATCTTGAAGGAAGGTTTTGTACCTTTTTGGTGGCCGTGCAAGTGCTAAAATGGAAGTTAAGAGAACTACAAAAGCGGAAAAATTAAAACTAAGGAAGAAATGACCCTGTGTGCTCTCTGGACTTTCCAAGTATCTGAAGGATTGCTTTTGGGAACAGGGATCATGGATTGAGGCCAGTTGTGTTTGGAGTGATGCTTCAGTTCTTTCCCTTCAGCGTCCTTGCGCTTTTCACAAGCAATAAAATCAAAAGCTGTCAACAAACGTGTTTTTTATGGAGCACTTCAGCCTCAGCACAGCTTATCTGAGAGTACAGATAGTATTAAAATGTGCTCTGTCAGAGAGAACTAGTCGCACTCAGTCGTGCATAGATTTGTTGTCCAGCCACTGTAAGGCCAAGCAAGAAAAGGTAGGTATCACAGAAATAAAGTTCAGAATCAAAGCGAATGAAGCAGTATTGCAATTACTCTGGGCGACAGAAACTAGCCATTTTTTAGCCAAAGCTATCTTAAAGTTGTGAATCTGAAGTAATCATTTCACTCTTCCTTAAACTTCCTCTTTTCTTAATTTGAGACCTAATAACTGCTGAGTTTTTGACACCTGTGAATTTGTCCTGACACCTGCTCTGGGCTAGAAAAAGAAGTGCATGGGCAGTTCTCTTCTAGGGATGTTAGAGAGAGCTGCCATGGACAGGTATTGGCTGCATTCTGCATCTTCTTGCTAGCCCCCTTCTCCGTGCAGAGACCTGTCACGTTTCAAAAATCTTGGACTTTTGCCTATTGCCTAGTCTTGGCCTGAGCAATTGGATTCACCATTTGGTTTCAGAACTAGAGGGCATTTCCGTGCACTCTTTGTACCTTGGAGCAAAGCTGTCCTTTCTAGGGAGAAGCAGAATTTCTGATAACTGCAAAATTTGCTAACTTTTTCTCCAAGTTCTACACTGAATAGTACTTTTGAATTAGAAAATATGTTTTCACATGATTTCAGACAGTAGAATTTCTTGTCTCATTTTAAACTGACCCTCTTTTAACCCTGAACTCTGATTTTTCTTCATTCAATATTCTAGTGCTTACCCACATTCACCAGTCTGGGTAGTGCCAAGAACTGCAAAGCCAGTGTAGGTAGATGGTATCTAAGCTTCACTTCTAAAATCCTTGTTCTGGTTTCTCTCATTTTGGGTATTGAGGTGGAGCCAGGGCCAGCTCATTCCCTATGATTTTTATTGACTATTTCAGTAGAAGGAGTCCTTAGATTTGTTTGTTTGTTTTCTCAACAAGGATGTTTAGAATAGCCAACAATTGACTGTTAAGCAACTGAAAAAAAGTTGGCTTCATTATGCTCCCCAAATTTCACTGTTTTTTTTTTTTTTCTCAAGCGCTTCCTAATCTGTTGGTCATCCTGTGGATTCACGGAGCTATGCATACCATCCCAATTTGGTCGAGATTCGCAATTTCTTGTTGGGTTGATAGGTGCTCTGCAAGTCCCAGGTTCAGTCTCAGTTACCACCAGTGCACAGAAGCCGTCTCCCTAAAGGACTGGGCCTACTGCAGTGTTGAACTGCTGTTCTTTTCTTTACAAGACTGCAATATTTTGGCCTTCTCTTGAACCCCAACTTTCTAAATATTGATATTTCAACTATATATTGATATATGTTGATGAATATTGATACTTCAGTTCTGTGCCTCAGCCACCTAAATGCAAAGTGTGCTGCTCTCCAGCATTTTACCCACTGTCACGTCCAGAACAACCTTTGTCACCCACAGCCTGAGTGTGGAGATCAGCTCCCATGTGATAGAGGATAACTTTCTGGCTGAAGGGCTTTTTGTCTGCTGAACCAAGTAACACCATAAGCACAGAAGCATATGAGCTAGGTCAGTAGCCAAAAGAACTCCGATTTTTTTCCCCCCCCAGCTCTGGCAGGTGCTAAATTTCTGTTCCACTGTATTTAGGGAATGCTCATGGAAACCTGCATAAGGCTTGGGTGACAATAACTGCTAGCATATTAGTGTGACAGGGCCGAGGGAGGGAGGCTTGCAAGATGTCATGTTGAAGAACGTATGAGCTATTCACAGCAGCTCTGGAAACAGAACCCAGCTGTTACTGAGATAAGATGCAACTGCTTTCCTAAGCTGGATATTGAAATGGCTGCTCTTACAGTAAAACATAAGTACCCTGCAATATTCTAGTCGTGCAACATCCTTATCCACTAGGATGCAGGTGACAGGAAAAGTGCCGTTTTTTTCTTTGCACTTGGTAGTGGTGTTTCTAAGACAAGGTTACCACCTGAGCCATTGAGAGTGAGTTGGTTGGTCTTATGACCCAAACCAAACTGGCCAAAAGACATGGTTGAGAGAAAAGCAATAACAAGACATTCTGCGTTTGAGGTTCAGCTAAAGGCAAAAATCTGTTTTTGGAAAAGAGGAAAATTATGGGAAGATGGCAAGGTAGCTGTTCCAGCAACGTGTGTGCCAGAGAAGTAACAGATTCTGTCTCGGGTGAAGTGATATGACCTGCTTTGGTGAGAACTGAGCCAACCAAGCTTCGGAGAAGTTCTCAGGGAAAGTTTTGAATAAAAAATCCTGAAAGTAGGTTTCTGGAACACTAGAACAAAGACTGCAGCAGCAAAAGAGATGCAGGTGAAAGTAATGGACGAATATATTAAACTGAAAATCCTTTGAATAAGCAAAATGTCTGTGACCAGGAACCGATAAAGAGCAATCTGAAAATGAAAACAAAGCTATGATATATTCATGAAGCAAGATGATTATAACTCAGAGGGAGTAGCATTAATTATGACTTTCAAGGCAGAAAAATAGCTTATAGACTGGGAACCAATTAGCAGTCGATCGCTCTGAACTAAATTTCAAACACAGAACGTGGAATGACAATTATACAGTGCTACCCACAGACAACTACTATGATGAGATAAGAACTGTCAGCAGATTTGGACCAAATTCCTGAGCCTGACATCTGCTTACTAATCAGGAGACTTCCTTGTTGAGGTTAGGAATGATGACAGAATGGAGGAATTGATGGCCAAGCATCATCTTTTGTCTCTAAAAGTGATAAAACAGGATCTGGCAGAACTCTGGGATCTGGCAGAACTCATCTCAATGTGTGGGAATGGTGTACAGATGTCCCTAAAGCAATCATCTGAGTTGTATTGGAGGAAAAATTTGTGCTAATCTCCATCAGATCTAATCTTGTGGTGGAAAAAATAAAATAACTTCCCAGAAGTATTAAAAGGATCACTAGTAAAAGCAAAAGAAGGTCACTAAAATATGACTATTTTTCATCTAAGCAAATCCAATAGGGGATAAGCAAGTGTATGGATATGAATATGAAAACTCCATAGCCAACCCAAACCTTTGATTGAAACTCTTCTCAGTGGTGGCTAAGGGATAATGGGTATCAACTGAAACATGGGAAGTTCCACCTCCATGTGAGGAAGAACTTCTTTCCTCTGAGGATGACGGAGCCCTGGATCAGGCTGCCCAGAGAGGCTGTGGAGTCTCCTTCTCTGGAGATCTTCCAAACCCGCCTGGATGCCACCCTGTGCCACGTGCTCTGGGTGTCCCTGCTGGAGCAGGAGGTTTGACTAGATGATCCTTAGAGGCCCCTTCCAACCTCAACCATTCTGTGAATGCAGCCAGTAGAAGCAGCAAGCAAGTTGATTTCCAACCAGGAATAGAGAACCAGAAAACGAAAAGAAAGAAAGGACGATGCGTGGGGTGCTATGACTTGGCCAAGGGAACTTAAAAAGCCCAATTAGACATGCTGTCTTACAGCACAAAGGCAGCTGTGAAAACTCAGGAAAAAAAGTGAATTTTGGAAAAGCTACAGGTAGAGACTGCCTGCTGGAAAATAGTGGAATGAGTAGTTGCTGAATTCTTCAAGAATATTGGAATACAGAAAAAAAAATGATGAGGAAGTTGCAGCGAAAATACCATAACAAGGTGAATATAAACAACTGCAACAGTTTGGGAAAAACTGTATTCCTTTCAGAACTACAGTCTTCATGCAAAACACAAAAGTGAAACAAAAGAGAAAATAATATATTTTTTTCTCTTTTAGCTTCAGCTCAGCCATTTCAGTCATGAGGAAACAAAGGAAGGGCCAGATTTTTGGCTAGCCCTGTCTTTTCGGGAGATTAATTTTTTTTTAAGTATGTATGTATAAAAGTTGTGGCACCTTCAAAAGCTTGGGCTGTTGAAATAAGAGGAGAGCTGAGTGAACTGCTCATCATGGACATCACTGGTATAAAACAGGTATATTTTGTGACAATTCTGTTACTGTTGATGTTGACTTGATGTTGACATAATTTAGTCATCATGAGAAAAAGATACTACGAGAGTGTTGCTGTCAGCATCAGTTAGATCCACTGTACTGACACGTGATGCCTGGGTGATGATTCAGAAAACATGTAAATAAAGACCAAAAAAAGGTCTAACAGTGCCGAGCTAATATTAGTTATGGGAACAAATCTCAGGAGAACTTCAGCAACTCCCCACTGAGGCCTGGTATGAAAAGGCAAAGAAATACAAGGATTGAGTCAATTTCTTGTCTTGGCAGAAATGCACAAACCAGTGGGGAAGTCCAAAAGGAAATGTCACCAACTGGCAAGGCAGCAGCTGCGTTTACCAACTTAAACAAAATTAGTCATTGAAAATATAAATTTAAGGATCAAACTCTTGAGGCTTCCACTCAGATGTTATTTCCATTTTAACATGTGGATGTGAGAACTGGAAACTCACTAAATTTACAGACGCCTGGTGCTCCAGGAATAAATACCTGGGGATAATACTAGATAACAAACAAGGTGGATTTATTACCAACACAAAGATCTGTCAGTTTAACAAGAGTGTATCCCCCAAGTTCTCCCTGGTAAGTGATGGAAATACTTGGGTCATGTGCTGAGAACGAAGCCAGGATGCCTGGCAGATGGGCTGCTGAGCAGCTGGAGGATCACACAAATGGTCAGACCAAATACTACTTGGAGTGTGAAAAGTTTTTGGCACTCAGTGATAGAGAAAAACTGCAAATAGCGGCTAAAGACAGGCGCAGACAGAGGAGCAACATCTGGGGGTGCGAGAAGCTTTCAGGAAAAAGTTACTCCTGCTTCACTTGAGAATGGTGGGAATTATATGGTGTTTTCTCATTTGTGAACTCAAGAGTATTTAATCTTGGGTTACTGAATGGAGTCCGAGCTTCCCCGTGGCTGCTTTTCTGGACGTTGCTGTGGAATATTGCTCACACACACGTGCCAAAAGATCCGTCATCTTCGGTCTAGCGAGCCCTTTCTGTCTGACCTCGAGCAAATCATGCGACCCTACTGATCCCAAGAGCTCTCTGACCTCAGGTCTGTGGGATTTTAATTAGGAACAGTGGACATTTTAGCCCTTGCTTTCTTTTTCTGGTTTCACAGCTGTCCACAGGATCTAGGAGGTGAAGCACATTTCTTTGGAGTTGGAAAAAAAAATCATACGTCTTCCAAACGCTTCTGTGGGAGGAAAGTTGCTTACAACTTTATGTGAAAGTGACCTAAGATGATGTAACTACAGATTGACTTCAGAGAAGAATGCTAAATCCTATCGTCTTCCTCATTTGTTGATGCTTGCCTGTTTAACTTCACACAATTTTGTGAAATTTTTTTTTGCTTGTTATTTTAGATGACAGCAGTTTACAGTAGAGCCTTGCAAAATTCTGTTAAGGTCATAGAGTTTTAAATAATTTTTTATAATATGGTGAACAAAATCACATCCTAGAACCTTTTTTAGGATTTTTATTTTGCCTTTTTTTTTAATTTGTACAAATAGCACTTCAGTTGTTTACTCTTTATCACTTTTATTTTCCTTTTTGTAAACTGTGTTTTATAGAAAAAGTTATCATATCGACCTGTTTATTCTCCCTCCTTTTATCTCTGCATCTCTGGACTATTTAGCTCCGAGTGTTTCACAGCTGGAGGAGTTTGCATTCCTCTTTACAAGCCAGTTGTTCTAGCTTACCCGTGCTCCTCCTTTTTTGACTTCTACATTGATGCGCTGATGTACAAACAAGCCATAATTTTTATTCCTAGTGGCGGTGTCATCGGGCAGTTGGATAACAAGTTGCATTTTCAGAGGCATAGAAACTTAAGACAGAAAAGACTTATTTAATCCCCGCCAACCTCATGTTGCTGCTCATCCAGCCTCATTTTGAAAGATTCAGGGAAGCAGATTGCAGCCACGTGCTTCGGGATGCAATTCCAGTGCCCAAACGCAACACGTCTGTTGTGACGTTGTTTCCAGTAATAATCCCGACTTCTTCCCCTTCTGAATTTGAATTAAATTAACCAGTGTTGTGGTTGTTCTCTCCGCTTGCATGTGCCCCAAGGGTGGTTATGACTCTTTGGGTCTCGCCTATGACCCTGACCTTCTCCGCTAGCCAGTGCTAGCCCTTTTGAGTCTTTCTCCGGATGGCTTTCTCCATCCTCTTACAATATGGGACTCCTCTAGTGTAGTGAGAAGCTGTGACTGGATGCCACTTTGTGGGGTTAGGTTGAGCTTTTTCCGTACACCTAGCGGGGAGGGAAGGAGGGCAACGGGTGCCGGCAGAGCCGTGCTCTTTCCGTGTGGCCATGCTTCGCGTCCAGAGCTACCTGATGACTGGGAGAGCTCTGTGACTTGCTGCCAAGCTCGAAGCTCGAGACCCCGCGCTCTCCCCGCATTGACGGATGCACGGTGCGAGAGCTGCACAGCGCGCTTTCCCGCAGCCCTGTTGGCAGGGGTTGGTTGCCTGCTCTCATTGCGGGAGCTCCAAAGCCTGGACTTGAGGGTGCGATAAAGGAGCCTCTTTCCAAGCGCTGTAAAAAGCAGTCTATCGAAAAGGATCCTGCTGCCTTTAAAGCATTCTGCTACTAAACAGGCCTTCAGATAGTCCGGGCAGCCACTACGTGTTATCCATGCCAAGGAATTCATCTGGATTGCATTTAAGAGGGATTTTTGGATGAGAAGAGCTGAAGCAAACAAAACCTGCTGTATTTGAAGTGTGGAAATCAGCGGACATCAGAGCAGGGGTTGGCAGCAGGTCTTGCGGGTCTCCTTAGGCAGGTAGGGATGCACCACAGGTCTGGTCTGCTGTGGGAGGTGTGGGGCTTGCTCGGGGGCAGATACGAGTGCCGAGGGTGTCCCAGGCTCCCCACAAAGCAACTGCATCCTCTTGACTTGGTAGCCAGCTCTCAACGCAGCATTTTTCCCCCTGTGACCAACGCAGATGTGGGTGACTGCCTACGTAGCGAGGCTCTTTGTGTGGTAGCTGCAGATCTGTCCCTAGAACAGAGTCGTAATATAAATTGATTGTGGCAGCAGGGATGGAGTTCAGCAGGAATTAGGCCTTTGGGGTGTTTTGTCAAATTTTTGAAGCATGAACTGTTGGTAAACCCAAGCTAACAGGGCAGATCCATAAGCTACGCTGAGGAGCAGCGCGACAGAGCTGCAGCCTGGAGCGCACCGAGCACCCCCATCCAGGTGCCCTTTGGGTGCAGGTTCGTGGGTGCCGCTGACGCTGGAGACCAGCCCCGGTTCCCCCTTTTGCCCCGCAATAGCTGGGCCCTGCTTAGCCCCTAAAGCAGGGCACAATACTAGGGGAACAGGGAGACTCAAGGGCATCTCTTCTGCCCCAAGACCTGCACAACCCCCTTCTCCAGCGCTGGAGAAAGGGGTTGTGCAGGTCTTGGGGCAGAGGAGGTGCCCCAGGGCCTTTGTGCAGGAGGGGAGGTGATTGGGTACCTGCCAAGCAGATCTCTGCACTGCAAGCATCTGAATGAGCTGCCATCAGTGCTGTCATAAGCTGAGAAAGTGATGAGCCCACAGAAGTAGCTTCATCAGTAGTAAATGGCTAATTATTTAATAATTTAGGTAACATTGCAAAGTGCACTCTATGCATGACTGCTGATAGTCTCAAGTGGAGAGATGGGGCTCAAATGCATGCTAATGTGGAGATTCTTGCCTCTTTTATCTTAAGCTGTGGTTGTTGATAGCGTTGCTTGCTATCTGTCAGTGGATTGAGTATTCTGTGGTAGCGCTGCATGGTTTGGCAGAAGAAGCTTTAGGAATAAATGTGGAAACTTTCTAAAAATACATTAGTTCCTGCAGGATCACCATCAGTACCTTTGTGTGTACCTTGCACTATTTCAGGATTGTATGAGGAATACATGGTATCTTGAAGTTTGGCCTAAAATCCAGACTTTTTTAATTTGAAGAAAGCTCTTATAAACCTTAAGCAGAGAGTTTTTTGTTTTGTTTTTTCTCCTTCTTTTAAATCCCTTATTTCAAACAGATGTAATACATGTAGTGGTTTTAGTACTTGAAATCCCCTGATTTACTTACTTGTTGCATTCCTCATGGCCCGGGCAACAGAAGGATCTTTAAAGATATTTTCATTAGTATAGAGCAAGATCCCTATTGTGGATAAGACTGTTAGCACTTTTTAGTTTTAGTTGACTTCCACGTTGTTTAAAATTTTCCAGTTCTGCGTGTCCTTTTGGATTGTCTCAAGCCAATCAGATGCAAAATTAGAAGTTTAACTTGCAGTTATACAAAGTATTGAAAACCATCATATTCTTCAGCAAGATCGCTTTCCAGAGGTAGAAGAAATAAAAGCATACTATGATTATATATGCTAGCTATTTATTTTCATTGCAGTGGCACTGCTGGAGTGTGGAGCTGATGTCCTAATTCCAGCGAATGTGGCCCTCAGATGTCGCGCCTGCTGGTCCCGCGTCTCCGTGCCCGTGGCGTGTATGTGTGTCTGAACCATGTGGGCAGGCTGCGAAGGGTTTTTCTCCTTACAGATAAGTTACCTTGTGGTGCAGCGTGGCAGTGAGGTGCTGGTGAATACCAAATACCCTCTGTCTCGTTGTTTTATCACAGATAACAGCCGCGGTGTGGGAAGGAGATTTATACTGCACTCACTGAAGCTGACCAAAGCAATTTAGATGAGATGAAATAGGATTTTATTTCTGGGGAGAAGAATGCACTCCCGCTAAAATGCTGCTAATTGCTTTATTATTTGAAGCACAAATAATATTCAGAAAATTGTTCGTCCTTTTTTTTTTTTTTCCAATGGAAATAATTCTCCATGGAAAGATTTCTGTGTCAGGACATGAGGATGAACCTGCTAACAAATTTGTTTGAAAGAAGCTGAACTTCCAGTCCATTCTCTGTTCCCCCGCCTGCCTCCTGCAGACACAGGCTGTGCACAGCGTGCTCAGGGAGGACTGCAGGGTCCTGGCCCCGGCTCCACTTCAGCTTCTCTGCCTCAGCCATACAAAGACCTGTACAGTGCAAAGGAGCTTCCTCCACGAGTGCTGCCACTCTTCTTTTACTATTTGTCTTTTTATTATTTTAATAGCAGTCTCTGTGCTGTCTCTCTGCTCCCATCGGTGCAGTTCCTGTTGTCCTTTATGCTCTCCCTGTCACCCTTCCTGCACCGTGCCGGCATCCCCTCTCCATTGCTGGAAACCCAGCCCTTTCTCCCTTATCTTCCTGCCTTGAGTTTGCTGCAACCGTGCTAGCCCGGTGATGGCCAGTGCTCGGTTTGTTTGCCACAAGGAGCCCTGTAGAAGGGAGCTCAAAGAAGACAGACCTCCTTGCAGGTCACCGTTGTCCCCTCCTGAGGGTCCTTGCAGAGGCAGCCGCTTGTGTGAGGTGCCCAAAGCGTAAACTATGGGGCTTCTGCTTCGCTCTTGGCTTGGGATTATGGAAGATTTGGAGGTGGAGAGAACGGGGTCTTTCACACCTCTCGTACTGCTCAAAAGCCTGCCAAGCGCTGCTTGCTTTGGTCACGTTACCAAGGATTTCTCTGCGTCCAGGAAGGGCTAAGGAAAAATGTGTGCTTGTCTAGACGTGTGCGCAGCGGACGCCAGCTCTGCGGCCCCGGCGGGCCTGCAGCCGGGATACACCTCGTGTGGATGCTCTCCTCCTTCTCGGCTGCTGCAAGCTGAGCTGTGACCCTAGTCAGTTAGATCTGTGCCCTTGTTAATGGACTGCAGGTTTGTTCTGGAGGGAGGTGATAGTCATAATCTGCTTTAAAAATAATAGCTGGTCCATGCAACAAGAGCTCTGAGGTTATTTCGTCTGTTTTCCATTCTTCACAAGTAGAAGCGATCCTGAGAATACCAACTCTATATCAAAAATTGTTCCACATTGCTCTTCGCTGTGTGAGACAGAACATCGCTCTCTGTCTTGGCTGGTGTTTAAAGCAGCAGCAAGACCCCTGAATTGCCAATGACTTTATATCATTTGTGTCGCCAGTGATAGAGAAGAAGAATAGCTTTTAGAAAAACTATTTTTGCTGCAGATGCATAGAAGTGAATTTATGGTTTCAGCCATGCTTCCAAGAGAGAATCTGTGAGCGTGAGATAGAAAGCCATATGGAAAAGCTGGTGGAAGGAGCGTGGTGTGTTTGTGGGGGGGGAGCCAGACAGAGGGGAGTAATACCTGGAAAACCCACTGGAAGAGGAGCAGCTGAGGGGAGCGAGCCCATGCAGCCGTTACACCTGAAACGTCCATGCCCAGCGGCCGGCTTCTTGGCTGCTTTTTTAATTTTGGAGGCAGTGTTGCCTGCTGCATTTGTTGCTGCCCTGGTTTAAAAGCCCTAAAAGCCCTAGGGAGAGCTCTGCACGGAGCTCTGCTCCTCGTGCGTGTTGGGACACGTGCATGCACACACGTTTCATCCTCCCGTCGAAAGATCGTCAGGGCCATCTCTTCCCAGAATACAGCTTCAGTGTTCAGATTGTTGCTGTCTTAGTAAGCAGGAAAATAGATGTTTTCCAATATTATGTTGCACTGGTTATATATTTCAGGTGCTGCAGTTTATGTGCATCCAGTCATCAGGAAAGTAGCATCTTCAAGTCATATTTTCCTGTTTTGGGGTTGTTTTTTTTGCAAGTTTCATTACTTGCCCTCTCTCTCCCCCCTGCCTCCAGTATAGCCTGGAACTTACACTAGTCCCTTCCGATGATGTATGCATTCCCTTGATGGAAAAATGGAATTTAGCTATGGCAGTTCTTTATATATTTAGTTTAAAGCATTCCAGCCCATGATGGGTTGCCATAAACCTGAATCTTCCCCTCCCGAGTTGTGCGTTGCTGGGAGGGAACCTGGGATGGGAACTTGGAGCTGTCTGAGGACACCAAGGAGGGAAGTGCTTCCCAATGGAAACTGGTGCCAAATCCAGGTTTGGATAGACCGGCATCTGTGCCCTAGGAAATGGCCTGTGTATTTCTGGAAGCCTGATGGCAAAGGTAAAAAGAGGCTCAGAATTGGCCAGGAACAGCAAATGGTCGCTTTTCAGGCATTAGTAAATAGCTTTAACAGTCCATATGCTTGTGTTAAAATGGTTATTTTTGTTGAGCAATGAAAAAACACACTGGGTGCTTTTATACACTAAAAAAAAAAAAAAAAAAAAAAAGCTACATGATTATGTACGATTGTAAAAGCTTTTTTTATCACCATAAGTTTGGAAACGTAAGTGACAAAATGGATGAGTCATGTGGGTCATCTGAAGTGAGTGCCCATAAAAAAGGGAAAAAACCCTTTGCAGCTGATTATCCTGTGCTTTCTGTCTAACACCAATTTTATGGAAAGAAAACTTTTGAAGCTTTTAAAATTCTAAATTTTTATTCGTGTTACTCATCATCCATCCTTGCAGCTGTAAAGATGGGCTCTGTGAGCTGCAGTGATCCTGTGCCCAGGTCTAAAGGCAGGAGGTTTCCACAGCAAAGCAGTCCTATGTCCTCTCTGAATGTTTGGCCAGTCGTAGGTTTGAGAGGGATGCAACAAAACCTAGAGCTGTCGTTTGCACATGGAGCGGGTTTATGGCTCCTAGTAACTGCCAAAATTGGTTTAAAATAGCTTTTGCTCCAAAAGCAGCTCTAGATTTATATTTGAGGTGTTTGGACTTCATACGGCTTGGAAACTGAGATTCTACTGCAACTGTTTTTTGCTACACATTTCCATGTTGTGAAATTTTTCCACTCCAAATTTCTCTCTTGAGCCCTGGGTCATGAGATACTCAGTCTAAAGTGCGTCGTCGTTCCAGGACTGAATATTTGCCCCTCTGGAGCTGCAAACCAACGTGGTGCACGGGCAGGCTCACGGAGCGCGCGGGTGACCTTTGGGTGCCCAGCACTGACGTCGTGGTGATGCCCAGAGGCCAGTGAGGTCGGGGCCTCATCGTGCCGCTTGCTCCGTAAACGTGCAGTGACAGAACCTGCCCGGAGAGCTTGCGGCCTATTTTTCTTTACTTTTTTTCTCAAATGGCAACTGTCACAAGCTGCTCCGGAGTGCGCAAGGGCAGGCTAAAGTGTAGGAGAGGGGGATACACAGGAATGATGCAGGTGAGGCAGCCAAATGTGCTCTGCGAAGATGATGTGCAGGAAGGACTTTAGCACTGCCTTCTTTGTGGGAGTGAGTGATACAGATACACGGTTCATCATGTGCACAGGCGCCCGTAGCAAGGGACAGGGAATAGTGTCCTTGCAAAGGAGAATATCCTATTTTTTCTGTGGGATACAGAACATCACAGTGCATGCTTCTAACTATGGAAAATACCAGTGTAGAAAGCTTGTCTGCCGGCTTACTTTCATTAATAATTACGTACTTCTTAGTGTATGAATGGTTTTTCCGTGTTTTTAGTGCGGGTGTCTCTCCGAAACATGCGGATGGGTTTACGCTTGTGACAGGGAGGTTGGCAATAAAGTGCAGTGACTTAAAATTCTCCCATACGCATCAAAAACGCAGTGGGTGCCGTTTGCACGGGGTATGCGGCAGGGCGGGAGGGTCCCTCGGGACGTGATCGGAGCAGCCTGCACGACCCAGTGGTGGCCGTGGTGCCGGTCCCGTTGGAGCTCTCGGTGCCGCTGGAGACGTCGTGTCCCGCAGGGCTCCCCAGGCCGTCTCCATGCAGCAGTGTGAGCCGCAGCACCGGCAGGGGGTACAGGCTGAGGCAAAATCTCATCGTGGTTGACAGTGTCTCTGCTGCTGAAGCGCTGCCATGATTGGCATGACAGGAGGGAATCCCAAAATTGGTTGATTGCCGAGAGAGACTTTAAACTGTGAAGACAGACGTCAGAGAGAAAAGGAATTAAATGCTTAATTAATGAATTTGAGCTTCCTGTTCCTTGGAGCACACTGTTTTTTCCTTCTGTCCTGTATTGTTTGTTTTAAGGTGCCATCATATGTTCTACTAGAAGCTGCCCAGGAGTTTGGTAAAGAAACCCACATGTGAGTATTGAGAGGGTTCTGAACGTGATGACTGAGCAGTTGAGTACTGCACCTTTCAGAATGGAAAATATTTGGGGCTACCAACGTAGTGGCGTTATCTGGCCAGCGTTCAGTATTCCAGCAGTGGCATCTGTGCAATCATGCAATTACTCTTGCTCCTGTGGGACTAAAATGAGCCTGTTTGTTAGCTTAGCCGCAACTTTTTGTGGGAGAAATCCTCCCTCCTTTTCATGGGTTCTTCATAACATGTTTTCATCAGAATTCTAGTTACCAACTCTTGACATTTCTTTGGTGTCTCCTTATGTTAGTTCCTTGCTTCCCACATGCTGTTTTATGTGACGGGCTTTGTAAGTTGCTTCAAAGGACTAAAATCTTTCATGGTGATAGAGATGCCAACATGCGTGACAGTTCCTATCCACCCAAAATGGCAGCAATTGACTGGTATTTTTTCATATAAACTGATTTTTCCCCCAGAAAAGTTTTCACTTAGAGAAGGTAGCTATTAATTACTTACCTATCCACGTTTCAATATGCCGCCGTCTCGTTAAATAGCTCCCCTGTCTACTTCTCTCTGAAACTATAAAGTGCTCTTTTCAGCAGAACAAGCTAGATGACATCTTGACACTTCCCTAATGTTTTCAAATCCTGGTGGGTTTCAGTGAATTATTGGATTTATTTGAACTTCAGATTTGGATCTTGTAAATATGCACAGATGAAAGCTAAAGAGGTTGACAAAGAGGCACTAGCATTGGGGTGTGCTGGGCTTGGCAGAGTTAGCTCTGGCAGCGTCAGCCTTGTCGAGTCCCAGAACGAGAGCCAGCATAAATCCGTTCTGATGCTAATAGTTGTTTTGTGGTATTGGCTGGTTATTGCTACTTTCGCCATCCATTAGGAAATGCAAAGCAAGCCACCAGTCTCGCCCTTGGTGTATTAATATATTTTGGTAGTCAGTAACCCCAACGCTTGGAGGAGGAGGTTATCCCCACTTTGCAGACGGAGGGTTATGGCCCATGTGTAAGAACAGGTTGCCTAAGAAATCTGGCGTTAGCTGCTGGGTTCGTATGTTGGCCCAGAACCTTAGTGCAGAGTGACCCTGCATTCACTGACCGGCCTGCGGCTTTTCCTCCCTGGAAAACAGCGCTGTCACCCATGAGAGAGCTGGGAAGCCCTGTCCATCCCAGTAGTGATGCTTTCGATCACAGCATCGCTGTGGATAAGTGCGGGAGTTTATCTCTGATCTTTTAATGGCCCAGGGATTTGGAAGGGCTACCGGAGAACGCCATGAATTGTGGTTATAGTTTGATGGAAGGATTTGCTTAATAACATTAGCTCTGCCATTAAGGAATGAGTGCAAGGAGATGACACCTCTTTTGACGTTATTTCTGTGAATTCAACCCTCAGTATTGCACTTTGGTTTACGTGTTCCAACAGCCCTTTCCTAGTGGGAACAGATGCTTTTTATGAGCCTCTGCACAGGATGATCCGATCAATGGGTGTTTAGAATAATTTAGAGGTTTCCCCTGCCCATTTTGTTTTCTATTAATAACCCTGTGTTTCATTCCCGTGAATATCTCTTGCTGTGCAGCTGTGTTTCTGGGGAGCTCACCCTGCGTCTATTTCAGGAGCAGCCCAGGCAGAGCGTAGGTTATCGTCCCACTGTCATCCCTTACAGTCGGTAACGGGTTATACGGCTTATATGGTGTTTTAGTGTCGGCATAATGTAAGAGTTCAGGAGGGAAGGAGATATTCGCAGCATGAAGTCATTAAAAATATCCTCAGCGGATTTTTTCGAAAGAATAAGTAGACCAAGCATAGTGAGCCCTAAGCCAGAATATGTAATATCCTTGTAGAGCATCAGTTGAAGTTCCAGGTTGGTTTAAAAACTGGCTTTATGCGGGTTTGTTGAGTATCCCTTTAAAAAAAAAGGTTTGTGTACAGAAGTAGCAAATGAATTCAGTTCTATCAGAAAGTAGGTCAGGGACTGACCTCCCAATAGCATGAGGCAGCAATTCCTACTAGAACTGACAGCTCAGCAGCACGAACCCTCCGTGTCTCCAGGAAACTTGTTTTGACAAATGTAAACACATTATATCCTGTATTCCTTTTATTTATTTATTTATTTGCTGCTGCATTAGAAACCACAAGCTGTCACTCTCCATCCCCTCTCTTCACCCCTTCTGGTCCCCAAAGGGAAATGCCTTGTAACGTAGCTAATAATTTTTGCAAGGTTTTGTAATGAGTAAGGCGTTCCAGCAGGGCTGGGGGGGGTTGTTGTTTTTCTTTTTTTTTTGACAGCTGAACTTGAACTCTTTAAACCAGACTTGACTCAAATCCAAACCAAAGAGTTCCTGATGGTGAGGGAAGTCGTTGGAAAGAGAGGAACGGGATGAATTTAGGATCCATGTGTCCTGCTCTTTCATTCCTTCGTGCCGAACACAACTTTTGCGTTTACCCACTCCACTGTTTCCATTGCCAACATCAGCAACCACGATGCTGTACAAACAGCGCTGTGAAAACATCCTCCTGCAGCCCAGCAGTGCGAGTCGCTGTGGAGCAAGGGCGCAGGGAGGGTTTCTGGCTGCAGTTTTGGGGGGTGAGACGGACAGCTGGAAAGCTGCAGAGCCAGCCCTGTGATCGGGCTGCCAGGCTAGTTAATGAAACAGAAGGTTGGTTTGTTTATATACTCACTAAAATAGTCTGATTTAAGTGTTTTTCCTAAAAGTCTCATACCTCTTTGACAATTCTGTTTTTTTTAAGTTGTCCAGTTATCTTTTTGACATCAGGTGGCCCCAAAGCATCTAGAAAATTCTATGCTTATATACGCAAGTGCTCCATACAGAACAGTTTTTGCTGTGTGATAGGTACCACCAGAACCTTCAGTTGTGTTTTGCCATTTATCTGAATCTTTAATTTGTTGGTGAATGTTGCATTAAAATCAAAAATGGAAGACATTGTCCAAGCAAGAAGCAGAGATCTGCTTTGAGAGCAGACATGGGAATATCCTCATTTGAGTTTTTCTTAACCAAAATGCTTTTAGCACTGGTAAAAGTTTGACCACAGCGGACACAAGTTGAGGAAGAAACAAGATGATTTATTTGACCGAAAATGGCCGTGACTAGTTCCGGAAGAAGAGAATCCTATTTCAGTGAAGTGCATGTTTGGCTTCATAGCTACTGCTGTAGATAATACTGGCGCTCACTGCTAGACACCGTGCAGCAGATGTAATGCTAACAAAGTTGTGAAAAATGTATTAATGGAAAAAGGCTTCAGTTGTAAAGAGAAGGGAAAGATTGCCCATGTGCATGAGTCCCTTTATGTGCCGGGAGGGGAGGCACTTCCCAGTTTGCTGCAGAGGGGTCTGTGCACTTCCCTTTTTTTGCTGGAACCGCTAAGAGGGAAATGGTCCTGATGGCTTTTGACTGACTTCTTCCCAGAGCCACTAGGTTCGTTCTGCTTGAAAAGGATGGGAGCACAAGGTGCATCCCATGGCAGAGCCAGGAAGGGAATCATAGAACCATAGAATGCCTAAGGTTGGAAGGGACCTCCAGAGATCATCTAGTCCAACTCCCCTGCACACGCAGGGCCACCTAGAGCACATGGCACAGGACCACATCCAAGCGGGTCTGGAAGATCTCCAGAGAAGGAGACTCCACAAGCTCTCTGGGAAGCCTGTTCCAGTGCTCTGTCACCCTCACTGTTAGGAAATTTTTCCTTAAGTTCCTGTGAAACTTTTGATGCCATTCCTCTAGTTCTCTCGGTGGCCACCACTGAAAAGAGGCCAGCCCCATCCTCCTCACTGCCTCCCTTGACGTACTTGTACACACTGATTAGATCCCCTCTCAGCCTTCTCTTCTCCAGGCTGAACAGGCCCAGCTCCCTCAGCCTCAGGGCAGATGTTCCAGGCCCCTGATCATCCTCGTGGCCCTGTGCTGGACTCTCTCCAGCAGCTCCACATCCCTCTTGTACTGGGGGGCCCAGAACTGGACACAGGACTCCAGATGTGGCCTCACCAGGGCTGAGTAGAGGGGCAGAATCACCTCCCTCGACCTGCTGGAGACGCTCCTCTTAATGCATCCCAGGACCCCATTGGCCTTCTTGGCCACGAGGGCACACTGCTGCCTCATGGTCAACCTGTCGTCTACCATGACGCCCAGGTCTCTCTCTGCAGAGCTGCTCTCCAGCAGGTCGGTCCCCAGCCTGTACTGGTGTCTGGGGTTGTTTCTCCCCAGGTGCAGGACCGTGCACTTGGCCTTGTTGAATTTCATGAGGTTTTTGACCACCCAGTTGTCTAGTCTGTCCAGGTCCCTCTGGATGGCAGCACAGCCCTCTGGAGTATCCGCTACTCCTCCCAGCTTCGTATCATCTGCAAACTTGCTGAGGGAGCACTCTGTGCCTTCATCCAGGTCGTTGATGAATAAATTGAACAGGACTGGACCGAGGACTGACCCCTGGGGGACTCCGCTCAGCACAGGCCTCCAGCTAGACTCTGCACCGCTGATCACCACCCTCTGAGCTCTGCCATCTAGCCAATTCCCAATCCACCTCACCGACCACTCATCCAGCCCACACCTCCGGAGCTTGTCCAGGAGGATGTTGTGAGGGACGGTGTCAAAAGCCTTGGTGAAGTCAAGATAGATGACATCCACCGCTCTCCCCTCATCTATCCAGTTGGTCATCCCATCATAAAAGGCTATCAGGTTAGTCAAGCATGATTTCCTCTTGGTGAATCTATGCTGACTAGTCCTGAGCACCTTCTTGTCCTTCATGTGCCTGGAGACAACAGCCAGTATGAGCCCTTCCATCACTTTTCCGGGGACGGAGGTGAGGCTCACTGGCCTCTAGTTGCCCAGATCCTCCTTCTTGCCTTTTTTGAAGACTGGTGTGACATTGGCCTTCTTCCAGTCCTCTGGCAGCTCCCCCGTTCTCCAGGATCTTTCAAAGATGATGGAGAGTGGCTTAGCTACAACATCCGCCAGCTCCCGCAGCACTCTGGGGTCCATCCCATTAGGGCCCATGGGTTTGTGAGTATTGAGTTTCCTTAGGTGATCTCTTTGCAGTCTTCCTCTGCCCAGGGCAAGTATTCCTCTTTCCAGGCTTCTTCTCCTGTCTCTAGGGCCTGGGACTCCAAAGGGCTGCCCTTGGTAAACACCAAAGCAAAGAAGGATTTCTCCAGGCCAGGGCTTTGCTGAGCAGGCCGGGACTGAGTCCCGTCTTTTCAGTCTCAGGTTAATTGGAACATCTGAGATCAAATTTGAACATCTGGAGCCTGCACAAGGTTCCAGAACTGGAAGTACCTTTGAATCCCTGCATTCAGCTGGAAGGCACAGGCTCTTCTGCCAGCTCCCACAGCACAAGCCCCAGTCCGAGTGAGCTGCCTCTAGCTTGCTGGTGGGCGGCCGAGCTTGGTGCAACAGAGATGACGCCGTGACCTTTGCAGCGACACAAAGACGAGTGTGAAGTGCAGACAGGAAAATTACCCACGTTCGACTTAGTCACTCATATCACTTGCCTTAGGAGAGACTCTCACAAAGCCTAGCAAATCTCAAGTATTTGGGTTACTGCAGGGTAACTGCTCTCTCTGGTTGGAAAAGTGGTGTCCAGGGAGCAAAAAAAGTGGTGACACCAGTTTTTATTTTCTGAGCTGGGGAACATCTGCTTCACACAGCCTGCACCACATGCAGGCAGTTGCTACCCAATACATTTCTCAGCACTTTGTCCCTTCAGTTACATAGCTGCATCAGCAAGACAGCAGCATAAATTCAAATATTCCCTTTTAACCTGGAGAATCTTGGTGAGCATCTTCCTTATGGCCATGCACAAGGCAGCGAGAGGGAGACACACAGTGCAGGATCAGCTTACCTCAATGTCCTCTCCCTGCCAAAATCTGGGGCTCAGGGCAGGGTGGTCTGGCATGGGAAGGGCACAGGACTCACTTGGTCTCCATGTCCCTCTTGCTGCAGCCCTTTTGGCCTTCCTGCACTTCGGAAGGTCTGCAGAGCTGCCCTACAGGAACAAGGATGATCAAGGAGAGATTGTTGGTTACAGGGAACAAGAGCTCACACAAGGAACATGGGCAAGAAGGACCCTCTCTCTTGCAGTTGGCTTTTTCACATTCACAAGGTGGATCTGCCAGGAAGAAACTTGTCACGTGTGAATACTTCTTAATGGAAATGGACACTTCTTTCTTCAAAAAAGTTTGTGAACAGTTGCATCTGTTTTGTGTTATCTTTTTTTTTTCCAAATTAGTGCTGTTGACCTGGTCAGTGGGGATGCCTTGGGTGTTTTATGTCCCAGAGTAAGAAGTTGAGGAGTTTAAAAGCTACATGTATTTCTGTCCATGCAGGAAAGGAAAAAAAGTGCGTGCGAGGGATCAGATTTGGGCACTGGAGATAACTTACAGTAGAACATAGATTTTATCATTTTTCCTCTTGTCTAGAGGAAAATTAGTGTTACCCTCTGGGTAAAAGAGGAGGTAGTTACACAGCTGCTGCTTTTGAGCTAAGAGTTGGATCATCTTTATTTCAGCCTCATTGACTCTTGGCCTGAATCCAATGACATAGTGCATTTCATGTGATGCTCTGAAAACATTTCTAACTTTTTGCTGCTTAAGAAGGGGGAGGTTGGAATTTCTACTTGATTGCTTTGCTAAATGCACGGCAATCTAAACTAATTAAGCATGGATGATATCATTGCAGTCAGCAGCACAAGATAATGTCCATCTTGAGTGCACGACGTGAATGTGTAATCCGTAGTGTCTCTACTTCCATTAGATCTAAAGGCATAATCAGAGTCGTTTGTCAAAGTAACATCTCAGATGATGGAGAGCTCCAGTGCAGCGATATATGTGGTGCTTGTCTGCAAACAAGAGTCTCTACAGAAGTGCAGGGGCAGTTCTGTAAAATTTAAACACACGAGTGTTTACACCTTGGCCAGGTAGATGCAATATTTCCTGTCAGTTAAATCTTAGCCTTAAGTCTTAACCTTGATTTATTCTATTTATTCTAGTGTGCAGCTCACAATTTTCTTTGATGTGTTACCTGCCGAAATGCTGCTCGTTTCAGGCAAAACCACCACTTTGCCCATGACTGAATCTAATGCGTAAACAAGACAGATTATTTATCCTACCTTGAACAAGAAGAGGAGGAGTTATTTAGGAGTGCCATAGACACAAGTGCTGACTAACGGTTGCTGTCTTGTGTACACAGAAATCAATTTGGACCTTTTCTGATGAACACTGCTGCTATTTTTATTTATTTTTTTCATATAGAGCTCTACAGAAGGACTGGGAAATAAAACTGTTCACTTAAGATAACAAGTGACAGCTGAGAACAATTAAGACTCTTACTTGGAGCTGCTTTTTTTTTTTTACTTTCTACAGTAGGTGGGTGGTGTCTGTAGCTCTGAATAGCTGATACAGAGCATTTGCCACTGGTTTGATGTTATCGTTCACAGAGAAGAAAAAGTATCGTGCGAGGTTGTTTATTTTGCCTCTTGGTTCACCCAACACGTAGATCTTAGTAGGTGGAAAAGGATTTTTTTTTTTTCTTCTTGGAATCTTTTTGGCAACAAACACACGCCTAGCTGTAAGAGGAAAGAAGTTTCACAACCTGGCTTGTTTTGTGAAGCCCAAACATTTGTGAAGCTCACAAACCCCCAAACTTTGCATAATGTGCCCATCCCTGATCTCAAACATGAGGTGGCAGAAGAGGGAAGTGTTACTTTTTTTAAGCAACAACTTATGACTGTGTCAACACATGACAATTTGTCAAAGCTTTCTGTAGCGGGGCTGTAAATTAATTTTTAGCATCAGTTGTGAGTGGTAAACACTTGGTGCAGTGTGAACAGTTCTTAGTGCAGTGTGAGTTGTCAGCAGCTTGCTATCTATCTACCCTAAAAGCAAAAAAAAAAAAAAAAATAAAGAAGGGAAGGATGAAAACTCATTTACTAGTACAAAGTGGATCTGAGTCTGCAAAAGTTAGATATGTGGTGGTATTTTTTTTCCCCTCCAACCCCGTCAGCCGGACCTTGAAATTCAGGGCTTGGCTTTGCCATAAAGATTAAGAGCTTGTACTGCAGGCCAGGGCTTGAGAAACTGCAACTTCAGTCCTGCAAGCGCTTAACAGTGAGGAGGTTTCCTTGGCTGGAGGCTGGCTGCATGAGAGCCCTTCTCTGCTTCTGGGACCTGGGATTTTACCTGCTTGCTTGCTTTAAAAGCAGAATTTGTCCTGCGAATGCGAGTGTGCACCTCTGTTGCAAAGTCTTGCAGAAAGGGCCTAAAATGCTTCTGAAATAAGAGAGGGCAACCCGGACAGAAGCAGCAGGCGCTGTGCTCCCCCTTCCTTGTGCGCCCTGAGCTGTTTCTCCTCCCCCGCTAGCCCTGCTATTGAGGTAGGGCAGCAGCAGGGGCTCGTGCAAGAGGAGTTGATGTGGTGGAAGAAGGTGATTCAGTACGAAAAGCTGGGGAGCGCACACCGAGGAAAACAACTCTTCACATACAAACCTATTTTAATCTGTCACTTTAAAAGAACAAGCAGTAATAACCTCCCAGCCTAACAATGACTGTTAAGTTGAACATTAATTCGTTCAGTCATTGAATTGCTAACATGTCGAAAACTTGCAAGCGAACACCCACTCAGGAGAGGAAAAGAACTGAGTGCCTGCAGTGCTTGGCCTTACTGAAATCGCCTAGACTTTTGACACGAAAGGCAGTATTTCATTTTGCATTTCCTGAGAAAACTTTAAGTAAAACTAGATTAAAAAAAAGCCAAACAGCTGTGCTAGTTTGTTCGCTGCTTTGATGCAGCGAACAGGGTTTTTTCTCAAGCTTAGGCATTGCCAGGTAGGCTCTGACTGTGATTTGGAGCTTGTTCCTGTAAATGGCCAGCACGCTTGAAGCCCGCCGTGAGAACTTTATACAGCCCTCCTATAAGCTAGTGTTAACCTGATTATGATTTAAAAAAGGAAAGACAACTTTATTTGCGTATTTGCTCACAAAAGATTTTGGTTTTATTTCCTTTTCTAGATATAACTGTAGGTGCTTCTTATGTGAAAGAGCTGAGCCAGACCATCCAGTAAACTGTCTAAAGCAGCAGTTGACTTGCTTGGAAATCATTTCCAGGATTGTGCTGTAAGTATTTTTAAAAAAGTGACACAAAATGCTTCTTTGGTTTGGGTGATTTTGGGATGTTTTGATTGCTCCCTACAATTTTATAGTTCTACTCTCACATTTAATCTACAGTAGCAATGCACATGAGGATATGAACACTCCTGTGTCTAAAACATTTAACAAAAGCCCTTTAGAGCCCTGTCCTCTTGCTGGCTTGTTAAACACTTCTAAGATTAGGCAGCTACATTCCATAGTAGCTTCCTTCCTAGGCAAGAAATAAATTTTGCCGTTCACTAGTGCAGTTTTTCACTCCATGGCCTGTATGTTTTTTTCAGAAAGACACTTTTAATGTTCATCCCTGCCTACATTTTAGCTGTACTGGGAAATTCTGTAATTCTGTGGAAGCTTTGCCAGTGCAAGCACTTCAGGCCGTGAATTGTGATCTGCCAACCTTGAATTGAAGAACTCCATGGGCAACCTAACTCGTCAGAAAAGAGCACTGGTTTGCCTGTTCTGACATGTTATGTGGACTAGCTGATCTCTAGAGGTCCCTTCCAACCTTAACCATTCTGTGATTCTGTGTATGGTGAGGGACTCAGTAGGTTATGACTTGGTCTCCTGGATCTGTCTGTGATAAGTATATGTGAATAAAAAAAAAGCCCTGTTGCAGGTTAAGAGCCATTTTCATTAAGTATGGCATTTAAAACATGTTTATATTTAAAAATGAACATAATCAGCCTAGAAAACTTTGAGAAAAAAAAAAGAAAACCTCAAAATGCCATTTATACTGTCATTTTTGAAATTTGAATTCATTTAGAGCTATTTGTAACCTAAAATTTTATAAATATTTTATTTATCTTTATATTGCCCTCTTTTTTCTGCTGCTTGACCTAAGAAATATTTACGACTTTAGTGCATTTCCCTCCAAATAGCCACTGACAATATGGTCCCTTCAGAGGAAGAGGGCAAGAGAGTTAGGACCTTAGGACTCAAGTCACTTAAAAGTTAAGCACACGCTTGTGTATTTTACTGGTTACTCACGCTGCTTGGCATCTTGCAAAATAGTCCCTGTAGGTTACGTTTGCAGTTTTTAAGCTAGTTGGGAGTAAAAAAAGAGTGCTGATCCCAACACTCAGTCCTTCATCCCCAGGTGGTAAAGCAATTAAATGGTTTCTTTGAAATAGGCTTCTTGTTGGTGGATTTTTGTTCTGTGTAGTCAGCTGTCACACCTGGATCACTCTGCAGGTGAGGTTGTGCTTGACAAATGCCTGTGTCAGGTGTGGGCCCTGTGTCAATGCCAGGCGTCGCGGGCTCCCGCCGTTTTGTCATCGCTCTGCGCCAGCCAGGCCAGGGCAGCACTCAGATGGATTCTCCATGGCTGGGTGAGAATATCATGGAAGTAGAAAGGACCCGCTTGCTGTCAGTGGTGCCACCTCAGCTCTGTCATCAGGACAGAGATTGAGCATGGCCACTGCTTGGGGAAAAATACATTTAGGACAAAATCAACATTTGTTTTTCTGGCATCCTGCTTGTAAATGGCCGCTTTCCTGCTGGAATACAGGCCGGGGTGCAGGCCCACGTTGTCTGTCTGTGGGATCACCAGTGCTTCTTCCCATGCACCGTGCATGCAGCACCTGCCAGCAAGAAGCCTCGCGCCGACCACGTGGCCCGGGTGTCACGGCTGTCCTTGCTGTCCGTAACCATTAGAGCTGTTTCAAAGAGAGCTTCGGGCTGTATTGCCCTTAGCAATATGGCATTACGCTGTGTTATGATGATTGAATCCGTGTGGCACCAGGAGCCCAGGCGGCACGTTTGCTTCTCGCTGCGGTAATCACAGCGCGGGCGCCGGGCTTGGGCGCCGCGTCCTCGCGTGCTGGTGCTGGAGCGGTTCTGCAGCCCCACTTTGCCAGGCCCTCAAAGGGTTCACTCTTCCAGGGGAGCTCTCTGCCTCATGTCGCTGGAATTTAACTAGATTAGTCTTTGTAATGGTGCCAGAAGGCCACAGATTGCATCGCTATGAAGTCTCAAACAGTAGATTCATGTTTTTAAATAGTTAAGTAAATGTTAATTGTGATTCACAAATAGCTGTTCCCCAACTATTAAGTAATATCAAACACTGAATTTTTCAATCAGTAATTGTTTTTTCAGCTGCTGACTAGGACTAGGTTTTGAATATTTTTAGAGGGTTATTTTTGCAGCTGCTTTTAGCATGAAAGTTTCAAGTTATTTGGTAGGGCTTGACAGCCACGGATGCACAGTGGGCAAAAGCTGGTGAAAGCCTGTGGTCCAAGTGGAATGACTGAGTCCTTGGTTAGCTGTGGACAGTTTGGGCTACATCCAGATAAGCTGAAAATAGCATGTTGGCCACTTTCAAAAAGGTTGTGGTTTTGCAGTATTTTCTCAGAAATGTCCAAAGTTTTTTCTTTTTCACCACGTTAGCTATTACACACAGGTGAAAATTAACTACATTTTTTTCCCTCTCAAATCTCTTTTTGTAAATAATTCAGCCACTGCAAGTTATTTTACGGTAATAAGCTTAACTTGCTGTGTTTTATTGCAACCCATGTAATACTACAGAATTTTGTGATATAAATGTTATGTGCCATTGAGTAAAAGATCTGAAGACATTTTCAAATATCAATTAAATATCACCAGGATAATAAAGACACCATGTTTTTACCTTTAAAATTGTGTTTTTACCTACTGCTGCAGTACACTAACTGAGGTAGCACTGGGTCACATCTGCACAGAGGCTCATTAGCCAAGCCTGCATATCATTCTAGGCCCTTTAATGCAATGGCTTGACGGTAGCTTTTCTTTAATTGACTGCTCCTTTTGATGTATTGCATACCAACATGGGGATTTTTACTTAGGATCTTTTTTGTGCATCTCCTTTCTCTTGATTTCCTACCAGAGATGTTCTGTTGCTTCAGAACATTGCTATTTGTATAAGCAGTTGCTGAAATGCTTTGAAACTCTGAATAAGAAATCTCATTCTAGATACTACTGACATATTTTGAAGCCAGAATTACGAGTACAGAGTGTACAAATGAAGGACATAACACTTAGAGCTACAGAGAGATTAATGTTCGCAGGGAGAAAACGAAATAGTGAAGGTTAAATTATGTTTGATATTTGTCTATTTTTTTTAAGCCACAATATCAAGAACCAGAGTAAAAGGTTTTCACAAAGCAGAAGTGTGAGTGAAATGAAACGTAGTGACTAGACAAATGAAAGAACCACATTCAGTTTAAACTCCTAAAACCCAGCTCAAAACCCTTGAATTTCAAAGCCGTGGTAGAAAAGCTGATCCGATGGACACCCAGTTTGGACTGGGTACTCAGCTGGAACTCGGAGCTCCAGTTGGGGCTGTTTCCCTGCTCAGCCATAGGTTTCCTGTGTGTTCTTGGGCAAGCTACTCCATCTATCCCATGACCGACTTCCTCTTTTTTAAAATGGAGATCATCATCCTGCCTTCCAAAGGGGTGTTGTGAAGGTGAAATGCACTGGTGCTTCCGAAAGACTTGGATATTACAATGCACAGAGCCCATCAAGGAGCTAGAGGGAGAGGGATGAGCTTCCTTGCAGGGTTAGTCGCTCATGCTGCTTGCGTAGAAAGTTGAGAGAGAGTTGTGTTTTTGAGTCTTTGAGATCTGGTTTTCATGGAGTTTGGCTGCCCTGATAGTAGGCATTTGGAATATTCTCTGTCTCTCACCTTACTTCTCACTGTCTGTCTCCTGATAGCTTTTGAGTCATTCATATCTGCTTGACATACACGACCCACACAAACCCAACTGGATCAAAAATACAGCTTCTGTCATCTCCTGAATTATAAAGAGATCTCTTGACATTTAAATATGGCTGTGCCTTTCATAGGAAAGAAACTGAAGAAAACACGAACCTGTTCAAGAGATGACCCTAGTGACTGAAGGATGCACGAGTGAGTCAGCTGGTACCTTCCAGGCCTCCTGGCAAGGTGTCCATGGGCACAGGCTTGCTGCATCTGCTAAAGGTTTCAGGATAGGTGGACACTGGAACTAAATGGGTCATCTGGCGAAATGGGTCATCTGGCCTCCACTCAGCCACTGATAGGCAAATATTCATTTAAGAGATTTTGATATGAATCTCACACAGTGCTGATGCTAATTCTGAGTAAGGAATCAGAAATGACAAGTTGCATGCCTTTTGATGTGTCCTTTTACCTTACATGGCTTGATAGTCAAACTTTTCTCACCATTTACTGGCATTCTTTTTCTCTGGGAAGAAGCTGTGGAGGCCTGTAGACTCTTTTTCATCTCCAAACATTAGTAATGCTCTTCTTTAGCCACCAACGAGGTCTTGAAAGTACAAGAAGGTTCATGTTTAGACCAGGGTCATTTTTGTTTTATCTGTGGTTCTGCTACAGCTGCTCTTTTTTCTTTTCTCCTGCCTTCTTACTGGCTTCCCTGTTTTTGGCTTTCACAAACCTTCCTTTGACCTGGCCCTCAACTTTCTCCACATTCCTAGGGCTGCTAAGAGATCCTTCTCGCTGGAACTCACATATCCCATCCATGCCATATTCCTGTCCTCTTTGTATGGCTGCATAAATGCTTCCTCTGCCATCTCTGGAGATCACTACTCAGATCTCTTTCTGACCCTGATTCCCTCCCTCTTGGCTCTTCCCTGAGCAGTTTTTTCTTCCCCTTGACTTGTATCACACAGGATACAGCAGTAGAGCAAGGTGTGCTGTTCCCTTCACCTCCCTGGTCCTTCCTTCTCTCCTTTCTTCTGAACTGCAGTCAATCTCTGTGTTGAGTAGCTTAGCTTTTGTCAAGTAACTCTCATCAGGTTGCATTTATGTGTTTTTTTTTCCTCTCCACAATTTCACTGCACCCTGTATTCCCTTTTTCTTCATTCATGAAGCAGGATTTGGTTTTGTTTTTACATTTGGACTCCAGTTGAAATCAGTACCTAGTAACCTAAATGGGTGCCAAATAAGAGTAACTGCCATGGGTCAGGCCAAAGGTCCATCAGCCCAACCTTCAACCACAGCCAGGAGCAGACATCGCTGCAAAGGCAGCCAGCACATGTGGCAACACTGGATACTGGGAGGATGCACTGACAAATCTGTGATTTAGAGCTCTCCCAAGCCACAGGTTTCACCATTAGCTTGTAAAAAGCCTTGATGGACCTGGAGAGCTTCCATCGATTTCAGGGAAGTTGGTCCCATTTTAGGTATATACAGACTCACTTCTTGTTCAGAAGAAAACCATGTAGCTCAGAGTTGGCTGCGGCATCTAATCCAAACCTTGAAGCAGGAGGATTTTCAATTACAGAATTGTATGTCATCTGTTCCAAAATCAGTCCAGAGTCCCCCGCCGGGAGAAAACACAGGTGTTTGAAAAGTGGCAGTAGTGACACTGGGTGTCCACTCTCTGCCTTCGATGGTCACCAGTCTTCCCAACTGCAGAAGCACAAGGATTTCAGTAAACAAGAGAATTGAGGCTGCTTGCAGCTTTCTAGTACTTCATGGAAAGCACTGCAGCGATTTCGTTGTCCATTGCTGTTTCACCACCACGCCCAAGCTACGAGTAACTAGTTATTGAACTAATTTAGTTTTATACCCAAGACATAATTTTCCTCCTGCAGATCAGGAAGCCTGCTATTTAACGCAGTGTAATTGACTTTAGCTGTTAACATTCGATATACTTATCTAGGATTACAGTTCAATAAAATCTGCTCGTGCCTGGAGCAAAAGAAATTGTAGAAAAAAACAGCAATTGTTTTCTGCCTTTTCTGCAGACAAGCTAAATTGCCTGTCTTCTAATCTTTACATTTTTGCTTATATTGCCGCTTGACCTATTCTTTCTGATTAAAACTGGCAGAAGCAGCTTTAAATGTCCCCATTTTGCATGGAGATCAAGCCAAGTGACTGAAATGTTGCATAGTATTCTTAAGTCCGTTTTACATGACTAACTCTCTCATTTCAGTGCACCCTCCTGGTGATGGGGTGGGGGAAAGGGAAGTAAACTGTGTCTGGTTTCATTATGAAGATGATGATTATAGAATCCATAATGTATATGAAATTAAGGGCCCTATAATTTTATAGACTGAATTGAGCACAAAGAGCAAAGTCTGAAATCCTTCCAGTCACCAAGCATCCTTTTGTCTTGCCTCACCCAGTGTAGAAGAAATAAATATGGGAAAACAAAGATTTGTTCAGAACTTCCTCTCGCCGTTTACCAAATAGGAAGCTGTATTAGGCCAATTTCTGCATAACGACATTCACTGGCCAAGTTGCATTGGCTCTTATGACTGTGTGCCATGACTGTGGGGAGGCCTTTTGCCCAAGTATTCATTAATATGTTTTTCATTAGCCACTGTGAACTCATGGGAAAGCACTGGATTAAGCTGGTAGCTTGCGGAGCATCAGGGAAAAGCAGAGACATTTTCAGTGGGACCAAGACAAAACCACAGGTAGTGAGTGCCTTGGGATGACTGCTGAACAGATCGTGTGGGAAGTATCCTTGACTGGACTGAGAGCACCAACTTGGTCGATCTTACTTCCTAGAGAGGTGCCCCAAACCACATTCCTTGATCCAAATATGATCTTAAGTTACTAGTTCTTACCTACTGCCATGCTGCTTTTCTGAATTATTACTTCGGAATATTATACTGTTGCAATCGGAAAGGAAAAATAGTTTCTCAGAACCACAGTAGCTGATTTTCCTGGTTCTGGCACACTGATGTCACAAATAATAAAATATGGAATGACACTGATTTGGAGAGCACTGATTTGTCAGCTTTTGCTATACTAGTCCTTCTCCATACAACTGCCTGTTTTTCACATAATTTAAAACAACTGCTAGGGCTACAAAGAATAACAAAGTAGGATAAACAAAGCACAATGGGCAGATTTTGTGTAATGCATTAAAAGCAAAGCAAAAAATAGCCATGAATATTGAAAAGAGTGGCTCTTTTACAAAAGATGGTAAAAGTTAAACTACAATTACTGGGTGCAGTCTGTTTTTATTACACAAGTAAGTTGTGAGTGTGAATCATGCCTGAACCCTAGAAGCTGGTTCACCATAATTTAACAGATGAAGATGGCTGTCTGGCAGAGTTCTTTCTTCCAGTTACAGAATCGACTTTGAGCCTGGATAAATGCACATTGATTCTTACTACTTCTTTGGCTGATGGGTCTTAGTTGTGATGGGGATAATGCTAATATAAAAATTCTGGTTTCAGATAGCATGAAACTGAAGAATAAAATAAATATAGTACTCAAGTTTTCTGAGTTAAGCCGATAAGAAGGACTAGATTGACATTTAAAATACAGTAGTTGCTATTCTGGTTTCTTTTCCGTGTTCTTTATGAATTGGTGAGTCCTGTCTTTCTTGTTCCCTGTGCTTTTGTTATATATATATCCATTTTTCATCACAACATTCAGAATTCGGTGCAAAGTGAACTAAATGGTAATCATAGCTGACGTAAATAGTCATTTCAAGTTTTGCCCATTTAGCCTGTGGCAAAACACTGAAGTATGTTAGTACACTGCCGATTGGTATGCAGTGCCAGAATGCAAACATTTTGTTAACTTTGGCAATGCTGTCATGAAACCAGAAGTGATTTTTTTACGTGATTGATTGCTTGACTTTGCAAAGTGACCTTAATTCCCATTCAGTTTTTCACTGCTGCCTCCATCTTAGTATAGCTTAGAACAACAAAACTTCAAGTTTGTAAAAGCCACAGTCAAAAATTGTATTGGTTTAGGTCTGCTGGGTAATGCCAGCACTGACTACATGCAATCTCTTCTCAGACCTGGCACAAAGCAGAACATTTCCTCACATTTTGGGAGCATGTCTGTCTGTTTCTCTCTACCATCATCAAAGTAAGTGAAAGTATTATTCAGAAAAATATGAAGGATTCCTTAAATATATTGGAGAGCTAATGACTCGTATTGGGTTCTCCTCTGGGTTTAGATATGTGTGCTTCTTTAGGTGTCATTTCTAACTCATAACTGAGGTTACATCACTCAGTTTTGTTATAGATTTGTTTCGTAAATGTAGCTATGCAGTCATTCTTGTATCAAAGGACCTATGCAAATTTTTGGCGTTAAGATTTTTTTCAGCCATTGGAAAGTGAGACTTTCATTCTGCTTCATTTGAAGGATAGAGGCTGCAACATTTTGCAGGTATTTGTTAGTATTATTTGCATGTCCAGCATTGTACCACAATTAAGGAAACAAAATCTAATTCATCTCCAGCCAGTAAATTATTTTCTTTTTACTTTTTTTATTAGTTTCATCTTTTCCTCCACTGGACTGTGTCTTTTCTTCCTGTATTGAAATCTACCATTGTATTGCCCTCAGTACTTGTTTCTTCTCTTATTTCAATGGATCCTCCTCTATCTTCTCTAAAGCTGCGGCATTCTCAGGTTCTCTTCCTATCTCCAAGTCTTATATTTAAGAATTAGTAGTGTGCTCTGTAATCCATGAGCACTACTGGTTGTGTGTACATCAGTGTTATAGTTTAGATCAAGAGTGCTGTTCTGAAACAAATCTTCCAGCTGCCCCTCAGCTCTGAGGCTTTGTTTTGTGTTGGGAAGGGGTCTTGGAGCATGTCAGCTGCATATCTTTGGAATGAAACCAAGCTGAAATATGTGCTCCAGAAGTATAGATGATGTATTTCAGCTGCAGAGGAGTGTTCAGTCCTCAGGATTAAGGTCAAATTATCCAAGTTAACCTGCACAAACCAAGGTAAAATTCACAAAATGGACATTGCATTAGCTCCCAGCACTAGCAGTCTACAACCAAAGACTAATGTAGACATAACCATTAATTTGTGAAACATCTAGGAACATACTTCTAGTAAGAGGACATATCTGTTCTTAAATTCTTCTATATTTTGTCCTTAATCTATAAATTACTGATCCGTCTAACTGGTCTGTGTTCAATCCCAAACTTAACACCTGATTGATACCCATCGAGCCTGGTGCTCCAGGTTCATCTCTTCTCTGTTTTCAGGTTTACAGTGTAGTCTAATCCTTTTATTGTTAAAATCTCCAACCGATTTCTCCCTTTGGTTTCTTTTTTGTTCTAATGATTTTGCTATTTCGGAGCATATTCCCTGGCAGGAAACTCACAGTAGGGTTGGCTGGATCATCATTATCCTGGTTGTAGCAACCACAGTTTTAGGTCACCTGTTTGTCAGAAAACATCACTAGAGGCAGTTGCAGCCTCACTTCATTTTCAACCACTAAAAACATCTGACACGAATTAATGAATTAATGTGCAGAGGTGTAAGCTGAAGAATGTGGACACATGGAAGTGTGTGTTGGAAGCCTTGGAAACTCCATAATTCAAGCATTGATCCTTAAAGATGGAAAAATCAGTGTGCGCTGAAGTTTGATTGAACCTTTTTTTTATATATATACTTGTCTTCCTAGGTGCTACTTCATTTTGGAATGCACAGGCAGAGGGACAAACAAGAAGCTCTTACATTCCCAACATTTTCCTTTGGGGAGAAATCCTGCAGGGGAGAGTTAGGAACTATTCCAATATATTTGCAGCATCTAATCCCAAGAAAATGTAATAAAATCAGTGCTTCCGCTGAGAATTGGCAGCATATTGTTTCCGTAACAAAAGACCTGTTTTTGGTTTCTTTGTAGTACAGTCTGATTCAGATTGTACGGAGCTGACTGAAGAGAGTGAAATCTGTTTTTGACAGATGTTCCCCGCAATCTGGCAAATATAAACACTCCTGCAAGACGATAGACAGCTTGTTTACATAGGAAATCTTTTATTTTTTTTTATTTTTTTTAACAAAAAACACAAACACACAGCAACATTCGGATCAGTCATTCTGATCAAGGCAGTGTCAATTATTAGGCTATAAAGGGAACTGATGACTCAACTTAAACAGCATTGCGGCGGTCTCCGATTTTCAGTTTCGTAACAGCTTCTTTTCAGGAATGATTTTCATTCATGTGCAGTCTTCAAACACGTTTTTGGAAGCGTGTATCGTTTTATACCAGCAAGAGAGCAGCAGTTGGGCATGCGGGTGTCTGTGTGGGATCCAGAAGGCTTCCCCGTGCCTCGGTGGGACATTTGGCACGTTGTGGGATGGGGTTTCTCCAGTCGTACCGTACACCAGGACCATATCCATACAAGCTGCTTTCTCAGTCACCATTTCAAAATTATACAGATGTGAGCATCAATAAAATTGAAAAGAACTTTGATTCAGAGAGTGAAATATTTTGATCAGATCCCGTGCTTAGTAATTCCAGCAAGTGCACTTATTAAAACTGGTGACTCAGAAATTGAAATGCAAAACGTTTCTCTGAACGGTGGCCGGAAATTAGCTCTGAAAACTGAAACAAAGCCCAGACCGCAATTTTATCTATTTACTTATTAATTTTAGATGTGCGAAAATCCATTTGTCTTTGGGAGACATTTTGAATCCCTTTCTGCAGAGCCTCTATGATCCTTAGGCTGTATGATCAACCATGCCAGGACTGCCTGACATATCTAATTTTTAGTTTAAAAAATGAGTTCCTTGTGAATGATTTTATTGCCTGTAGTGCTGTCTGATTCTGTCAGGGCATTTGACACAACTTGGAGAAGTATTAGGTAAGACAGGATGTCGGAATATTTGAGGTCATGTAATATTAAAGAAAAAAAAAAACCCCACAGGAGTGGAATTGAATTGAGTGACCTGTTTGTTTAGCGTAGAATACGTAGGTTGTATATACAGCACACAGGGGCATCTCACAGAGGCGTTTCTCTGTCAAATGCAGACCCACAGCAGGTACATGTGCCTTTAACCCAGGGAGCTGCATTGTGTCTTCTGCTCTGCTGTGTCTTGCAATGTGCTTCTTCAGGGTGCAGGGGGAAGAGCCTCGTCACCGCCGCTTGGTGAGCGCCTGCTTTCACTGCAAGGCTGCACTAGGGATTGCTGCTGTGGCTGTCCACTGATACAAGCGCTGCTGAGTCCCCCAAACTGGTCAGTCCGTCGTTCTGTAAGGAAATACTACTCTGTCATATGAAAAAGAGCAGATAAGGATGGTCAAGGTGGAGCTGTTGACAGAGGTAGTCTTTTGGACGATACATGTCAAAGGTACCAAGCAAATGGTGTGAAAAAAAACGTGCTTCCCCTAGGGAAGGTGGAACCAATATCTGCGTCCCCATCCTCGTACTCTGCCAAGGGGTCCTTGCTCTTCCCTAGCACTCGTTGCTGAAGCAGAGCCCAGGAGCTCTGTATTCATGGTGTGACCTTGGGCAATGTGAGGACTCTTCCTTGTCGGCTGCCATGTGCCCTGAGGCCCACACATGAAAATCAGTGTGGAGGAGGACAAAGTAATATATATGTTTAAAGGACTTACAATTCCCATTGCTAGGCTGGTAGAGTCGTGCTCACTTCATAGGGAAAACGGTCTGGATGATTTTCTTAATTACTATTTACCTAAATAAATAAATATTGCATATTCATGGCTCTCACTAAAGTAAGTTGTGTTGAAATGTTTACCTCTCAGGAGAATAATTATTAGGGTGGGGCGGGGGGTGTAGCAATTAATAATAAAACATTCAGACAAGATTACAGAATGTTCTGATTAGAATAGTAAACATTATGCTAGAAATAAAAGCAAATACGTGGAGCTGTCTTGAGCTGAGGAAAAAAAAAATGCTGTGCTATCCACAGAAACCTGCTGAACTGAAGAAATTCAATTGAAAGGACGGTTGTCTTGGAGCTATTCTGTATACCAAGTAGGTTCCTTCAGCATGAAGTTAGATTTATTGGATGATTCTCTCTCAATTCAAGTCTGGAAAAAAACCCACAGGAATATTGGCATTCGCATAGCTGTGCATGGCAGCTGTAATACCCATCAGCATTGCTTTGAGTCTAGTGTCTGTTGATTCTTAAACCAAGTGACAGAGGATGTTTCAGCTGTTTATACCAATAGTAAACAAAACCTTCATTTGTGTCGTGATCCCTCCCCCATTTCATACAATCCTTTGAATGAAATTCTTTGCTCAGCTGAGAGTTTAAATTTGGACACATCTTTCCATGTCTTTTGGCTATGGTTTCTTATCTAGATAATCAGCTCAAAGAGAGTCAGTGATGTGTTTAAAGATTTCTATGACAGCTGCATACCATTAGGCTGAATAATTAAAAAAAAAACCCTTAATTGTAGTTTAACACAGTAAATACAGATTGGGCTTTCTGTTCAGCATACGGCAGCCTTGGACAAGAGCGCTGCTGGTTAACCCTTTGCAGAGGATACCCATGGGGCCGGTGGACTGGTCTGCACTGGAGCCGCCTTCTTAGGCATCTCCAGCTATTTCAGGCCAGCAGAGGAGTGTGACCTTTGGAGCATTTGCTTATTTTCATGGGATTGGAGCTAAAAAATGGGTGCAGAAGATGGGCAGAAGGTAGTTATTGGCACTGGGTAGTCAGGGCGCTCCTTGCATTGGCACAAAGCAGGATCCAGTTTCCTGGAGCTGCTTGTTCCCTGCTGGGATCACAGAAGCCTATGATGTCTCAGCCGTGGCCTCCCAGCACTGCCTCTGCATGTGGACAGCCTCAGACTCCGACAGATGTTTAGGCAAAGGGAATGACCTTGAGTTCAGTGCCGTCTCAGATATCCTAATGAAAGGGGGGAGGACTCTCTCTGCTCAACTAAACATCTGTCAGGCAGTCTTAAGTGAGCAAGCTGCTGTCCCGCCTGGGCTGTTCTCTAAGTCAGGCATCACGGGGGAGCCTTTTGGGGATGAAGATTTCCAGATCTTATCCTCTAAATTAAATTGTTCCCTTCTAAGGTAATGTCAGAAACATCCTGGGTGCCTGTAGGCAAGCAGAGGACTCAGCTTTGTACCAGCACATGCCCGTCCTGGAATACCATCTCATCTAGAAAGTGAAAAGAAGTTCTTCTTTAACTGAAAGCATCCTCTTACTATTAGGATTGGTAGAGTTTTTCACATATGTGTCATTAATGGAAGTGTTTGGTCATGGTCTGAAACGAAATAGGGTGGTGAAGAACAAGCACTAGCAGCTTCCACTATGAGCTGAGCTGTTTCCAGAGCAGGTGATGAGAATGTCATGCTGACTTGAGTCCTCAGTAGGCAGCTCTGTGTCATCTTCTTGCTAGTGAATGTCCATTAGTGCATTTCATGTTTCCTCTTTGGTGGGTCAGCCTTTTCCCTGGACACAATGTGCAGCATCACCAAGCGGTGTCTATACCCAAGAGGTGTTCGTGCTTGGACAGGCTGTTGGTCTGGGTCCTGTTTTATCCATGTGATGCATGGTAGAGTGATTTGGTAAACATATTCTCCTTTGAAGAAATCTTTCTGGAGTGCCCTTCAACAGATTTTTGTGCAGCAGAAACACCCCTCTCCACCTTGCGTTCTTTACAGCAGCTTCTGCAAGTTTCGGTCGCGCATCTCCCAGTGAAGTCAACGGCAGGGAGGCAGCCAAAACCTCACATGAAATTTTGAGCATTCAGAAAGCAATTGGTGCTACACATACAGAATACACAGCACAGTAAACCTGATATCAGTTCACAACTAATTATCTGTGTATAAAAATTCCCCTGCTTGCTGTTTTGCCGTTAGACTCGCTGGTAAGATTTATGACTCTGGCTAAAGTGAAGTACCATTTCCTTTTTCTCAGCATTACTGTGCGTGGCCTTTCTGGCTTTTCTTGTTAAACCGACCTGAGTTCGCACAACAGGGAATTATTTTTGAACTTCTTTCCCATCATGATTCTATCTTTTTTTTTTTTCAACAAGAGAAGATTACCACACAAAACATTTTAATTTCTTCAGATTTCCCCTGCTCTGCGTGAGAGTAAAGATGGAGAAATTAAAAAGTGGTCCCTCCTAGTGAGACTCAGCGTTGCCCTGTTCCCAACTGTGCAGCTCCCACAGGCTTGTGGTAGACCTACCCTAATGAGCATGTGTATGACTGGGTGGAAGTGTGGCCCTTGTGCTACCACCCAGCTTAGCTCCTTCTGCTGAAGTGACCTGAGATAATTTGTGCGTGAGAAGGAGGAGCTGCGCTTGGCCTCTCCGCCGAGCTGAGGTTTCCAAAGGGAGGTAGGATTCCCGGAGAAACCAAGCTAGATAAATCAAGGCAGATAACACTTATCCTTCGTCTTCTTGTAGCACCTCTTTACTTCTGGTTGCACTTCAAAACCCGGACTCTGTATCCTCTACAGTCTTGTGTGCAACTGCTTTGATCGGCATTCACATGAGCTGAGTGACCATTCCCTTCCTTTGAACGAGAGCGCGGGGAGCCAGATGTACATCTTGGAGAAAGACATTATTTATTTCTCCTGACCTCATGTTAAATGCGTCCGTCTTCATTCCAGAGACTAATGAAAATTAGGCGGCCGACTGAACTTGTTGACCTGGAAAATGTTTGTCTGATTTCACCCTGATCTGAAGTTGCCTGAAAGTTAGTATGTCAAAATACAAATGAGCAGTTAGTTTTTATTATGTAGAAATAAAAAAGGGCAGTAATACTGAACTGTTGCCATGTTTTCCAGTTGGATTTCAACAGTTATTTTTGTTATTGAGGCTTTGAGGAAAACCAATAGAGATGCCAGATAAACCTTCCCCAAAAAGCCGTTTGTGTTAATACTTATATATTGTTCATCTTTCATTTACTTATCTGTTTCCCACATGCTGAACCTTATGGGGAATTTTTGTGGTTGACAGTGACCTGCTCTTTCATTCTGTATTTCAACTGTGCTTTCTTGATTTGCATTTTTAAAGAGAAATTAGCAGTAAAGCTCTGACTGTGATGATGGTTCAGAGGTGGTGGTGGAGGGTTCTTGCAGCCGTTGACACACGTGCTGGGGCAGGAGCCCATGCGCAGGTCCATGGTGGCGCTGAGTCCGGCTGAGGCAGGTCTCCCTGCTCCAGGCTGAGTGCTGGTAGCTCCACAATCACTTTCTGAGAGACCACGTTGGGTGTCAAGGCTCAGCGACAGTGGGTGAATTTGGGTGATTTCTTCCTAGCTACTGAACCATTTGGTTTCATCTTGTCTGTGTATTTATTATCCAAAGTCTGTAGACCTTAAGGAGGAATATACCAGACGTCTGAATTTTCTTCAGATTTGACCCAAAGTACTAGGTTTTGCTCTGTATTGGTTTTCTAGAGCTTTATACTACAGGAGTTTGGGTTGTGTCATTTGTTAATATGTGCTTAGTGTTATGTGGGGTCCTTCTAATGGAATATATGAACTTTCCTTTTAATTCTAGCCATTCTTTCGAGAGTCGCATTACCAAGAAAGAATATTTTTGAAGGTGGCTTTATTTTAATTTAAGAATATTCATTCCTGTGTTAAAGCAATTCAGATTTTACACAAAAAGGTTTACAAGTTAATGTAGTGCAGATCTTTAACTAGTCTCACATAACTCTATTCCCACCTCTCCTAGTCCAGCCTGCTTGAAGGGTCAAAAAATTAATTGTAACCGGAGGACAGCAGAAGGTGGAAAACTTCCCCCGTGCACATTCCCCAGGTGCTCTGAAGATTTTTCATTTCGGACCTAAGCATAATTAAGGAAAATCCAGTTCACAGCTTGTTTTGAACAATTCCCTGACCAGTGTAGAGCCAAAGAAGCTGCACTCCCCTTATTAGTTGCATGCATTTTCTGATGCATTTAGTTATGGATTCTAGCTAAACAGATTCTTTGCACGGTTTCGTCAGTAAATAACGGATAAATCCCATTGCAGTTGAGCACTCACCCAGCTAGGCCAGAAACAACCAAATCAAGAACGAATAAGATGATTAGAACAAAATCAGATGCCTTCATAGGTAAAGCAGGCTGTGTGTCCTTTCTGGCATCTGATGCCAATATCGTTGTGGGTTTAATTTACAGATTTCAGGGCGGGATTCTGTGCTACATGGCAGGAGCATTGCAAATACCTTCCCAGCCTCAGGCAACGCTTCAAGCGGTTGCAAACTACAAATGTTATAATGAAGCAGTTTCAACCAGAAAGCGATATTCTTCAGCTTCACTTGAAAACATATGAAACGTAAAGAAAACATGTTTGCTAATCTGCGGTAGTACTGCCTGTAACAGCCTGGAATCCGAGACTTCTGGAGCTACCTCAAAGCATTTCTACATGCTTTGGGGTAGCAAACATTAAGCTCTATTCAAGCGAGGCACAACTTGAGAAAACACAAGCTCGTGTTTACACATCTGTGCTCACGTCTTCCTGTTCTGCACTGCTCTGCCTTTCTCAAGCGTGTTGTGTGTCTCTCTCGGTGTCTGCAAGAAGCACACCATCTGATCTCGCGTGTGCGCTTGCTTTGCGCAGTCCCTGTGTGTCGGCTGTGAGTGGCGACGCGTAGGCCAACGCAGCGGCGTGTTCGCCGCTCGCCTCCCGCCCTGCCCGCCTGAGCCCGCTGGTTTCCACGGGCAGGATTGCGCTGCCTCCTGTCGCGTGAAGAATCTTTTGTGCGAGCCCGAGAAACATGGAGCAACGCTCATCTCGTGCTTCTCAGATCATCCTCATTGTTTTGTTCGTCGCAGGCTGAAGGGCTTCTGTTTTCCTCCACTGAAGCATCAAAGGTGCTGTTATTTTTCATTAACGGCAACAACATAAGCTCTCTTTGAAATGCACCCACCATATTAAAAAAAAAAATAAGATTTAGATGTTTTCTTGAAGTAAACGCTTTTCCTTCTGCCAGTCATGGTGCCCAGTGTGCATCTGCCTTTACCTTTGCGTTCTTCCATGAACCCTCCAACAATACTGTACACTCTCCAAAATAAAATTAAAAAAAGAAAAAGAAGAAAACAAAACAGATAACAAAGTTCAAAATAGTACAAGATGTTGCAAAACATAATTTCAAAAAAAAAAAAAAGCTTAGAACATCTGGTTTGAAGTATCTTTATTTTTTTTACTCTTCCCTACAATTGCAAGGGCAGAAGCTTCTGCTGAAGTTGCCTCACACTCAGCAGGCTCCCGGAGACGGCTCGTGGAGCCCGTGTGATCAAGGACCTTTGCAGTGTGTGGGGACGCCGCTGTCGACGGCCCCATGTGCAGGCCCGTGCTGGGGGCCTGCAGGGACACAGTGCTTGGGTGGTGAGGACGTCTCCCTCTGCACAGGATACGGCTCTTCCTATGTTGTAAACCCAGCCAGCGAAGGGGTTCAAATGCTCAGACCACTCTTCATTATGTGCAGTTTTGGCTCCTAGAAACTCATTTTTTGTATATTCTCTGCAAATTTATAGCTGTAGCAACAGTTGTGCTTTTAACAATTTGCTTGTTTTACAAAGAAAACACTTTTTATAAAAATGGGAAGCACGAAATAGCCTGGATGTTGAGCATAGGCAAGGGGTTAGGTTTCATTCTCCCCTAAGCTGACCCCTGGGCAGAGAGATTCCTGCTTTCATGTTTTAGATCATGTGTAAAACCTGATGCTCGCTGGATCATCCTGTGTAGGGCAAGGATATCTAGGGAACATGGAGAGAGAAATAGAGCAAGACATTTGCAGAAGGGAATGAAATGTTTGAGAGGTAGCCTCATGCTTTCTACAGCAGTGAACATCAATCAGATCTTCTCAGAAAAGCGTGGCACCGAAAGTCCTCCCCATTCCATTTTTTTTTTGTTTTCCCATTCCCTGCTTGCCTAGTTTATTTTCCTTTCCTTCCCCTGTGCAATTTTAGCTCAGAAGTGTAGCTTGTGCTTGAAAAAGCAAAGGCTTCCCTGGTTTTATCCCTTTGGCCATTGAGTAAACAACAGTTATTTTTGTTTTACCAGTGATTTATGACCGAGCAGACTCGAGGGGGTTATTTTTAGTTTTATAAGCAATTCATATAATGTATATTTGTAACTATAAAGATTTTGAATGTTTTGTCCTCGTACAGACCGTCTCTTGAACATTGTGCCCACTTGGAAAAAAATATGTATATATATAAATATAAATTAAAGAGACACAAGCATTGCATTCTTGAATAGTCTCATGATTCTTCTTAAGTATATGTACATATAATGCTTAAATGTAGCAGAATTCTGAGTACCTGTTAATAAATCATCTAGCAGGGTGCCATCTAGAAGAAAGAGCCTACTCTTCATAAATGATAAAGTTTTACACGGCTTGGAGTAAAATGCTGTAATACCAACACTCAGAAAAAAAGGGAGTGAGCTTTTTTGTTTGAATGTTACTGTACCTTGAGCTGCATATTTTTAAAAAAATCCCTATTTCATGTTTTCTCATGTTTTTTACTTGTTTATGGGGGTAGCGATACAAAGTTTTAACTGAAAACTGCACTTTGCGAATTTCAGAAAAATAGTAGTAGTTTTAAAAAAAAGATTAAATGTTCTTTTTCAATGGGCTGCTCCTTACCGACTCCATTTCTTTACGTAGCTTCTTTTATTTTTTTTTTGGTGGTGGTGGCTCTGCAAATGCAGCCCTTGCCGTGGCCCTGTGAAGATGTGAGATGTCTGCATGCCACTTCTTGTTCTGCTGCTGTCCCCTTCTGTTAGAAAGAAAATCACCATCATTCATCTTTCCCAATTCACTGACTTTATTCATATAAACAATATTTAAGTGTTCAAGTGTTGTTTTTTTCCAGAAAGAGAGTAATGTAAAACTCTGGGTACTAGCCCTAGTGAAAATTCAAATCAAAAATCCCTATAGCTTGGAATTCCTTATTTCTCCTTCTGCAGGTGACTTCCCACACTCATCCCCACCGCCGGCAGAGCAGGAACGCTCCGCCGTGAACCGTTTCCATGTAATTCGGGCTGGGTGCTCCTTTCTCCTGCTCTAATTTCCTCCTGACGCCGAATTGCCTAAGTCTGGCTTTCCCATAGGGCAGATGGAGGAGACTGGCACACGTAGCATCCTTCAGGGAATGCGAACGAAAGGGCAAATCCTAATTTCATTTCAATCCTGATTGAAAACTCTTGGCGAAATCAAAGCTTTCACAAAAGCCGGTCTTAGTCGTTCTTTAAAGTCTCTTGGATCGTTTGGGTGGTTTTGTTGAAACACATTAGTGGTACGATGTGCAGAGTTTCCTTCATACGTGTGCAGATACTTACAGTATGATCTGTTAGAGCAATTGCAGAAATACTAGTTTGTCTATTTTATGATTCTTTACAAGGGCTTTATTTGTGTAGGTGCTGCACGAATGCAAAAAATACATAGTCTTCATCGTAAGCAATTTACGTATTGTAGGTAAGATGAGCTATGTAATGAGCATAGGCTGCCAGTAAGGCAACGTATAGTTTTAATGTTGGTCTATAAAGACTTTCTGTGTTGAAAAAAAAGACAAGCTCATATTAGAATTAGAAGTGGGGGAAGAATGTTATGATTTGATGCTTGAATTTTAATGACTGGCTTTATTTTATTTTAGGTTGATATCAACCAAGTTGCCAGAAGTTTGCCCTACAAAGCTTTGGAGGGCCATTTCTTAATGGATTGCTGTAGCCTCTTAATTTCTCCATTGATCCCGTTCCCTGCATCGTGAGAACGTTTTAGCCAGCACAGAACCTAGAAGAGTTACATGTAAGTCATGATTCACGTTCTTTTTTTTTTATAGGGAAAAAAGAAAAGAAAAGAAAAAGGGTTTGGGGGGAGACAAGATGGAGGCAGCAAACCGCATACTTTAGAAAAATAGCATAAAAGCTGTAATCTAACAGCAAACATTAGGTTGGTAATAAATTGTTATTGAAGTATTCTTAGTGGCTTTTCCACCTTAAATGGTGATTGTCATTTTGAAAGCTTTTCTGAGTGTTCTGCTTCCATAGTAAACCTCAGCAAAAAGTAGTTAAAATAGCTTCTCTCTCCCCCCACTGTCAACTTCCCAGTTATGAAGGGTTTTGTTCCACAGCTGGATGCCTTGGCATACGCTTGTCCATACTTGTGCTTCCTGCAAGGTCAGAGGCCAGCCTTTGCTCGCTGGATTGCAGGGCTCTGGGGTTTTTTCTGTCATTAAACCAGTCTCTGCTGGGCTTTCCAGAGCAGTTCCCTCGGAGGGCTCCTAGCCTCATGCTGCTTCTCCTTGCCCCGGCTGCAGCCCTGAAAAGCCCTTTAAGCCCCCCAAAATCAGCGCTGGTGTACCCAGGTGACAGGCCACCAAGGGCACGGCCACGGCGCAGTAGGTGCAGACTTGCGCCGTCGGGTCCCATTGCCTCCCCACGGGCTTTGCTCCTCAGAAAAGGCAGGGCACGGGCATCGCCAGACAATGTGTTTGTGCGGGCTTCATGTGCGCAGGAAATACGATTATTTGATGTGGAAATAACTGTGCAAATGCCATAGCAGGGTGGGGAAAGCCACACACAGCTTTGCTAGGGACAGAGGGGATTGAAGGGGCTAAAGGCCCCTTCCTGCCTCCTTAATCCTGATAGTATTTGCTGGTGCACGTTACGTGCTTAGGTTTGTGCTTCCAGGGTGAGAGAGATGCTGTGCACAAGTTGCCTGTCCTCAACACCACGGCTAAATCCCCCCAAGCCTCTCAGAGCTCTCTAGGTGGGAGAAGCCGAGGCTGGTTTGACCCTCTGCCCCCATGAGCAGAGCCAGCCCCATGGGGTGAACGTGCGGGTGGGAGAAGCCTCGGGAGCCCTGCACGGAGAGGGTGGCATGAGGGCCTGCGCGGAGGCCGGGACAGCGCGAGGCTGCCGCTCGCTCCGGGTCGCGGCGATGCCGCCCTGGGCCGCGCCGCCTCCCTGCGCGTGTGTCCGCACGCGGCGAGCGGCAGCTGGTCAAATAACCCGACCAGAAAAACCTCCGGGGAATCCGCGGAATGGAAAGTCACGCTGGCCCCGGGTCCGGGCGCCGGCCTAGCCTCTATAAGGACATCTGCTTCCAGCGTCCCCAGCGGGGGAATTCAAGGCCTGTGCGGCGGTCGTGCCCCTCGGGCTGCGAATGGCTCTGGGCCCTCGCTGTTGAGTAACAAGAAAGCAGAAGTAGAAATTCCTTGAAAACCACTGGCAGACTGGATTGCAGAGGGAGGACACATCGAGGTTAAAAGAAGGAAGGGTTTTTTTGGTGGTGTTTTGTTTTGTTTTGCTTTGTTTTTTTTCCTGAAATAAGCACTGACATGTTGCTCATGAAGGTTGGCATCCTGCCCTTGTTTTTCCGCTGGAGTAATAAATTCGTATTATGCAGTTTAGTGACTAATCAGGCCAGTCAGTGAAGCCAACCACAGCGCTCACTCTGGTCAGTTGGCCTTTAGTGCTTACTAATACTAGGTCTCTATTACGAATCACAGTATTACTTAAATAAATAAATAAATAGAAGTACTGGGATATTTTGGAAGTGGAGAGTTTTTATTAGAGATAAAGGACACATAGGATGTATAGCCTCTTTCATTTGCTTTGACATAAAATATAGGCCTCAAAACAAAAAGAAAAGATCTGTTGTGACAGAAAAATTTTAAAGCACATAGGAACTCAGTTTTTAAAGGCAAGAGTTTTATTTCTTTTTTTTCTTTCTTTCTTTTTTCCTGTAGTAAAGGATATTGGTGAAAATAATAATGAAATGGTGGGCATGGAGAAGAATTGACAAGAAAATTTGCTGTCAATGAGCCTTGCTATTTTATTATGGCCCTTGCAGTACAGTGTAGTTTTTAATAAAAATCTCCACGGGAGAAATCATCTGGCTACCTGAGAATTTGAGATCTCATTGAAAGTGTGTTTCTAGTGCTGGTTGTAGGGAAAGAAAACCTGAAAGTAAAAGCTGTAACAACTCAGAGGCAAGCAAGCCACAAGAAGCAACCCGTCATTTGTTAGTCCTACTTAACACAATTCCCTCGTCAGTTTGAACCCTTATTCGCATACCTATGGACTTTTCTTGCGATTTTTGAAATGTTTGTAACTGGCCACTTGTCAAATTCTTTATTAAAATTCCTTTAGCATTAAAAATTACCTCCTTTGTAGCAGACCTGAAAAGGCAGCTAGAAGCTGAGTGGACACAAATGGGAAAAAAGAAAAAAAAAAGCCTCTCTCCTTCCCTGTCCGCAGCTGAAGCACCCTGGCAGAAGCATGCACAGGATGTTTTCCTCCCCTGCTTGTACTGTGCGTAATCAGAAGTCTCTGTTCCCAACACTAAAATCATATTTGAGCACCAAATTAACTTGAAAACATGTGCACGGATGAAAAAGCAGTTGTAAAACAGGGTTTCCTTGTTTGCCTGTTTTGGTTTTGCTGGTCGTGCGCTTGTGATCTCAGCGAACAGTTGCAGCGCGTGGCCTGTGCCCGGGGACGTGCACGTGTCGCCTGGCAGGGCAGCGCGGTGCTGGCAGGGACACCAGCTCGGCCCTCACATCTGTGCCGGTGGCAAACGTCCGCTGACCAGGGAAGCCTGCAGTTGCCTGCTGAATTTCTTAGTGTCGCTCCCAAGCCTGCTGCCTGGCTTTTTCCTTAAGCAGCTCTGCTTTCGCCCTGCGAGTGATGGCGGGAGGAGGAACGTGCTTCTCCTGGGTTAGTTGGCCCGGTCAGAGAGAGCAGTTGAGTCTACCCTAGCTAAAAGAGTGTTCTGGCTTTTCCCAGGGAGTAGCGTATTTAGCACCCAAGTATACCTTTCCCCCTTTTGTTTCACCATTATTTGCATTTTCTAATATTACTAAGGTGCAGAGCGATGTGATTGATCTCCAAAAGAAGCATACACCTTGATGCACTGACAGAGCAGGTTTTTCCCTTGTTCCGACAGAGCACATGGCTAAACCCTGCCTGCGTGCCGGGATACAAACACTCACCCAGCTCCCCTCGGAGCTGGTGGTGGGGAGGTTCAAGGGGGCTCGGAGGAGGGAGAAGCGGCCGAGCAGCTCGCGGCTCGTCCCGCCGCAGCCGGGCCAGGGCAGCGAGGGGAGCGCCATGCAGCTGTCCTGCTGGCAGCGCGGCGGAGCTGGCCCGAGGTGCGCCCGCCGCGACGCGTAACCATGTTTGGCTCTGTCTCCCCGACGCTGCTTTCTCTTTAAAAGTGGCAAAAATAACACACCAGTCTGCGCACAGCGAGTTGTCTTAAGTGTGTGCTGCTTATGCACACGCTGTGCTGAATTCAGCAAGAGCCTCTAAGTGCTTTGCTCCAAAAAAACTCCAAAACTCAAATTCAGAAAAGCCTGTGCACACAACAACATTAATATTCTCTAGGTATTAGGTCTGATATATATATATATATAAATATAAATGTNGTTAATATTCTCTAGGTATTAGGTGTGATATATATATATATATATATATATAAATATAAATTTTTCTTTAACTCTGTCCTGCAACCATCCGTAGGCAGACGTAGATAATGTAAAATTTTAAGATGCAGATTTTGGTGATTAGATGTCTGTCATCCGCCTACCACTATAGACTGGGAAAAATAGCATATCTTTTTTTAGATCTGCACCCAAAGGTCAGGACACTTGGTTGGATTAACAAGGAAACCAGATTTCTACAAGTGAAGTCCCATCCCTTTGAACATCTCTTCTCCGGACACTTGGGTCTCTCATTATGAAATCCAGTCCAGCTGCACCCGAGTGCCATGGTCATAGCTTAAGGAAATGTTTTTTTCATGCTACTGGGCAGACAGCACCGGATTTTAATTACAGGTGTTACTGCACCTGCCACAAAAATCTCTTTTTTTAAAAAAAAAAAAAAGAAAAGTCCAATTCTCATGTGTTTATAATGCTTTCAGGCTTGCTTTTTGACTTACCATGAGTATTTGACAAGAGCACGGTAAAGACAGAGAGGAAAGGCAGAGTTGCTTAGCCCTGGGTACAAACACTGCTCGTGTCTCGGTCATGCAGTGAGATGTTCCTGCAGGACATCAAGTATTTTATGTAAATGGGGGCTTAGTCCTAGCAGAGGGCCACCACATGTTTAGGCATGGGCCCTTCATTCCCACGTGGCACCTATCCCTGCTGCTGCCACTGCAGGTGTCAGCCCGCGCGCGCGGTGCGTCAGCTCGTGCGCCTGAGTCACCGCGGCCGCCCGGCGCTGCCAGCGCCTCCCCTCACCGCCGGCGCGGCCGGAGCGAGCGGCTCTGGTGGGACCCACGCAGACGGACCTCTCCACAGGAGCTTCCCTGTCGGCGCAGCCGCTCGGCAGTCGCCCAGGGCCGGCAGCAGGGCCGTCAACTTTCTCTCTAACCCGAACGAGTGAAAAGTAAAATCCACCTCACCGCACCGAGTTTTGTTTTCACTGCTCTTCAGACCTCTCCTTCCCCGCGGGCAGGGCGCCGCACAGTCATTCAGCACCGGCTTTGGGGGTGGTGTGGTTGGCAGCTCCGCGGCGTATGACCCATTTTTTTTATTTTTTTGTCTTTGCCGTTCGTAACGCGGCGCTCCCTGTGCTGTCACAGCGCGCACCGCACGTCCCTGCGACCTACATCGCGCCCGCGCGGCCCGGGCCGTGCCACGGAGCGGCCGGAGCAGCCTGCGCGGCGGCTGCGCAGGGACCATGGGCACTGCCTCTCACTGGCACTTCCCGCAATTCGTGGGCAAGCGGGCGCAGGTAAAAGCACATTTTTTTCTGGAGCTGGCGCTCGGTCTGCGATTGTTTTGCTAAATATTAATTGCTGGCTTGTGGCACGTGTTTCCTGTTATGATTTCGGAGGAGCTGAGAAGTCAGAGTGTTGCGATGGGTACTTCACTTTCTGAAATATGTGTGTTCTTTGAGATGGCCAGGTCGTTAGTGCCGGCAGTTTGTTAACTCTCCCCATCCCCAGGTGTGGCTTCCCCTATATCTTCCTTTTGCCTGCTCTTAAAGATGTTTTTCTTCTTAAGGTGGTTTTTCTTTCTTTGTCTTTTCATCGGCTAGTTGGGCTCTGCCGCTTTTTGGGTGATAATTTGGTTCCTGCTAGTGTAGCTTGGCAGAGAGCTTGGCGCAAGCGGAGAGGATCAGGCACAGCTGGGGAGAGAGGCTAGCAGTGTTTTAGGTATGGGAGTTTTATGTATAAAATTAAAAAGTAATTTGCAAAGCGAGTAAAGTGGATTTGAGGTAAAGTGGATTTAAACATAATGAAATCATCCTTGACAGCAATTTGTTTCAAGTTCTTCTACTCTTATGAGTGTAAAGGGATTTTTTTTAGTTGCCAGTTTCTGGGTAGTGTATTCAGCATAATTTCTCACAGGTGAGTGAAGGACTGACTCCTGGTGTGTCACCAATATGGGGAGCGGGGGGGAGAAACCAAGAGTTCGGGAGATGCATCTCCTCTATTTTATCGTTGGGAAATTCATCAGTGGTTAGCCAGTGTAGAGAAAAGGTCCACCAGATAACTGAAAGCAAATAATTAAATGCATGAAAATCCAAGCTGATACCTGGTGTAGTAGATATGCAGTGTGAATGAATGTCTCTGCTGCTGGTATCTTACAAAACCTAGTGAAGCTCCAAATACAAACTGGAAAAAAAAAATAACAGCATTTAGCTAGTTTGCATCCCTGGTTCAGATGAGCCATGACTTACAGGGTTTTTGCATTTATATACTTGCGATGTAGGTGTTGGAAGTGTGGGTGGCCCAAAGAAAAAAAAAAAGCAGTGGTTACAATAAGATTTTCCATTTATTGCCCTTTGTATACAACTAAAAATAGGATTCAAATGCTTCACAATTTGTAGAGCCAGCATAATCATTCTGCTAGCTCTAATGACCGGCTCACATGCAGCTTCGCCTCTGTCTGGTAAGTCGTGTGTTAGAGCGCTTGTGAATGCGTCTGTGTTGAGGGGAAAGACAGAGTTCACTTGCAGTGTTGTCTAGCTGTGTTAACTTACCAGCTTTCTCTTATCTGAGCAGGAAAAAAAAAAAAAAAAAAGAGAGAGAAAAGAGTTAGGCTTAGTACACAAGTCGGAAGTGGTGAAAGAATTTTTGAAGCAAAATTGTTCTCGTATCTGGAAAAAGCAGCTTTAGGGAGGACTCAAAGATCTTTAAAATCAGCCATCCAGAATTACCCTTGGGTAACTTGAACTATTGATCCAAAACTTAATCTTTTGGGATGAAAAATCTATATACAAATCTGCTAAGCATCAAGAAGCAAAGCTCTTGGTGTTATTTTTTGGCAAGCAAAACCTTTTTGGTTGTTTTCAAGGCTGCCGGTATTGAAAGATTCTGTCTTGGTAGCTTTTCCAGGTAATGGCACCAGTTAGGAATCTGCTAAATTAGTTGAAATATATTGAGCCGCTAAAGCTGTTATGACCACATGAATTGATAGGTCTCCTGTGGCCAAGAGGAACATTAAGGAGAAGACATTGTCAGCATGTGCGGGGAAATTCATAACTCCACGGTCTAAGGTTTGGTGCTGCCCCTGCCTCGCTCATTAGCACTTGTGGCATTTCCAGCGAACGCGGGTGCCTGCGCGCCTCAGGCTTCTCGGTTTGATGCGCTTCTTGTAACGGATGAGTGGAGAGTGAGCATCTCCTCGGGAGCTGCGGGTCCGGAGGTGCAGGCGCTGGAAACTCGCTCTCCGCTCTGCGTCAGCCCGTGCTGGGCCACCGCCGCCGTGTCGCGTCGTGACCTTTCCTGGTGCTTCCCGGCGCCGTAGCGTGGCGGCGAGGCGCGCTGCTTGGTGTGAGCCCTGCGCTGCGGGAGGCGCTGCCTTTGCCTTCTGTGTAAGTCCATGCGGCGCGGAGGATGTGGTGCACGGGAGGCGCTCAGAGGCACGTGCAGTTTCTCCGTGGGGTATTGCCACTGGCTGTGGTGAGTTTTTTGTTACGCAATATGAAATCCCATTAACTTACCTTAGTGCAAACCTCCCCCTCTCCTTAGGAGGCAAACACCACGCGTGCCGTTACTACCTCTTATCGTCTCCTTTATGCCTTTTTTTGCTTAAATGCATGTTTCTGTTTCAACATCTGTGCACATCTTTTGGACCGGCTGCTGATACAAAGCATAAAAGGCAAGAGAGCTAATGCAGTAATCAAGGCTTTAAATATTTCAGGTGGGAATGGGCTAAACTTCAGAAATAATTAGCTTGCGTGGTGGTGTTTTCTGCAGGGAATTGCTGTACATCTGTTATAATTATCTGCATATCTCAATCCTTTAGGTGACCAGATGCTGACGAGCGGTGTCAACATTTGTTGTCATTTTTTTTTCCTGTGGAATTTTCCCTTTTCGATGCAGACGTAGATTTCCCCCCTGCACGCTCCCGCCGGCTGCTGCTGCGCTAGGTGCCGATGAGTTGAGCGCCGATTGCCTTGCAGATAACACCCAGAGAGCGTGTGTCATGTGGCAAGCGCGTTCGTGCTCCATTCACTGCTTCGGCACTTTCCAGCGGGATGAGACAGTGCTCTCTTTTCCGGGGGTATCACCACGCGGGCTATTTTTAGTTGTGGCACAGAGAGCGCGTCGCGCCGCTGTCGATAAACACTGCCGTCATCTTGCTTCTTTTTTCCCTTGTATGGCGATAACGTTTTTGAGGCGTCCGCCCGCCCTTTCTTCACGAGGTAGACGGATCTCTTTGTGATTGCGCTTAAACATCTGCTCCGTGTGGTCTGTGTTTTCAGCGTGCTGTTCAAAGTGAAACGCAGACGCTGAGCGAAGGTTAGCGCAGGAGACCGACGCAATGGGAGGGAGGTTTTCAGCCCAGGAGCTCTAGGTCACCTGTTGGATTGCAGAGCATCTGCTCCCTTGGGAGCCCCTGCGCTTGCTTTTGTGAACTTGCCTTTCCTGCAGCGAACAGGCTGCGCTCAGACGTTTCTGCAGTTGCCAGAGGCTGTGTAGGGCTCTTGGTTAGCCATGGGGGTTTGCCACCATGGTGCATTTTAAGTGCATCTATGCTCTGCCGGTGTCGCTGCTAATGCACTCAAGTTAAGGAATGCTTTGGAGGTTGCTGCTAATGGATGAGTCTTCCGGAAAATTGGGATTTTCAAATAAGATTGACATTTGGAGTGCGAAATAGAAATCTAATGAGAGTATTTCAGCGGAGGTTTGTAATTAGGGATGAATGGGGTAGATTTGTGCGCGCAGTCTGCAGAAGGGCACAATGGAAGGTGAAATTGCACACTCTGCGCCGAATGAGGGCTGAAAGCCAATGTATCAGTGTCACGGCATGACAGTGTAGAGTATAAATGATACTGTCACTGAGTGCTGCAGAAGGTATCGAGGGAATTCCACTCCAGTAAATTACATTACTTAGACAGACCTGAAGGCTTTGTGTCTGAATGATTGGAAGGAAAAAAGGTTGTCAGCACAAAGCAGAAGATATTATAGAACAACTGGCTGCAGGCTGGGAAATCTGTGTTTTCCTGATGTTTACCATGCAAAGCTCTTCAGTTGCTTTTTAAGTTTTTGGGTGGATTATAGACATATTGATGGCACAATAGTGTTTTTGCAGATGTTGTTCAGAGCAGATGCCATCCTGCAGCAAGGACTGAGCATGCGGAGCTCCTGTTACTCAGGTGGGAACTGGACTCTTCCAGACTTGGGAAAAATCTAGCCTCATGTACCTCCCTCAGGCAGTGGTCCTTATCCATTTCTTTCCTTATCTGGCTGAGGGTTTGTGTTTTGGAGCTGGGTTTTGATTATGGGATGAGTTTAGCACAGCTGTGTATGAAGGGACAGGTTGGGGCTGTGCATCTCCAGCTGGATTGGCATGAGCTGTGCAGCATGATGGGACTCAAACTTCGTTTTTTGCTGCAGCTTGTGGTACAGCTCCCCAGGAGCCCTGTGTCATGGTGATGGAGCAGTGAAAGCGCAAAGACTTCATCCCTTTCATCCCCAAACTGCCCCTTCTTGACAGACCTCCAAAATAAAACCCCCACAGGTGACACATTTTCAGATCTACAGCACATGAAAAGCCCCTCTGGCCGTGGTCTAGTAAAACTTCAGCAGGCTTTGCACTGCTTTTTTTTTTTCACTTGCCCACGCATAAAACCATCACTGTATGTTCATGCTGTAAATAGTGATTCGGGAGCGTGCTTGATTTCTCCTCTCCAGAACTCCTAAGTGCAGATAACTTCTGATTCACAGCAGTCACAAATGGTAGGATGGTAAGTAGACATGTAGCACAAATAAAATAGCAGTCATCAGGACAGACCTTTTTTTTTGCCTGTAAATATGATGTCAAAGTGTGAAGGGCTCAATACCTGCAGCCTGTCTCTAGAAACCATAGAAAGCCAACGGGCAAGACTGAAAAGCAGTGAGAAATCTGTGGAAAAGGGGATGCCCTGCTTGAGTTTAGCACTGGAACTGTTCATTAGGAGGTCCTGAGCACAGCAAAATGTGAGTGGCAGGTAGCAAACCTGTATATAGTCTGCATGATTCCTGCACTAGAATTGGGTAGAGTGGCATAAGGAGGAGCGTTATCTCTCTCTGTTTGGACAGAAAGTAAAGTTAATATCTAGAGGATATAAAGCTTATCCTGCCTGTACCATCACTGCTACAGGAAAGCACTATGGCCAGTTAAGCACCCATTTTGTAGTGCTTGTAGCTAGGCAGGCTGTTCCTTGCTCTGTTGGTCTGCACATATTTTTAAAAATCTGCCATCATTTGCTTCTCTTGTGGTATCTTAACTGCAGAAAGCTGCCCATTTTGGCACATTTTTTTTTTTCTTTTTCATGTGTGGAAAACAAATGTTTTTGATAATACTCAGCCTCATTCTAGTGATCATAATGTAACCACATTTTCAAGCCGTGGCTGTGTTTTCATCCATCAATCAGCAGAACCAGCCATGTGCTCCTGCTGCCTCGGCTGTGGGTGTGCTCTTGTTTTCCACTTTCTGCGACGCTCTTGCAGCACAAACCCCTATAAACAGCACCTGGGAAGTCATCACCGGTGCCCAACGGGCCTTTAAAGGCTGCAAAATGCTGCTGCTACAAGAGGGGATAGGGTGGAAGAAAGAATGACCAAACCACGTCCCCTAGGGAAAAATGAGAGACTAACCAGCATTGCTTTAACTGAGAGAGATCTGGAGCATGTTCAGTCAGAGTTGTATCCCCTGGCACATTTATTTAGTTCTGTAAATGGCTCCCTGCTGTCCCAGGAGACTATTGCTATCTTTTCCATTCTTGCTTAATGGTTTTCTACATAATCAATCTTCCTGCAAGAAAGTCGTGGTTCAGTAACCCCAGCTTGCTAACAAGTCAATAGGTTAATCTTAAGTCTCCTTGCTAACGCTTTCGATAATGCAGGACTATAAAGTTTGACATAGCAGAAACTTCTCTATAAACTCTGGTTTGCTTGCCAAAAAGTCAGCCCATTACCATTAATTCCCCTCTTATCATTACTGTTATTAAACTGACGATTGATGTGTAAAAACTGCCATTTGCATGAAGTTCCCAAAACTGCAGTAAAAGAGACTTTTGTTCTGACTTGGTAAGGGGAAGAGGGGGAAAAAGACAAAATAACACTACTTCTAAAAGCAGAGATGTTCACATAAAGACATGCTCTGAACAATAAGGTCGTTTATCCATGTATGACATAAATACATAGGAATTTAAATAATGGGAGATCTCGTGAAATGCAGTAAAATGCACACCACTGGTATTGTGAAGTTCCCATCTATAAAGCCCTGTTCTCAGGAAAAAGCAGCTTTACTTTAGCTTTGAAAATCCATTATCATAAGACATTTTTTTAAAAAACACTTGTCTCACCGCAATATTAAAGCAATTTTATATTCTAAGAGCAGCTCTTTGGTAAGGTAAAGTGCAGTCTCGTGTGTGTATATGTAATTGTGGCTTATGGTGCTTCTCGCAATCCTAATTCCTCCCAAATTAAGAAAACTACTCATTTTTATAGGCTTTTCTTTTCCTTTTTTTTTGTCTCCCTGTTTCTGTTCCCCAAAAGTGTAAAAATACTCCTTTTTTTACAGAAAAAAAAGGCGCCGAGTGCTTTCTGGATCCATTGCAAAATACTCCCCGAAGGAAGCATTTTAAGAGTTTAGGTTAAAAAGTTTCAGTCTCTCTCAAACTGCATGGGTACTGTTACTATTTTGGGAGGCAGTGCCATCTGCTTGCTAAACCAAAAAGCTGGGAAGATGTTCTTGGTTCCAACGTAGACTTTTGGTACAATTCCACATAAAATTCCTGACTGATCTTGGCTTGCCTTTGTCCCATCTATAAACTGGGGACAGGGAGGAGGTTTCCTGGGTCACCGATCGGCTCTCAGCTTGATCCAGACGAAGGGTCACTGATGCAGTCAGTGAGAAGTCAGGAGCTAGAGGAGACTTGCAGGGGATGTCAATGGCTGAAAGTAAGAGGTCAATTCATGTAAAGCACAGGAGCAAGCTGAACTTAAGTCATGTGGACTGTGAGTCCATGGGAATGGCACAGGAGAACACGGAAAAGGGGGAGGAGGTAACCGGGGAAGAGGAAGACATTTCTGTGCGGTAACAGAGATTTCAATGTATGTTATATTGCTAAAGTGTTTGCAAATGGGTATGTATCATCATTACAGTGTCTTCATGACTGAAGAAGCGTTTCAGCCACTCTCTGTTGACAGAAAAGATTGCCTACTGATAATTGCTTTGCTTAAGTGTCTGATAATATGCCAGAAATGAGAGCATTCTATGTTAGGTCATCTTTAATTATGCATGTACCACCTGTCAGCCTTAAATCTGGGGAAGATTAGTTTTCTCCCTGGAATTAGTGTAGGGAAACGAAGAGATATTCCAGCAACAGGAGCAGACCATTATAAACGGTACGTGTCTGTAGGAGAGTTTTGAAAGCATTCTCCAGCATTCTCCAAACCTTTTCTGATCGTGAATACACTATTGACACATGCAGAAATACTTGAAATGCTGCCTGAGCCTGCTGCAGTAGTGGTGTTTTTTGGAGGGAGGGCAGACCATCTGTTGCATTTCCTCATTTTCCTTTCATCATTTCAAAGGAACAAGGAGCGCTGAGGTGGAGGAGGGTGCACACCAAGTCAGGAGCTTTGGCGGTGCTAGGATGAAATCAGTCCTGAAACCCTCGCAACCTACCACCAATTTAAATGTTCAAGAAAACCAGCCTGACCTATTAAAGACAAGGCTAGCGTAAATTACAGGCTCAAAGACTGAAAAATGATGAGGGTGGGCACTTTGTGAAATGCCTCATAAAGGATTCTGAAGATCCAAAATTAACAGGACTTGCCATTACAAGGCCTCCTTATGATATTAAAAATTACCTCAGAGAGGAAACTTATCCTTGTGCAGTCTGTGGAGAGAGTCTGAGAAGAGCTAAGGAGATTTTTGGTTCATAGAACTGCTTATTTGGTGCAGAAATAGGTTATAGACATCTCCCGCTTTTATGGTCTCTGTGATTTGGAACAGTAGGTCAGCTGGTAAAACAACAAGGATGAGCAAATACGGGCAGATGGCTTCAGATGTGAGAGCATGTTTCCATGCATCCCCCATTTGGCTTTTGCGGATGCTTCGTTGTTGCCTGAGTATTTGTGACTGTCATTTTACATTAAGTGGATCTGCTCCCTCGCTGCAAATATTGGCCTATGCCCCTTGTCCCTACCGCCACCTTCCCAGCAGCACAAGCTGACACGGAGGAACAGATGGTTCTCCAGGACTTTCCCCGGACTCCACGGCAGCCCTGTCCATGGAAGCTGCCGATCGTGGTTACTCCAAAGTACATGGAAGGATTTGATGACACCAGTGGTTGCACCACCCGACGGGAAGCTAAGAACTTGTTTAGCTTCTCCTGAGAAATATAGTTGTATTTTTCTTGACCTTTTCTCCCAGCGACTGCATTGGGTGAAGCTTGCACATTTATGCATTTTTTAGGATAAGCTTACAGGCTTATCTTTCCTTGTTATTTCTGCACTAACTTAGGGCAACTTTTCTTTCTTGGATTGTGCAGTGGAATTTTATCCAATTCTTAGACAGAATCTGATCCCTACCTACTTGTGTCTTTTCCCCCAATGCAGCAGTCCTAGCGGTATCGCTTGGATGCAGCTTAGCTTTGCTGAACTCCTTGGTTGAATGGAAGGATCTGTGCATCTCCATAGCCCTCAGCTGCTCTTGAGCTGTCCTGTGACATTGGGCGCTGTAGGAAATGTCCCCATTTGAGCATCCTGAAGACGAACAAACTCGAGGGAATTCGGTACTGTGCTTTTGTGTCTGAATAATTGGACAACTTCATCTCCCAATGAGACTTAAGGATACATTTAATGATAAGAGAAATACTTGGCTAAAACTCAGCTTGAAATAATGAAGCAAAATTGCCGAACGATGAAGCCCCAGAACGCCCTGGCCCGGGTTTTCCTCAAATGACCCAGCTTGTAAAGCTCACAGAATCTGAGCTTTTCCCCAAGCCTGGTTTGTCCTGGAGCCTCTTCTTGCCACATATTCTTTTTGTCCCATTTCTTTCTTTCAGAAACACTGTAAAATCTTCTCAATGTCAGTTTTAGGTATCTGTTACAGTAGCCAGCTCCTGATGGTTTCATACTTACCCTTTCACAGCAATGCAGAGCCTGGTGCTCGAGGTGGTGAAATTCAGAGCAATGTGTTCATGCTGAGTTGCACCATTGTATGCCCTGCTGATTTTAAGAGGAAGGGGGACCCTTGAGATAATGAGCTGTGCTGTGTTTGGAGATCCCACCTCTTGCTAAATCGTGCTTTGCTTCTGACTGGTGGCTGCTGACAGCCAATATTACAAGAGTTCAGTGGGAGTTCCATGGTCCGTGTGTGCTTATGGATACGTATGTAGACATATCACAGACCAATGACACTGCGGAGAGATAGCGAAGGCACTGCTGATAAAACCTGTGAGTGCCCCATGTTGTGAAGCTTCCGAACGATCAACGCGGGCCAAATTCCAGCTCTTGTCTCCGTCATAACAACGGATGCAAATTACCTTGTCCTTGAACTGATTGCACCATTTCATTGCCTGCTGTATTATTTCACATACTAGGGAATATTGAAAAGTCAAAACCTAAGTATTTACATTTTTATGTTAGTAGTTTCAAGGGACTTCCTGCTTAGGAGGACCAATGCTATGTATGTCCTTTGCTTCTCTTAGGCATTCCTAAAGCAAGGTTTTCAGAATGGGGATCGTTTCATGCTAGGAACTTTTGAAGTGCCAGGTAATCTTAACTTGCAGACAGGAGGAGATTACAGGTAGGTAACCAGCTCCCTGTTAGCTGTAGCCTCCAAAGCAGGTATCTTGCCTGTCCCACCGCAGACTGTCTAGAAAATGGGGATAATTTGGCACCTTTCAGGGTGCCCCTTGGAGGCGTGGGGGTAAAGCGGTGTGAGGATCAGAGAAATACCTCAGGCTCTGCCTCCTCTGCAGGGCAAGGCAGTTGTCAACACAACACTGTAGGTCAATGGTAAATAAAGGCAACCATCTTGGAAAGTGCAAGTGGGCAATCAGAGCAGGGAAAGTGGTTTCTTTTGCAGTTTGGTAGCAGTGATTTCAAGGGAAACTCTTGGTGACAGGAAACTGCTCCTGCAGGCATGGGATGCACAGGCTGTGAGCTGTGCTCGGTGCTTCCTTCTTCAGGCTACTCTGCAAACCGGCGACTGTGTCCACAGTCAGTCAGGCCCAGTGCTAATGTGTCAGTATTTTGTGTCACATTTAATGAGAAGGGAAAAGGCAGTGATAAAAAGGCATTTTTCCCTTCCCTTAAATAGGATGCATTAGCATGGTTTTAACAGTATTCAAAAAGAAAAAAAAAAGAAAAAAAAGAAAAGGAAAGGAATGAAGAAGCTTAAGGTTTAAGGTGGTCCAGGCCTCACGTGAGATGGTGCAGAGGAACATTCACCCTGAATAGAAATTGCTGGTGTCCACCCATTTGCAGAGTAGACATCCCTGCTGCCTGAGCTCCTGGAGTGGGTTGCAGTGAACAGAGAGACACACGTCTGTGCTGATCTGAAGGCCCCTCCTCGATTGCCTTCCAGAACTGGGCAGAGGGGCCTGCACAAGGCCTGCCGCCTCGGGTCGCATCACGGGGCTGTCGCGGTGCGCGCCGCTCACCGCGCGCTGGCTACTCACATTCGCCAGGGCTCCTAGGCCACCGTCCCATCACATCCGTCACCCAGGGCTGGATCTGCTCTGACAACCTCTGCAAAAGCTGCTGTGCTGCTCTCTTTTTCTGTCGCCGTTCCCAGCTGTGCCCTTTGTCTCTGCCGTTTGTGTAGCGCAGATACTTACGCGTATTTTTTGTGCAAATCGATTAGCTTTAATTTCTTTCCTCAACTATCCATTTTTTTTCACATTGCTTCAGCAGCATCCTGGTGTTAATTCGCGTGGCACACGATAATGTGATGTGATATCCCTCCCTAGTTAGCAAAATGCTAGAGTAGCTCTTGGCAGCCGCTCTTTTCTGGAAGAGTAATTAGCAAGTGGAATTACTCAAGGATGTGCATACTGGCCTAAGTAGGCATTTTCCAGCTGTCTGCAAGTTCAAAAACTAGTATGGACTTTTCAGATGCTACTACAAGATTAATTACTTGCAACTAGAAAAAGAAAGCCTGAAAAATAAGTACTGCGCAATCAAGGCTACTGTGTTTTCTCTGTTTTGTTTCTTAAATTGAAAATCCGCTTCTCTGTCACAACCGCTGTAGTTTTTACAATGCTCAGCAGTCGTTTTTCTGAGGAGACAAGTCTTTGTGTTCCAAGGAGATGCCAAGCTCAAAGGCAAAGTAAAAAGCTTTCTGATACAGCTCTTAGGTGTTTGCTCCTGCAACTTTCCCTTCTCTCATCTGCCTCTGGCAAAGCATCAGCCCGTCTTCCCTTGGAGGAAAGGACTGTTTCCAGCAACTGTTTTCCCCCTGTGGTCTCCATTGCTGCTTCTCTTCTCGCATCTTGGCAGTGGTTCCCCCCTCCTTTCCAGGCAAAATAACCTCCGTGTCCTGCCTGCCCACTCCTTTCTGCTTCCTCCCGGCATCCTATGCACTCGCTGTCATCTGCAGCGTCTTTTTCTCTGGCCTCTTGAGTTGAAAATGTGGTAGATTCACTGTTCTTTCCCATGGTTCTTGCCTCTCTCCTCACCTTTGCCCCTTGACGATAATGGCTGTGGCCAAGTTGGACTCCTGCCGCTTCCCACTTTCCCTGTCCCTACGGGCCGTTTTCCCCTTGAAACGTGGGCAGCCATCCCTCCATTTCCTCCCGTGTAACTAACGCCTGGTCTGTAACCTCCCCGGCTCTTTGTACTGCTCGCTCTCTGACACTGGGCTTGGGCCTTTTCCTTTCCCTTATCTGAGACCCTCTCACTCATCCATGATAACTTGACTTTAGCTTCCATGTGGATGTTTTTCTTGGCTCTTGCCCTTCGCTTCAACTTTTAACCATTGGCATTGGCACTGGTCCAGACCAGTCTCATTTTTGCAGCTTTTCTCACGCATCTCTTTTCCCTGGTATTATTTATTACTAAAGGCATCTGCACAAATATCTCTTTGAAGATTTCCAATTTCTCCTCTTGCATCTGGAAAAATTCCTGCCACATGCAGAGGAGATGAATGTAAGTGTGTGTGTACTTCAGGTGAGAAATAAATGGAATAATTGCTACAAATAATAGTGAGCCACTTAATTTGTGCAGTTAAAGGGATGTTTCCTGCTGATACGAATCTGTGTAGCTGTATTAATAGACCCAGGGTTGGGATTGCTTTAGTGGCAATCAAGTCCTTTTTTAACATTTGGAAAGCTCATACCAAACAATATGAGCCAGAAACCAGAAACATGTTATGTCAATACATACATTTTCTAAAAGGTATTAATTAAACAACATGCATATGTGTGTATATCCACACACACACATACAGCTCTGTTTTTAAAGTATGTTTTGAATTAGGCTGTGCGGTGGTTAAAATAAAGCATCATTTCGTTCATAAAGGAATGACTGTCAAAACTTGCAGCAAGCAAAAGGATTTTTGATTATTCCTTTGGGCATATAACTGAGCTGTCTTTCTGTGACTAAAATTCTTCAGGTAATGGCATGGGTCTGTAGATGTATTATCATCTGGTCTTGACTTTTGAGAAGTATGAATTCACTGACCCTGCCTTTGTAAGACCAGAATTGTGTTAATGGTAAAATCAGCATTTAGTCTGACTGTGGAGAATTTTGTCTCTCCCTTTCATGCCACTGAGTCCCTTGCGAGACCAAGTTTGCCTAAAAATACTGCATTTGCTACTGCATGGCAATGCTTACCATGGCTCCAGAAACACAATACACTGATTTATTTGGAAGACTTGTTGAGTTTTTCTTTTTTTTTTTTTTTGGTGTGGTTGGTTTAGTTTGGTTTGGTTGGGTGCTTTTTTTTCTGGGACAATTTTTGTTTGTTTGTTTGTTTGCAGGGGGGAGGTTTCAGCCTCCAGTGTAGATCACATACAGTGTGTAGATCACATACAGTTAAAGTAGGTACAAGCTCAGGGGAGAGAGAAGCAGGAAAAGACTGTGCTGCTTCTGCATCGGGCACTGTCTTCTTTACATGTGTGTGGAGAGATGAGGTCGCTGTCAAGTCCTCGTGTTTGCCATTTAAATTGGTCCCCTTTTAACATGAAAATTGCCGGAGGGCTTTGCAAACTGTGGGAGGTATTGATCATTTCCTAGCTCGTTATTTGTATTTTAGTATTGTTTGCATTTTAGTTAATAAATAGCAAAGCTTTTGGATTAGCTTCTCTAGAAATACTAATCAATGAGCTTTATAGATTGCCCACTTTATACATAAACATTCAGTCTCCAGTGGAGCCAGAGTTTTGTTCTATCCCAGATTGCCTATGCCCTGTAATTATTAATCTGTAGTTTAATCTCTTTGTCTTCATGCCTTTATGGCTTGATCCTGCTAGCTGCAGAGCTCCCTTAAATCCTCTTAAAAAGGCAGTGGTTGAAAATGCTCAATATCAACTGCTGGAATGGGACGGCTAGGCCTTGGTGCGTACAGACCTCCCCACGCTTCTTACTATACAGGTGTGCCATACATAGGCTTCCTGACCTGTATCTGGTCCCCAGTGCTAGAATCTTCTCCCTAAAAACCCACATTTCGAGTCCCAAGAGCACTGGGCTGCAGTGTTTTGCTGTGGTGTTCCCTCCAACCGTGGTTGCAAAACAACTACCAAAGTGTTTCAGATGAGGGGGTAGCAAATAGGGAGCTTAATCTAGAAATAAACGTGTTGATGTTGCCAACGTTCAGAATTTGTTTGCATTTAATCTAAAGCTCTGGTGCCCCCATGCTGTGGAGCAAAGACATGAAGCTTCAGGTGGAGGGTGCGTGGGGAGCAGCAGGGAGCACAGCCTGCTCAGCCTCCAGCTGCAGCCTGGCGGCCTCTGTGGCGTCTCTGCGAGATCTCTGGTGGACGTAGCCTCTTCCTTCACAGCAGAAAGTGCACAGAGGCCTTTTTCTTTCCAGAAAGAGCCATTTGCTTACCTATGGATTGCCAATTTCATCACCTCAACAGCACAGCCCTGAGCAACCCCACCATGCTCCCCAGGGCAGGGTGGCAGTGGCGCTTGTCACCACAGGGACAGGGTTCTTGTTGCGTTGGTTTGTGCTGCACCTGGTTATGGCACAGCAGAGTATCCTTCCTGGAGGCTCTTCTGCCTCCTTGGCAAAGGAGCAGCAGGCTGCAATAGCTACAGGTGCTGCTAAAGGCTTTGGAGTTTGTGCTTCTCAAGCATCTACTTTTGACAGACTGTATTTCTCTACCAAAAGTTCAGTCAGTCTCCTGGAAGATAAGGGAGCAAAGTTAAGGGAACTGCAAACTAACCACAGAGATGGAGAGTGATAGTGTACCGTGTAAACCAGCCTTATGGCGCTATCGATGTAAGTCTGAAAGCACAGGGTTATGTAAGAGCATCTTGTTTGGCTTTTAATATCTAGGTCAATAAAAATGGGAGATAGTAGCATATTATGCAGGCAGAAATGTGATAAAAATAAAATTGCTTAAATTTAGTGGGAATGGCTTTTTTAAGAATGGAGTTTTACAGTTAAGAACGGAGGTTTACAACTTGTAGCATGAGAGAGAACAGGAAAAACAGAGAGAGGCAGCGGTTTGTCAGGCACTATCACTTGTTAACAGTCTTAAGTAATTTGGCTCACAGGCATCAAATGCCTTACACAGACTTTGTGCAAAGTGAGTGCAACACCTGGCATTAGATTATAAATTTGTGTATGCCCACACCCCTCAAAAGATCTGTTTTCCAAAGCTAAAACCTGTTCTGTTGACATGACATTACATTCAAAGTAAAAAGTATTGGAAACACTGGGAATTGTTGAAGAATATTCTGCCAGTTGCTCAGAAATTATGGTTTTACCGTCAATAACAAAAATAACAGTTAAGTTACACTAATGAGAAGCCATCCTTTTTAAATGAAGAAATAGAAATAGTGATAAAACACTCATTAGTCAAGTGTCAAAGAAGGGAAAATAGAAAAGACAAATGTGGCTTGGATGGGGCTTGTGTTTGAAATAGCAGAAGATGTGGACGAGATGTGGACAAGCAGGATCCTGTGCAGAGAAGTGGCTGGGACAGAAAGTTTGCAGCTGATGGCAAAGGAGGATCTGAGACAGGAATGATTGAAAATAAGCATTTTCATATCTCTTTTAGTAATTTTTACATCCAGGAATCTTAAAGGAGGTGGCTGAAGAGTATCTCTTAAGTGACTGTTAATTTGTAACAAATCTTGGGAAAACAGTGAGATTCCAGAAAGCTGGAGTTCTGCCAACCTTGTTTCCGGTATTTCAGAGAGATAAAAGGGATGTCCCGGGGAACCGGAGCTGGCTGAGCTTGACATGAGCCCGAGGTGAAATAGTGGGACAGCTATTTCAGGAGCTGTCAGGAGAGAATTTGGAGGCTAAAAGCACAGATAAGCCCAGGAATGGCTGAAGAGAGCTCGTCAGGCAAACTGGCTGGTTTTCTTTCCCCATGACAGGATTGCAGGTCTATGTGATAAACACAACTGTTGATATTTTCTGTAGGAGGTGAGAGTAGATAATATAATGGTCCTCTCTGCCTTTAAGACTTGTGAATCTTGGAAGTAATGCCTCAATTCTAGTATTTCAAACAGAAATCATCAAGCTACTCTGCGTCCTTGAGATAAAAAGCAACTTAGGTTTTTAGATGTTAATCTCCTATTTGTATTGATTTGATAGCTTTTGGAGCTTTAGCTATATTGATTGCAATGTAATTCTGTGGGGGCAAAGAAACCAAACAAACTTCAAAACGCTGCATGAAAAGCTCCACAAACGATGTAGGTATCCTCAGATAAAGATAAAATCCAAGTTCATCTTAAAAGAGTTTCCGCAGCTCTAAGTCCCTATTCGTTACGCTGCCAAAGAGGCTCTCATAAGCTCCTCTGCATCTTATTGGAGAAGAGAAACTAATCCTCACTCTTTTTTTCTGTTTTCCGACAAAAGTGGAGGTGCTAAATGACTGTATCTGTCCCCAAAAGCAGCACCTGAGGGCGTCACATCTTTTCTTTCCCTCTGGGCCTCAGACCACGGTTGTAGTTAGTCAAAGTGCCAAAGTGCCAACACGCTCTCTCGTGTCCTCTCCTCTTACCCCAGCTCTAACCTGTTAGATATTTGTGGTGTAAGAAGTGACTGGAACCATAAATGATCATCATTTTGGTGATAATTTTGGTGAATTTCTATTTAATGGTAGCAAAACCACCTGGAAACTGTTTTATCCATGTGGGCAGCCCTCCCTAGATTCAGACTGTTAAATCTGTGGCCTCTGCTTGAGCAGTAACTAGGATTTTTTTCAGATGAGTTTATCAATATCAGTTTGTTAGGTATAAAGTAACATTTTTCTTCAGGACATAGGCAGTCAAAAGAGAACCTTGTTGCTGATATCCATTAATCTGGGAAAAACATTGCATGAGCAGGCAGCAGCCTTGCCTGCAAGGCACAGGCAACACCTGTGCTCCCTTCCAAGAGGAGAAGCTGCAAGGTTAAGCCCTAAGGAAGTCTGTCCCAAATTTAACCCAGTGCCCTCCTGCCCGCGCTTCCCTGCTCCTCGTGCATTAATCACAACGGACACATTCCCGAGGAGGTGCTGGTGCGCGGCCAAGGAAACATGAAGGGTATTCCAAACACCTGCAAATTGCTGCAGAGATGAAGAGCTTGCATTTTAGGGAAGAAAAAAAGAAAAACAAATGGAGATCAGATTTTTTCCTGTAACAACTATCTAATGTGAAGGAGGAAATAGGATTTTGTCATTCTCCCAACCTTTATGAGTTGAGTAGCTGAAGATTTTTGCAATAGTCTGGACCATACCTGTCCCTGGAGACCAAACCTCTGGAGCTAGTTCTGCAGATAAGCTGGAAAAGCAGTAACTAGTGAAGCTTGAGAAGCGAGTGGAAAATTAACCAGGAAATGCAATTTCAAGAGATAAGTTTGCTGTTTTCCTTTGATGACATTTCACAAAAAGTTCTTCTTTTAGAAACTCATCCAGCTGTAAACATTGATAGCAACCAGCGTTTTAAAGAACAAAGCTTCAGCATTGAGCTCTACAGAGATTTTGAAGGCTAGGCTTCCCTGGGAATAAAGCGTAAGGGAAAAGCTTTTACCCAGATAACTTGTTGGCATAATCTTTCACACGAAGAGACTGCTAAAAGGAGCAGAACAGCACTGTTATTCATAATTTCTGGCTTCCAAATGCTAGCAGTGTTGGCTTAATATCAGCCTCAGCCTGGCTTTCCTTTTCAAAGTTGCATTAGCAAAGGGGATTTAACCTAGAGAAACATTCCTTGCTGTCCCAAAGTACTACGTCGTGAAGGGAGGTGACCCTGGAGACTTGACCAACTATTCATACCCCGCAATATCCTCACCTCGAACAGTGCTGCAGCATGCACTGCATCCTCTAGGATACACGCACACACGTGCCGCAGCACCCGCAGTGACCCACGCAAAATATCGGGAAGTTTAGGAAAAGGAGAACTGTGTCACTGCCATTCCTCAATGAAGTGTCCAGAGCAGTCGTTTAAAGCAAGGAAGGCCGGACCTGACTCTTTTGGACCCTATACCAAAATCACGGACCACTGCTTGCAGAGAGAGATCTTAGACCCTTTTGGAGATCTCACGAAGCTGTAGAGCAGTGGAAAAGTAAATCACTAGATGAATTTTCCCTTTGGTTTCTTAACCTGGCAATCCAGTTTATCCAAGAGTAAGCCTAATGGTTTTATCCTTTCCCCAAACTGCTGAAGCCTTTGACCACTTCAGAAAAAAACAGAATATCTTGTTTGTTTTGCTTAGCGGTTTCCTGGCAGTGTTTCAGTGTTGGGCATTCCCCGTTCTGCTTTGAATAAGCTATTTTGAGTAATAGGTTCGGTTCCGCTCCCCTTCCACCATAGCCAGTCACCGTAAAGTCTGGCAAATGTCAAAACTATGAGACGTATTATCAGTGAAGAGCTTTTCTGTCCCTCGTGTTCCACATGCATGTATGTTAATGGGATATCTTTTAAAAAATAAGGACAGGGACAATTCTGTTGTTCTGTCTGTCTTCCCACTCACTCCCTCTTTATCCCCTAGACCCTCTACTGTACCCCTCTCATGAAGGCATCAGTTTTAAAGAACTTGGGACAAAGCATATTAAACTAAGCCCGACTTACTGAGTATAGGAACTAAAAATACGTTCGTTTTTCCTAGGTCATGAAAAGATGCACGTGTATATTTTGCCTAGTAGACCGCTGTAGAATATATAAGTATGGATGCACATGCCATGAATGTTAATGAAAGCCTCTAAAGACTGCATGCTATCATTACCTTGTTCAGCTGCGTTGCCCTCTCGGAGAAACAAATCAGTAACAGCCCAACTCCATAGCGACAAGCAGTGGATTTTTTCTGTTGCAAAACACAAATATATTTGGACTTTCCAAAAAGTCCTTAGCCTCCGCCAGGAGTGCCAGGCTCCTCCAGGTCCCGCTTCCTCCACAAGCAGAAGCTTCTGGGGAGCCGACACTGGGGGGTTACAGTAAGCATTCATGCCAGAGCCTGCAGCGTCCTGGCTCTTCCTCCAGATAAAGCCACGCACACAGGGTCCGTGCGGAGCTGAGGCAGCCGTACGTGTGTGCAACACTGACGGCGTCAGTGACAAGGCACCCAGCTGCGACCGATGTGCCCAGCACTGCTCTGCAAAGCTCCCGACCAGGGATCAGAGTCTCCCTTCCTTTCCTTTATTTTTTGTCCCAGCTGCTGTCACGTTGGGCAGTAGGATTTAGCCCCGCGTAGCAAAACTGGGAACTGACTTTTGCAATGGGACATAATTCCTGTAGCCAGCCTCTGGGCGCCGTGACAGTTTATGGACTTGCAAAAGCAGCCGTTTCACTGCCTAGGGGACTTGCCCATGCGTTTTCCTGGTGTTCTCATCTGCATATGCATGGACAGCATGTGCAGCAAGTGTCAGAGAAACAGGGCTGCAAGGGGGTGCCTCCTGAAGCCGTCCTTGTGACGGGCCTGGCACCCGCCGGATGGTGCAGCCTCATGGGCCGCTACTCTGTTTTCAATTATCTGGGGTACTCGAAGAAGAAGACATTAGTATTGCTGAGGATGACATAGCAAATTACTGCTGCTCCCTAACCTTTTTAAATTGCTAACACTGTTGTAATCTGTAATTACAGAAATCAGTGTGAGAATTGTGGCACTGTATAATTATCTTTCCTGATACTTTATTGCCGTATGAATTATTAATCAAAATCAGTCTTGTATAGTATTTGCAGCAACTAGGAAGAATAATGTATAATTAAATTTCATTATTTCTATTTTTGTGCTGGTGTTTTATGATGTTGTAATTGATAATTAATTGGTTAAAAATTCACACAGTTCTTGGGAGTTTCATATGACTATGACTGCTTGGTATTCAGCATTTATTAATTGAATAATGGGCTCACTGAAGAGACCTTTGTATATAGTCTCCTGTCATTACAGCGAGCTCTAAAAAATGTTGAATTAATCATTAGGCCTTTCAATGGTTTCTTTTAAAGGCAAGCAGTGACAGTATAATCACCTCCTTTGTTGTTACATCTATAATTGAGAGATCCCAATAACCAATTATCACAATGGTCATTTTAGGAGCTCTGAAGTGTCAGTTATTGATGAGTTTCTTTAATACCAAAGCGTTGATTACATAAAACGAGTCTTTTAATAGAAAAGTATATTAGGAGATAGGGAAGGAAGCCCTGGAAAAACATTTTCCTCCTACTTGCCGCTTCAGAACAGTGCATGTTTATCCCTAAAATCTGTCACATCTACTGTGCTTCTGCTGTCATGTGTCAGCGGTACCAGCTCCACACAACTTTTATCATCACTGTTGGGAAGTGATGCTACTTATCCCCTCACTGGGTTTGAGGCAACCCTCTTCATATGAGGTAACCATTTTCCAGGCCGTTTTTTTGCCCCCTTGTACCTTTTGCTAAATTAACAGAAAAAAAAAAAAATTGATAGAAAGCCTCAGAAGGCAAAACGTTTTTCACAGTCTGTGTCCTATTGAAGAGAAGTGCTATTAGACATGAACAGGCAGACTTGCTCTGCAGACTGCCCAGCTACCTCTGAGCACAGAGTCTTGTGTATTCAAGCTGCCTGCTGCAAGTTAGTCCCAAGTATCTTATTTATTTATTTATTTATTATTGTATGAGTTGGTTGGAAGAGTGTGAAATGGAACTAAAAATAACCACGGCCCAGGGCAGCACTTCCCCGACACGATCCGGAGGAAGCTGCGAGTCACCTTGTGTACCCAGGGATAGTGGGAGCTCCAGCACACGCTCCCAAGCCAAACGTACGGTTCCTTTTTGCACTGCGTCAGCATGAACTGGCATCACTGCTGCCCCGATGCCTGAGTGGGCAAGCGCCGGCATTAGCTGACTTTGTGCTGAAATACAGCGTTACAGACACAACGAGGAAATACCAGCAAGGCTTTACTGGCCTTTATGGTGACATTCTTGGGAGTCCTGTGCACGCTGCTGCGGCTCTGATGCAAAGCTTCCTGCAGAGTTGCCTTCTGCTTCAGGGTGCCCTCTGTTTCTCAGCATCACTTTCCTCGTGGATATTTTGCCGCAGAAAGGCTGCAAGAATCCTTCTGCAACCTGTGTATCTTTTATGGAGGGCGAGTCATCAAGGAGGCACCTGCGGAGTGGCCAGGTTCAGGTTTCCACCTGTGCTGGCATCTTCCCGAGCCAGCGGTGAGATGGGACAATGTGAGGGAGACAGCAGCACCGTCCGCCTGGGCACTCTTTTGTTGAGCAGTGCCCCTAAGCACCCAAGTTGTCATCCCGTGAGAGCTTGTAGCTTAATTAATGTGTCCGTGGAGATATTTATGAGATACAGCTAATCCTTTTACAAAACCAGTAGCTGTCTTACCCCAGGCGTGTGCAGGAGGGGCCATTTCCATAGACTAGAGTTATTGCAGTTCCAGTGGAATGTCCCCTCTCTCTTTGCCCCCCACCCTGCCAAAAAAAAAGAAAAAAAACCCCAAACCTNATCCCCCCTCTCTTTGCCCCCCACCCCGCCAAAAAAAAAGAAAATCCAAAACCTCCAAACCACCTACCTGTATTGTGCAGAGTAAAATTTCAGTAAGTATGTATTGGCAGGAAGCAAAGCTTTTCTTTTTAAAAATACTGCATATATATTTCTTCTTTTAATGGGGTGTCCTCTTGTACATGTTACATCAAAAACAAAAAAAAATAGCAGGACAGTGTTGACCTTTTATCCTCTATTTTGCATTACTTTGTGTGTTATCAAATCAATTCCAAGTGGTGTCTATAGAAGGGCTCTTTCTTTTCCCTGACCAGTAATCATTTCCATTGCCCTCTTGAGGATTTCTCCCTTTCTCAACACTGGTGATGAAATATGGACACTACACTACGCCAAAAGTGAACTAGAAAATAGCTCTTTTAAATATTTCTCTTTCTTAACACTGCCTTTGTGTCTAACTTTGTTGGTTACCCTTGCAACTGTAGGTGATGATACTTCAGTCTTTCTGTTTCCCAAGAGGTCCAAATTGACTGTAAAGAATCAAATAGTTGCTCAAATTGTATTTTGTTCTGTTTGCCACCTGTGTGCAATAGATTGCCCTGGATATAGTCTGTCACCTTGTCCTTGTCTTAATTCTTTGTAGTATTAAGTCTTTCTGAGATTCTCAACAATCCCTATTACTTTTGACATTTGAACTGATTTTCAGTCTCCCTGAGAGATCCCTGTGGATTTCTATGTCTTTGATAAATAAAGAATTGTGGGATAATTCAGTTTGGAAGGGACCTCAGAAGATCTGATCCTTCCTCCTGCTCAATGCAGATCGCCCAGAGAGACCAGATGGAGTTGAGAGCACTTTGCTCAAGGTTGTTCGAGTCTGGCCTTGAACGTCTCCAAAGAGGGAGGTGGAGCAACACTTCCAGGCAAAACTGTCCCTCAGTTTTTCCTGATACTTAGTCTAAACCTCTCTGGTTTCAACTTATGTCTCTTGTGCAGAACCTGGCTCCGTCGTCTTCATGACATCCCCGTATGTAACAGCAGGCTGCTGCTGGGTCCCCTGGGATTCCCAGCTGTCTCCCATCCGACCTGCTCAGCTTGGGACGCAGCCCAGCTTCAGAGGGCAGACGGTCCCGGGTGTGTTGAGGGTGGTGTGGGGTAGGCAGCTCCCACTCGTGCTGCTTCTTAAGGTGTTTCTCTGTTCACCCGATGAAAACGGACCAGGCATCCCGGCTCCGGTTAGCATGGTTTAACCTAAGTAATTTCCAGTCTGCTGCAACTTCTCACCTTGCAGCAACCAAGCTTCTCCAGCAGCCTTTTGGAAAGGTTTTATCAAAGGATTTATGAAAGTCAACACTAATTACATTTACTGGTGTTCCTCAGTGCTAATTTGACACACTTCAGGAATTCTAATAGGGCAGATCAGAGACACAGCTTCGCCGTTGCAGGAGCTATGCTGCTGTGTCACGATGATAATTTGCTTGGTTAAGTGTTCTGTAGCTCCACCATGATCCAGATTTACCTTCTCATGTCATTAAGCCACTTCTGAAGCCAGGCTTCCTGTGCTGCAATGATAAAGTTTTCCCTTCCCGATGCTTCCCTTTCGAAGCAGACACTGCATTGCCTGCCCTCTAGCCTTGCCAGACTGGAGCTGGTTTTCTTTGTAGGTAACGTAACTTTGGTAGCAGGTCAGCCAGTTTGTTCCCAAGTTCCTGGAGAGTTTGGGGGGAATGCCAAGCCACTTAATGACCTCCTGCGAACGGCAGTGATGTGGATATTCCACGAGCAGTTTTTTTGGTCTCTTGGTGTTTAGTGTGACTCCTCCTTGCCAGCCAGGCAGAAGGGTCTGTGGGACCTCTCACCAGTCTCTGTGTAAGCAAAGTTTCAGTTTGTTTCACTGCTGTCACTGGCATTTAGCAATTTCTGTGTGTGTGTGTGGTTTCAATGGTGCTTTCCTTGCCCACAGCAGTTCTTTCCAGCTTCTGGAAACTTTTGTTTCAAAGAGACTTTTTTTTCTGGCAGTATGTTGACCCATATGCACAGCATGTTCTTTGGAGCTGGAGAAAGGCTTGCTAAGTCATTCTGTCTGCAGCTTGAAAGAAGTAGCAAGTGTGTTACAAACATTTCTATGAAGAAGGTTCTGCAAGCTCAGCATAATACTGAGTTCAGCAAAAAAAAAACGCATTTTGCATTAACTCTTGCACTGCTACTTGCATCAGAGTTTGGGTTTAACATCTGATCTCTGCTTTTCTTTGGGGAAAGAGAGGGGATGAAATTCTAGTGACTTTCCTATTACTACGGGCCAAAGCCCTAAGGTGACCTCTCAGCCTTCTTTTCCATGAAAATGAGCAACTCGTTTCCCAGTGCAGGGCTTCACTGTCTCACTCCATCCTGCAGGATAAAGCCCTCCTGGACAGGAAACACCTCGGAGGTCACTCAGTCTCCTCTAGATTGTGGAGAGAGGAAGGCAGCAAATCACTCATGTTAACACATTAATAGCTGATAAAGAGGGGCCCTGGCTTCCCTCTGCGCAAGCCGGGGCTCCATGTGCTTCCGGAGGTGGCCAAGCGTGCGGCGAAGGGAAGTTTGTGCCTGGCCGAGGTGGCCCCGGCCTCCCTGCAGGGAGCAAGGAGCACGTTGAGGAGCTGCTTCGGGGAACCCCCCATTGTCAGAGGCTCTCTCATGCTCAGAGCTGTAATCAAAAGAGTGCCAGGAGCTTAGAGCTGGAGCCAGGAGCTGGCCATGGGAGCAGCAGGACTGAGGTCCCTCCCAGGACCTCATGGCCGGGGACCCAGCAGCAGGGAGCAGGTACAGCGTGGGATCAGTCACATCATTGCCTCGCAGAGGAGGCAGGCTCGCTCGCCAGCGGGGAAAAACACCTCGGGATTTTCAGCCCTCGTGGGGCATAAAACCATTTTTAGATAATACTGCTAATGAGAACTGTAGATAAAAAGTAGGAAATTACTAATTAGTAACCGAATTCGGTGTTTGATTCACAGAAAGTGTGCTATTACTGTAAAAAGAAAAAAGTGCAATTTCAGGCAAAGGGTATTAAAAAAAAAAGAAAATGTAATCAAATTTCTATTCATTACCTGCTAGGTTTCAGACTTCTTGGACCTTTCATCATCGCCTCAGACATTACAGGCATAAGATGTGCCTGGAAAAAAAAAAAAAACTTTCCCCATTGCATTGTCATTTGCAATTCTCAGATTTTCCCCTAGGTCATTCTTGTAAGCTCTTGCGTTTCGCAGCACGCACAAGTGACCACTTTGAACCTCACTGCAACGTTAGCATTAGCATCAGGCCTTGCATAGACAGAAAACTGTGGGTAGGAAGAGCTAAGTATCATTTTCTCTTTTACCTTACTGTAGTGCTAATAAAATAATTGCTGCCTGTTCTTCTCATTTCATGAGAAAGAAATAATTTGGTGAATATTCTTCAGCTTAAGAAAGCCAACTGATAACAAAACAAAAAAAAAGTCTCCCTCCCTTCTATATACCAATAGATTTGTATCTTTTCTGTGGATATAAGGTCGGTGAAGGGATACTGGATATTGGGTTGCTCTTTTTAGTGTAGGCGTTTCAGCTGCATACTCAGAAACGTAGCGTGAGTCAGCAGTAAATACTGAAAATGTCTGTAAAAGAGAAGTCGTCAGCATTCCGTTAATGAATTCAGTAGTATTATACTTCCGTAAGGTTAGCGAAAAGAGCTGGTTTGTAAAAGGAGTCATGGTAGCCTCTGGCTTGCAAATCTGCCTATAAAGCTAGAGAGTTAGGAGAGGTTTCTTAGAAGTTTAGTATATATTTACATGTAGCAAGCAGGTCCTCTTAAATCCGTTCCTGGCTAGAATACAAGTATCTTTTGAATTGCAAGTTTGAGAAAAGGGTATCCCTGTTTGAATGTTTGCTAAGAGAAATTGTTTCAAGCCATGTTGTCTACTCATCAATTCTAAAATAAAAGGAAAGTGCTTAAAGATCCACTTTAACAGAGGAGCAAAGGAGAAATTCTGTTTCTGCTTTTCACAGTAGCCAGGTATTTGTGGCGCAACAATATTATGCCAAAATCCACTGGTTTGTAAGCCCGAGCAATGAACCTCCCCTCGCAGAGTGCTGCTATTGTTTCCCATAAGGAAAATAAATAATTCCCTAGAACACCTGAACTTTGCATGTGTACGTGGCTTCCCTCTCAGCAGCAGAGCTAGGAAGACTGGCAACCTGTAGTCAGAATAGCAGCGGTCGGATTAAGTCTGAGTATCCGCACGGAAGGACTTCCCAGCTGAGAAGGTTGGGTGCGTCAGGACTGGCTTTGTCATTTTTTTGACTTTGGCAGGTTTTTCTTGTTAATCTAAGATGTGATTTTCTAGTCTGTGTGTGAATGGTGGCTTGCACATTTTTGCCATTGTAGTCATCGGTTTGTTCTGCTTCAGCCTGAAAAACCCAAGTTCTTCTTTTGGGGTATGCATATCTTTTAAGTGTCTTTGTGTAGTCGTATGGGGAAAATAAAAATTACAGTCTTTTGCTAGAGTAATGCATACAAATAAAATAATCCCTTTTCCCATGTAAGCCTTGAGACAAGCGTATTCAGTTTGTTCTGGGGTAGACAGTGCATTTAGATACAACAAGGGATTTAGCACTTTTCTAGTCAGAGGAATTAGATCGGGAAAACAAAGCAAACAAGATTCAGTTTGGTGCTTGGTAGAAAACTTCAGATAAGATTAAAAATGACCTCAGTGTGCCAGGGTGAAAGAAAAATTACCTCAACACGAGCAACTGTGAGTAGGGTTCATGTAGTGCTGGGGGCTCAGGGAAGCTCACATCCTACCACCAGCACTAGCAGTCTAATCCTCGTGTTCGAAGGCGCAAGACAGTTCTGTATATGTCAGAATTTGCAGAACAACGGGCTGGGAACTTCCCTGTTCAGAAACTTGCAATGAATATTTTACATCCTACAAACGTCTGGTCTGTTGTCAGTGCGCAGCGACTTACGACTTATCTCGAGGCAGGAGCAAACCCCAGCACCCACATGCTGCCCTGCTACCCTTCACTGGAGTCCCGCATAGGTCGGGGGATTTCTTATGTATATGAGTTTGGAATTCAGAAAGTGCCCTTTTCTGTAAATGACATTAAAGCAGCAGTGAGTGTGCATCGCCTTAGCCATACTTGGAAATGATTTTTTTTTTCTACATCCACTCAAAATCTTGCTCTCCCCATTAAGGTTTAAAATATCTTTAATTCCCATTGAGAAATGAGGTCACTGCAGTTAGCACTTGTTTTCGTCGAGCACGGTTCCACCTTCTTGCTCCCTTGAGCAGAGTCTTCACTCAGGGTGAACGCGGAGCGCTGTCCACTTGCATACAGGCCGGGTTTTCGAGGGTTTTTCCCCTCAGGTTGAAAGTGAAAGAAGCAAGGACAAAAACCTTTTCTTTTTCACAATTAGAAGACCGAAGCGTCACTCTTGCTTATTTTTGCTGCAGTCTTCTAAAATTTCCCGTGTAATTTTATTGCATCTACTCCATTAAGAATTGCACCTGCACAGGAGTTTGTCAGAGGGTTTTGACAGACACTCTGGCCTATTTTGGCTTCTATGAAGGCAGGGATCACAGGGAGGTTGGAGTGGGGTTGGGAGGCACTGCTGGCAGTGCGGTGGCCTTCAGCACAGTGACACGAACGCCCTCCTAGACCTCTTCCCCAGACCGCTTGCTCCAAATATTAATGTGGAGCCGCAACCATGCTGGACCTGGGGAAGATGAGGTAACCTTGCTGCTATCGCGGGCACGTCACCGACTGTATTGCTCTGCTCCTCACCGCCTGTTTGCTTGTGTTTTTTTCCCGCCTTGTGCTGCAGGGTGTGAACGGAATGTCTGTGGATGAGAAGACTGAATCCCCCATGTATGTGTATGAGTCAACGGTGCATTGTACCAATATTCTCCTGTGCTTGAACGACCAGCGGAAGCAGGATATTCTCTGTGATGTGACTCTGCTCGTGGAGGGCAAGGAGTTCCGCGCCCACCGCGCCGTGCTGGCCGCCTGCAGCGAGTACTTCTTGCAGGCCTTGGTGGGGCAGACCGAAAATGACCTGGTCGTCAGCCTGCCGGAGGAGGTACAGTATGAGACGCTTCCCAGTGCTGCTCTTGGTCCACCGGGCAGCGAGGGAAGAGCGGCACGCGCGGCGGGGCGAGCTGAGGCGGGAGGCGGCGCGCGCTCCTCAGGGCTTCCCCACACCTCTCTCTTGTCGCCTTTGGGCTGTTCACGATTTGCTGGAAGCCCTTGGGGAGTGCAAGGACAGACGTGGTCGCTCCACCTCCCTTGCTGGGGAAAGCAAAAACGGCCCATGGTGCTAGCAGTCACTGGAGCAAAGCTCTCCAACCTTTCAGCTGGACCTTGGCTCCTGCACAGAGGCCGCTTAATTGCTCCAGCTTCCCTCAGTGCATCATCAGCACCCTCGTATTCCTTGGGCTCTCCCAGCAAGAGATTGGAAAGGGGTCGCTTGCTTGCGAGGCAACAGGTTCTTATTGAGAAGTCATTTGGGCGGTCGCGTTGTTTGGAGCCTCCTGGCTTCCCACCCCCTGGCTTCCCACCCTTTTCCAGCAGCTCATGTCCTTGCTTTTGCCTTTCCCCTTTCCTGCATCTTGTTCAGCCTAGCTTCCTCTCTCCTCCTCTTCGGGATTTAACCGCTTTGGGACATGGGTTTTCTACTCGGAAAGCAAAGCTGAACACGTTCTTTCAGAAACACGAGGCTGTTCTCATGCAGAATGGCTCAAAGGATGGAGAAAATACCTCACTGGAAAGTTTACTTTGTTTTACCACAAAATCTCACTGGCTGACATCCACCCCCATGTAATTTCCTCACGGCTCCAGGCCTGTGATGATAGCAAAGGCACTGCTGGTCACGCTGATGGCTTTGCCACAAGGAGAAGGGGGGCACCCAGCTGCTGACAAGCCCTCCCATCACCACCCACCCCAGGATTTCCTGTCCAAGCTTGCAGTTCAAGGGACGTGGATGTCCCTAAGGGAAGCAGAGATGGTCAGTCACAAGGAAGGTTTTCTGGTATACAGAACGAGGTGAACATCTTCTTCAATATTGCTTAAAGCCTGCTAAGAAGTACTACACATTTTTAAGTCATGGCAGATGACTAGTGTCACGCACCCGTTTTCGCCTCTGAGTTTGCTCCCTACTCTAGTAGTTTGCTCTCTTTGACTCTAGTGGTGTCATGACACTGTCATGGCACAAATTGGAGGGCATGAGAAGAAATAGGTCACTGGGGGTGACTTCATGAGTCTTGACACTGAATATTACTCATGAAAAAATTTTAAACCCAGACATTTTGCATAGGAGTTCAGATGTTTCGCAGCAGACACGCTGGGATGCACACTGTGATTCAGTGTCCACTAATAATTTCCAGCGTAGAAAGGGTGTTTCAGTCAGTACTGCCTGACTTTGGTGCTGTGACACAAGAGTGGGAGCAGAGAGGTCGCAGAGCACCCAGGGTGGCTCACAGAGGCACGAGTAGCCGGGAAGGTCTCCACACTGCCCTGCAAAGCCTTTGAGAGACTGCTTGGACACCGAGGGTGGCACTGGTCCAGGTAGATAAAGAAAAAGCCCTAAAATTCAAATGAGCATGTAGACGTGCGAGAAGGGCGACTAGCCTGGTGAGAAGAATGAGCCTGGCTTAAAGGAGAAGAGCAGTGACGAGTGCTGCCAGCTACCCACTCCCTGTAGTCAGAGCGTGAGACAGGGTGAAAGAGTGTTGACCCAAGATGGGCTAGTATCCACTGGCTTTTAAAAAGTAAAGGCAGGTGGGAAATCAGCAGCTTTTGAATTGTAGCAGCGGTGAGGGCCTGAGACAGGCCTGAGAGGCAGGCATAGGGTGGACCCCATTTCCAGAAGGATCATCATGTATCTGCCTGCATCAGGGGACTGCCTCAGTGACACAATCCTGTGTTGAAGTGACAAATTGGTTAAAACATAAAGATTTGTCTGTGTGTACGTCTTATGTGAGATATTACATGGAAAAAATGTTCCTCCAGTACAACCGTAAATGAATCCTATTTAAGTGAATCCTCTTTAGATAAATGAAGTGTAATTACCAGGATTTTACACTTTAAATTATATCTCAGTGAAAGATCAAGAAGCTCTAGTGAATTAGGGTTAAATAGTCTGCTGTTGCATCTCCACTGAAGTCGGTGAATTTTCAAAAGAAAATAATCTAATTCTTAAGGCTTTTTTCAGTACTCTGAAATGGCCATGCTCCACCTGAGAGCTATACTGCTGTTTTACCGTGTGCCTAGATCCATTGCAGAGCATCAAGGCTTTAACTTTTTCAGACTGGAAAAGAGCTCTCAGACTAAAGAAAGAAGTTACCCACAGTTAGTAATGCCTAGTTATTTTCTACAGATATTTTACACTACATATATTACACTACAGATATTTTCCACATGCAAATTAATTTCTCATAACTCCGAGGAATCCAATTTGCACAGTGACTTTTTTCCTCGCTGCTCTTAGTCATTTGAGGTGCAGAGATCTGCCTAATGCAGTTTAGTCATTTCTCAGTTAGTTATTTCTTTTGGTTAAGCTTCTCGCTACTCCTGGTGCTGCTCTATTTCAAATTGCTGAGTGCTTTGGTAGGTTCCTGTGCTTTGGTATGCAAAATACTGCCAAAAAGAGTGTCTGAGCCTTGCCAAAGGAATAAAAACACTTTGGTGTTTAAGAGCTGATAAGGAGGAGAATCATCTTATTTATATTTCATTAAAATGAACTAGAAAGGCCTTCTCCTGCCCATGATCTTTGGAACCCCGGGAATGTGACATTTCAAGGGGGAGACATGGGACACACGCAGAATTGGACTTACCTGAACTCCCTGGGTTTTAAACCGGTGTAAAACTTTGGGTTAGGCATTTCACGCAATTTGAGCGTAGGTTAACATGTTTTAGGTCAAACCCTCTTTTAATCAATGTAAACCAACTCAGTATGCAACCATTTTTTCGTTGATTGAAGAGTTTCCCTAAAATCTTTTGTGCCAACCTAAGTAATTTGATTTTGTACACCACCTTTTGTTAAAGCAATATAATTTAGTGTGCAAATAAGCTCTTGGAAAAACAGCTGTGTAACAACAAGTGCCCAGACAGGGTAACGGCTGCTGTGATGTATCACAACTCAGAATGGAGTTAGAGCAATAAAGTGTTTCAACTGCAGTTGAAAAGAACTAATAAACATCATACCCCTTTAGCTGCTAGTTTTTAAACTTTTCCTGTAAGTTCCAGTTTTTGCTAAACAAGTAGAGCCTTGTATGCTTTTCACCCATGGTACTTTTCAGGAGTTTTTCAGTCTTCATCAAGCAGCTGTTGTTAACTGCAACCCAAATTTTTATTTTTCAAGAACCAAATTTTAAGTTGTAAAGTTACTCCTTCAAACCGTACCCCTAGCTGTTGTTTTGTTTTATTTAATCACAAAAACTGGTCTTCCTTCCTGTAACAAGGCACTTAATTAAGCTTTTAATTTATGATAAGAAGTTAAATGGCACTTAGGAGGTTTTTTTAATGGTTTCCACTTCCCATCCAGATTACAAAAAAAAGGTGTGATGGAGAGACGTGTGCGGCTGTCAGCCAAGGGTATTGTAGGTCATGCCAATATTAGCTGGCAGCAGGCCATTATCCAATTAACACTGCTTCATCGCTGCGAGTAATAGCTCTTGAGTAGATGATTGAGTCATTCATGCTGTAGTGGTGCTTCATGTTACTTGAGAAAGAACCAGCACTGCTTAGAATAGGCTTTTTATTCACTGCTATTACCTGCCTCGCTTTGCTAATAGAAGTGTGCGGGGAGCAGGTCTGCAGAGGCAGCCTGAAAGCTGGACCCTGGGCAGAAGAGCACCAACTATGCAAACATCTTGTTCACTTTGCTTTCCCAAAACTGCGGTTTCAATTAAATGGCAAAAACGTTAGAACAGTAATAACAAATAAAAGCCCTTGGCTGCATGGGGTTCCTACAGTTTACAGATGAGAGTGCTAAGCTTAAAGAAGGAAGCAGATGAGGAGGTGGCTGAAACAGTCAAAGTTCCAGAAGTCCAAAGAATCCAGAAGTCAAGTTTTTCTCCAGACATTCATGTTTGGAATAAATTTTAGCAGAGAAGAGAACTTACTTCTAATCAGCATGGATCTGGATTTCAGGCAGTCTCTGTGAATCAGTGAATTGTTATAACCCTCCTGATATTGTTATTGAGATTTTCATTATGTTGGGGTGTATATTTTAAAAGAAAAACGTCTTTGCAAGATCACTGTAGCCATCAGGGTACCATGTGCCTTTCTCTCTGGTTAGGCTAAACATAGGTCTTCTGAAATAGTTGGCTTGGCTTTCTGTAGCACTGGTCTGGTGCATCATATCTGTATTGTAAAAACCAGTTGCTCCTTAAGTAGGTTGGTTAGGTTTACCTGAAAACCTTTAATTCCTTGGATCAGGTTAGGAGGGTGATTACCAGTGACTTTATAAATGTGCAAGAAATGTGCAAGAAATGACCTGTCCCTAGTGCAAAAGGATTGAATCGAGTTGTCTGTGGCTTCTGTCTTTCAAAAGGCAAAGGGAGGCATCCTCTCTTTCAGGAGGAGCAGGTGGAATGCCTTTGGCAGGGAGCTTTCTGTTCGTTTCTCTGTGCAACTCTTTCTTGCTATTAGCAGGATAATGTTCAGCGTATGTCAGCAGACACCACGTACCCAATTGCTCTGCATTCTTATTATCTCACTGCTTGCTAAAAGCTGCTGTGCAATCTGCCATTCCCCTGTGACATGTAGCCATGTGAAATCTATCATCTGGCTCTTGAGTTCCATGGGCTACTTCTCTCAGACAGTTATTCTTCGAAAGGAGAAGTGCAGGACAGGAGATAGATTCAGCTTCAAGGCCAGCAAAGGCTGAGCTTTTTGGAAAGTGAAGGTATCCGCACCCTGATGGGACTGGGCATCTACACTGGTGCAGTTCTTAACTGGCAGGGACAAGGAATGCTGGCAGCTGTTAACCATCCATGCCAGCCCACCAGCCTGAGGAAAAGAAGACTGGGAATTAGCCGACAAATGACGGTTGGGTTCAGGGGAAAATCAAAGGCAGGATGCAGGAGGTCAGCTATTACATACCCTGCCGGCTAAAGGCCATTATTCATCCTCTTTGTCTCTCTAGAAATAAACAATATTCTCTTAACATCACCTTTCCTCTCTGTGCACGCTGTGTATATGCATGAGTATGATCATTTTAAGGAATTCAGTGCCCAAGCTGGGAGCACTCTGCGCATCGGCATGGAGTGGACAAGGTGATAGATGTGGGAAAGAGAGTAAGAAGGGTCTTCTTGAAGGCTCTGTTTCCCAGATAGAGGGATAGTGTTGTGCTGCGGGGAACAGCCAAAGACTCTTCTGATTTGGGGCTCCTCAGAGCAGTATGAAGAATAGCTACAGTTTTATTCTCTGGAACAGAAAACATTAATGTGGTTTTCTCCTTACACGAACATATCAGCTGTTGATGTTCCTCACAGATTGATTGTAACACTGGCCAGAATTATTTCTGCTTTAGATTCAGAAGACTGCAGTGATCCTGCTACCGTCTACTCTTTTCTCTACAGATCTTTTGAGGGGAAATGAGAGGAAGTCGTATCCATCAGGCTTCAAAAACTCCCTCAGAAGTGAACGCTTCTATCTCACACCAGCCCCACTCCAATGAGTTTGTAAGGGTGCAAGGCGGCTCTTGGGTTTCCTGAATTTATCCTATGGCATTCATTATTGTACATGCTTATTCACAGTGCTGGCACTCATGACGTTGCTGGAGGCTGTGGGTCTGTATTAAGAATAAAACTGAGCATTTACATACATTTTGAAATCTTAAGTGACAGGATACTGATTCAGGAGAGACCATGAGACAGAAATACCTGTTGTCACATGTGTTGCATGTGCAGCACAGTACAAAGTACAAACATTGTGTTTTGTTTCTAGCAGTTGAGTGATAAAACAGAAATGAAACCATCAAGGTGTAAAATGAAATTCCATCGGTGTCTTCCCGTAAAGGCTCCCAGCACTGCTTATTTCATGCCTCAGGTTTAATGAAGAAACTATCATCTGCACACTTTTTATTATGCATGTAGTATCTTCCACTATTTACTCATGAGCGATGTCTTGCAAGTCACAATTCTGATATTTTCCTCTGCAGAAAGGTGAAATATATCTCTGTTGTGGAGAGACCTAAGCTTAAAACAAAACAAAACAAAAACCACTCACTCATCCATACTAATGGGGGCAATCTGAAATATCTCCTTTGAGTTATTAAAAATCTGAAATAACTCTGCTGGTAGTTGTACTCTTTATTTATTTATTCAGGTAAGCCTATAAAAATGTGCTATAAAAGTGGAAACTGAGATTAATGCCCAGAATGAAATTCATCCCTGCGATAAATGGACTCAATTTCTTTGCCTCTGTTGAAGTCAGGCCTGTTTCTAGTGGTAAATCTGGCTGATTGACTGTGATTGCACTTGCTATTGAAAAGACAGTTTGTAATGTGGAAACTTTCCCTCTCACAAAACACAAGCACAATTTAAAATGTTAAATATGTCCTGGAAAGTAGGTTTTAGTGGTGGACTGTGTTAGAAGCATTTAAAGCATGAGCAGAAGCAGTAAAAATGTATTTTGGCAGTAAACATGCAGGAGGCCTGTGTATTTAAAGTTGTATTTTGGCTTGAGGGAAAATGAAGAGTCTCAGCCTTGACCCTGCATCATTCTTCAGCACAGTTTGCTAGTCCAGTGTCCCTGCAGTACCACAGATCTCTTCACCTCCCTGCTCCCCTTTGATGCTCAGACCTTTCCATTTTTCCCCTTTAATGCAGGAAGCCTAACTATCTACTCTTCTAAGAGTCTAGAAATTTGAATAAATGGACAGATAAGACACAGGTCAGAATCTAAATAGACACCCCTCAGCTACACAGATGCAAGATCACAGCCTGCAAGGGACTTTCTGATCCCAGTACCAAGCTTGACTTCATCAGTGTTCCCAAGACTCAAAGAAGATAATGTTTTATCTTTATATTGTGCTTTTTTGGCAAAGATTCCCCGGTGAATAATGTCATACTGGCTTCTCAGCTGGTGAAAGTTAGCATCCATTGGAGTGGAATATGGCAAGTATTTCAGTGACACTTTATAGCAGTCAGCAAACAATAAGAATAGGAAATGAAGTTAAGTTTGGAAATGATATCCAGGTTTTAGGTGAGCAGAAGGCTATGTAAGGATTTGGGAATGATGCAGTCTTTGTGAGATACACAGGGAATTTTGCAGGGAGAACTGATTACAGCAGCTAGCAGACACTTTGGCTGTGGTATGTGCAACGAAAGCTCTGCACAGAGAAATGGCTGCTTTCCTCCCGCTCAGCACTTCTGTGCACGCTGAGTTGTCACCTGTACCATACGCGTGGGGAACCACCAGCAGACACCTCCGTGCTGCAGCTCAGCTGACACAGCTGAAAACTGTGTCCCTGGGCGCTGCGCTTGCTTTAATAAAGTAAATAAATATGAACAGCTGTACTTAGTCAAAGTACCCTAGCCTGGGCTTTGATTGTTTTGTAAATGAGATTGAATTTGTCTGGAAAAGATTGAGAGGAGATTTGGATGAATGTTTAGAGACTTAAATGAAAAGAAAATGTCAGGCATATCTGTAGGAAACATGTTTTAGTTTCCTGGAGAAGGATACCACGAGAGCCAGTGTGAGTTGTTCTGAAGCCAGACTTAATTCTATCAAAATTTGGTATGTGTTTTAGCAACAAAGTATTCAGTGATGTGTAGTGCTCCACCTTGTTACCTCTTCTTAAGATATTACTTTTCAGAGGAACATGCTTGAGACTCCTTCCAGAAGTTATTGTACAGTTAGTGGAAGTTAATACAGCTATAGCTGACCAGAATTTAAGAAAACATAGACCATGTGTGCTAATAAACCTTGCTGCCCTTCACTCCGGCTAAGCTGATTTTTTAAGAGCTGATCATACTAGAATATGCTGAAGGTGTGATGGTCTGATACCCTCACACAGAAATAGTTGAATCTTTTTTAATTTTTGTGATTTATTTTGATTTTTTGTTGTTGTTGTTTTAGGGAGTTTCTTTTTGCTTCAAGCTTGCATGGTGTATTTTCTGGGGCACATAAGAGTCGGCAAAGGAGGCTTTGGAAGACTGTGGAGAAGAGAAGGGTAGTTCCCACTTGAGATGGCTCTGGGAATTTTCTACTATAATCCAGGAACTACCATTGGTCTGGGGGCCAGAGTTAAAATAGTTCGTAGCTGGTCCGAGAAAGGCAGAGAACTGCAGTACCAGCTCTTACAATAAAGCGGTAATATAAACAAGGTGTCACCAAACCAGACTGGGCAACTAGGCAGTGAGAAACCTCATGAAATGCAACAAGGCCAAGTGCATGGTCCTGCACCTGGGGAGAAATAACCCCAGACACCAGTACAGGCTGGGGACCGACCTGCTGGAGAGCAGCTCTGCAGAGAGAGACCTGGGCGTCATGGTGGACGACAGGTTGACCATGAGGCAGCAGTGTGCCCTCGTGGCCAAGAAGGCCAATGGGGTCCTGGGGTGCATTAAGAGGAGTGTCTGCAGCAGGTCGAGGGAGGGGATCCTGCCCCTCTACTCAGCCCTGGTGAGGCCACATCTGGAGTCCTGTGTCCAGTTCTGGGCCCCCCAGTACAAGAGGGATGTGGAGCTGCTGGAGAGAGTCCAGCGCAGGGCCACGAGGATGATCAGGGGCCTGGAACATCTGCCCTGTGAGGAGAGGCTGAGGGAGCTGGGCCTGTTCAGCCTGGAGAAGAGAAGGCCGAGAGGGGATCTGATCTGTGTCTATAAGTACGTCAAGGGAGGCAGTGAGGAGGATGGAGCTGGCCTCTTTTCAGTGGTGGCCACTGACAGAAATAGAGGAAATGACCACAAATTGAAGCTTCAAAAGTTCCACAGGAACTTAAGGAAAAATTTCCTGACCATGAGGGTGATGGAGCACTGCTGGAACAGGCTGCCCAGAGAGGTTGTGGAGTCTCCTCTGGAGATCTTCAAGACCCACTTGGATGCAGCCCTGTGCCACGTGCTCTAGGTGGCCCTGCGTGTGCAGGGGGGTTGGACTAGATGACCTCTAGAGGTCCCTTCCAGCCTTAGGCATTCCGTGATTCTATGAAACAGCTGGAACTGTGACGTGTCAGCTCAGAAAATAAATAATGGTAAGATAAGAACTTCAGCAGGAATTTTTTGGGGTCTCTCCTGAACAAACGCAGTACTGTCATCACCCCTGTCCATGAGTGCTGTGGTGGGAGCTGATGCATCAGATCTGAATTACACCATAGGTCTATTCTTCAGGTCAGTAATGATTAAATCACCTTTTTATGAATCACTCGGAGATGATTCCCTCTCCTTAAACTGTCTGTGGCTCACACTGCCTCAAATGTAAGTAAAGAGACCAGCACAGAGCTGACAAAGCTGCTGGTCAGAGAGCAATCAGTGTGCCTGAACCCAAAGGTGCAGGGTGTGCATCTCAGCCAGAGTCTTGTTCTCATTTGGTGTCCTTGGTGCCTTTGAAACATATCAAAGGCATTCAGAGGACTTTATGACTAACATTAGCTTCTTAAAACCCATGGGAGAGGATGGAGGTACTTGCAGCCATGCGGTCTGATTTGGTGGCCCAGATCTGGGTGATGCCCAGAGGGCTCTGTCCCCTGTCCTTTGGTTCTTTCTTCCTGTACCATTTCTGGGGCACTGGTGCAAATCCTGAGCCCTGCCGTTTACAAGACCAGCTTACTCTGGCAGATCCAGGAGGAAAGCAGCTTGGAGGTGTGGAGTAGATTAGGGAGAATCAGAGAATTTCTACACTGATTTCCAGTTCCTTGCCAGGAGGTTGGGTGCTTCCCAGGGTGCGCTTCCCAGGGTGCGTATTTTTGCCTGAGTGGCAAGGCCTATGCAGACCCAGGCTCAGAAAGAAATTCTTTGTTAAAGAGAAAATCTTGATATTTTAGTTTTTCTTTTTCTTTTTTTTTATGTTGTATAATTTTAACTTTTGGGTATCCCATTTGTCCCAGGCAGTACACAGGTACCCCGCAAGTGATCTCTTCCACTGGGAGCTGATCAGTTCTGGTAAATGGGAGCAGTAGATTTTCAGGACCCCCTGGTCTTTCTTTGCTCTGTTGTTGAAGCTACAGTGTTCAGATGCTCATAGATTTGGGGCTGACAACACATCTGTTTCCAGGTCACATCCTTCCCTGCAGCATCTGCCATCATCTCAGGGCAACACCTCAGTGGGCGAGCTCACTGCTGCCTTCTGATTGTGCATCACAGCTTGCAGACCCCAGGTTTACCTTCTTGTAGATGCCCTCCTGTGTAAGAAACAGGTTACTAGAAAACATGTCTTCTTTCTTCCTCTAGTCAGCATTTGGGAGCGATAGTTAACTAGAGCCAGATAATTAAATTAGAGAAGTGAATTGTACAGGGTTACTGTAAAGAGTACAGAGAGTTTTGGCAGGTGAAACCCAAGATCGGTTCAATGGTGGCTTTGTGTTTTTGATGCTTCCTTCTGTTCCTGTGGCGTCAAGTGTATTCCCTGAAGCCAGTGGTGGTGGTTTTGTTGGCGTAGTAAAGCAGAAAAGAGACCATCCAAATAACCAGACCAGCAGCCATGAAACAGCCATGACCGATGCTAATAGTTTAAAGGAGGGTGGACATCCAGTGTGCTGTGCATCAGACACTTCCTAATGCCCTAACGTTTGCTTGCTTTGAATTGTGATGTGACCAAATTCCCTAATTTATGCATATAGCTCATGTTATGTTTCCAGAATGGGGTGGGGATGCGGTCAGGGTTGTATTTAAAGGTAAAAGGATAAAGTTTTACGAAAAAAAGTTGTCCATGCAAACCTTGCCAGTGGAGTTCTCAGTTTCAGGGGAGGAAAAAGAATGTTTTTGATGAAGTGGTCTGGGATTTTCGTCAGACTGTCAGCCAGCGGGCTAAGGCTGCATTTTTGGCTCTGTAGTACTTTTGACAGCATTTGTGGGAAATGATTTTCTTTTTTTTTCTTTGAAATTCAGTCAAATGCTCCTCAAGTCTGAAGGGCCCACAGCTAATAAGAAACAAGTTTTAAACGACTTTGAAAGCAGAATATCTTTGGTCTCTGGCCGCACAGCAGTAGTACAAGATGCGTGGCCACCTCGCTCCATGTACACGAGGAGTCTTTGTATAAAATTTCCCTGCCAGGGGATTCGCGGTCAAGTAAAAACAGAACAAGTTCAACTTACTTCCTGTTTCTTTCAAAGCACAGGTTTGAAGCCTGTAACCTTTCAAGACAGGAAAAAAAAATGGGTAGAGGCAGATTCTGGCAACTTCCCCTGTGCTTTCCATGGAATACTAGTGTGCATCTCTGTTTCCAGGATGGGGGAATTGAGCTTTCAATAGACAGGTCTTTTCAGTCATTTCATTTGCCTCTTGCACTGTAGCAATGTTTTGCCTTGTTTATATTTGACTACAAATTCCCTTGTTCCCCATATATGGATTTCTGCCATATTTTTCTGGACAGGATGCCAAACCAGTATCTGTCTGTTCCTTGAACCTGTAAGTTTGCAGAAGACTCGATGCATCAAACCAAAGCTATGGTTTATTTAAATGACTGAATTAATTTGACAAGTCCAAGGGTGCCAAAAGGGAGCATTGCTGGTCTTTCACTAGTGCCATCTATCCGTGTCATTTTTGCACAGTTTATATAAGGAGGAGTCAATGAGGACAAATAATGTCTATGTCATTGTCAAAGGAAGTGAAGAATGAAGGAAGTGTCCGTGGCAAATGTAGGCATTGGGGCATTCTCCGGAGAAAATTGTTCATATTTACTAAATTGTCATAGCACTCAGAAAGCAAAGGAGTACCTTTCAGTAATGGCAAAAATCTCTAAATCAGTACCCCCATCCTTCTTTCCTTGTCTTCAGTATATCTGCTTCAGTTGGAAGATTCAGAAGAACGAGTAACAGTTGCTTCAGATGTGTTTTAGCTCAGCTTCCTTTTCAAAGCTGAGCCCACATCTTCGCTTACATGATTCATTTCACCCCAAGGCAGGGCCTTGCCAATTGGAAATCTAGGCCAGGAGCACCAAGGCTGGTGAATTGTTCAAGACAAGAACTGGATCTCACTCGGGCCTCTCTCTTGGGCTGCTTCTCAGCTCCCGTGACCCTGGTGAGCGGTTCTGGGCCCACTGCGAGCGGCTCTGTAGGACGGGCTGGCCGGGCTCCTCACAGCAAACCCCAGGGCTCCCGAGCAGAGCTCACCCTCTGCACATTGCCTCCTCTCAGACCCTCACCTGAGCTGTGCGGACAGTTCGAGTGTGAAGCATTTGCTGGTGCTGGTGGTGGTCGCTGTCTTTCTGAAATCGGTTTTCCAAAGAGGAAAATTGCTGAAGTGCTGAAAGAGCAGGAGAATTCACAGGCACTTCTCGTCACTGCTTCCTAGCTCTTGCTTGAATGACCGACTGGTGCTAAAGACCCCTCTCCATACTTTCTGTGAGGAACTGATGATTTATTGCAGCCAGCCCTTTATTTTTTTTATCCCCAAAGTGCTCTTATAGCAGGTGGAGGAAACGAAGGGCTCGGGTGCCACCTGCCTTGCGTGTGCTGCTGTTGAAACGCCACTGTGCGATACTCACGTCTCCTCTGCGTATCGCTGCGTGCGAGGGAAGATGAGAGCAGAGCAGGACATTACCCAGCTCAAAGGGCATCAGCCTCACTCCTCCTGCCCCCCGAGACTCAGTCCTTGCCTGCACAGGAGCTGCCACCAGGGTTATCAAGGAGGGTGCTCACCGCGCCGCAGCAAGCAGCGCATTAAGGGAGCGTAGTTGTCTCTAGGTGTCTTGTGGCTGGCTGGCTCTTGGCGCTTGCCCAGCGCGCTGTCCTGGCAGGGTTCTCTGGAGGCCCTCGAGAAGCCTTTTCAGTAAATGAGGAAACCTTGGCACGGCCGTGCGTTGCGCCGGGCCTTGCCCAGCGTTCCCGCAGTTCCTGCCATTCCCCCCTCCTTGCAGCACGGTGGTGGCTTTGGACACCAAGTGCCCTTGTAATTCCCAAATGAATGAATGCTTTTTTTTAAAAAAAATGCCTCTATTTGTGGTTTTTTTTTAACTATGTGCTGTGGATTTGCACTTGGGTGAGGGGATTTTTGGTGTGTGTGTGACAGTGGGACTAATTTATTTCCTCTTTCATCTTCCTTCCTCTCGCTCTCTCTCCCCCTCTCTCTCTTTGACCTGAAATGTTAAATTAAATCTAACACAGTGATACGCGCAGACAGAGACTGCGCTCGGCTACGCCAGTTCCCCGATGGCTTTGAACTGCTGGCTGCAACACTGCAAACACATTCAGAGTCTGCCTGGCCCGGCGCTTCCCCCCAGCTATGCGCTTGTCAGCTCCCAGGCTTTATCCTACCTGCGCTGCTGGCGACTGTGGAGTCGCAGCCCATGGCTAATTGCTATGCATGAATGGGAAATACTCCTGTACTTATTTGCATTCATTAGCTGCTGGTAGTTCCTCTGCTGAGGTCTCTAGCCTTGTTTCTACAGTGCTTTTGGCAGTGTTTCTGCGCTTGGTGTGTGAATTTTTATGATCTGTTGCATGTTATTCATGCAATTTCCTGCCCTGTAATGGTATCAGTTTTCCAGACACAGAGGAATACAAACTAAAACCCAGGAGCCTTGCATTAGCATAAAATGTCCCAGTTCTGTCAGTTTGATTAATTTGTCTCTTTGTCTCCACTCTATATGATAAGTGCTATTAATGGTTGCAACACTTCATATGTCAAAGTCTTTCTTCCTAATGACTTGAAAATGTGGTTTATTTCCCCCTTTTTTTGTATTATTTTTCTCATTTAGCATTCCACTCAAGTACAGATTTATGCCATGCTCTTTCATTATCTTACTGGTTGCAGCGCTGGAGTGATTACATATGGTGTAGGGTATGAGCAAAGATGCGATCCCAGGGGCAGCAGCTGCTGATGCAAGCTGAAAATAGATCCAGTGAATGCTCAGCACTTTTCCCAGAGGTCTTTTATTTATTGCTAACAGTCTTGGTGCAGGACAGCTTGGACCCTCATTTAGCAAGATGACTTTTTGCCTTTCAAGAACAGTGCAATGACTTTGCTCTATTTACTGGCTGCTGTGTAATTTTTTTTTGCCGCCTCCTATCGAAGCAGTGACTTAACCTAACATAAATTGTAATATAGGCCTGATTTATAATGAAGTCAAGAAATGACAGGCTCCATTTGAAGTAATAGAACTTGACAGATCTAAGGTTTAAATTAAATAATCCTATTTGTAAGACAGCATTTGTACATGGAACACTGATTTAAAATGAACTTCAGTTCTTCTCCAGTGATTCCTCTACCATTCTCTGTATTTTGCCTTCCATGCGGGCTTCTCATGAAAATATATATATATTACAATATATATATATATTGCAGAAGCGTGTGTTTGTCTGTGTGGAATAATATATTGTCTTATTTTCCTTTTTAAGGAAGAGTTGTTGCTGTGGGATAGTGGCACATGGATGCAGATAACCAGGCCGTGGGGTGTGCAGCACGTGTGCCCTTGGGGGGCTGCAAACAGGGCTGGGGGTAGAGAGTGGAGTTAGTGAAATAAAGGATTGAGGGATGGGGAAAGGAGATAGGGCAAAGGACGAGAAATGCAGGAGAGATTATGAGAAAGGACAGGGGACCAAGGAGACCAAAGCCTCGAGGTATTTTTCTGGTCACAATTAAGGGAATTTTAGAAAATCCATTCTTCCTTTTTCCCTCTGCGTTGCATTTTTTTGCATTCCTTTCTCCTCACATTTAACTGCTGCTGCTCCGCCTTGCCCTTCCCTAGCTGCTTCTTCCACCTGCGCATCCCTCCACGCCGGGTACCCTGCGCACCCAGAAAGTGGGAGCGAGCGCGCAGGCCGATGGCGCCATGTCCCACTGCCGTGCCGTGTGGCACCCGTTTCCTGGGAAGCTCCCGTGTGGAGGAGGTCACGTTCCCTTCCTTTGTGTCTGGGCGCTGCTGGCCGCTGTCCAGGCCGCAAGGCTCGTCCTGCAGATGTTCGGCGCGGCCCCGTGCTCCTTGCCGGTGGGAATCTGCCCAGCCGATTCCAGAACAGACTTTTACTTTTGTCCTTCCCTGCTGGGGACCAGATATTGTTGTGCTGGCATGGAAAGAGCTGAACAAAACAGGGGCTTTGCTTAATGCTTTCGTGGAGAGACATCTTTAATTGGGGCTGTATAGTTGTTAATCCACAGAGCCAGACTTGAAAGCGGGAAGCCTCCCTTGAATCGGGTGATGTCTGTGGGAGGCGGCTGCCTGAGCGCGGGGTTTAACATAATGCCTGCCCTGCAGTAAATGGTTTCGGGCCCAGATAGCTTATTTCCCTTAATTTTAATGAGCTCCGCTAATGAGCAGATGATCGCATCCTGAATTAATCCCCCCCTTCCCCAAGAAGAAAAGCTGTTGAGGCCCATCCGGGATTCCCGGCTGCTGGGAGCAGAGCTGCTCCCGCTGGTGCGCGGGGTCCCCAGCGGGGGACGCACGGAGCGAGGCCTGGGTGCAGCCCTCCCGCCATTCTCATGCTCCCCGAGTTGAAGAGCGTGTTCTTGGCACAAACAGGGAGGTAATAAATTATGTTAGTTCAAACCTGGAAGCATGTTGCCCACTGCCATCAAGGAGGGCCAAGGCTTGGGAATGTCATCGGGAAGCTGGCGGGGCCATCTGGGAGCCCTGGGAATGACGAGCTTCCCACGAGCTGCGGATTCACTTTGCTTGGGCCGTTGTTCCCCTCCCAGGTAGGAGAATCAACAAGGCCAAAAGATCCAAGTCCGTCAGATGGTCCGAGAGTTTCTGCTTTCTTATAGAGGCCGATTACACTTCCGAAGCTCCCCCAATGCAAGGATTCGTGCTTGCGCCCTGCACCATTTCCCTCACCTGACAGAGCTGCGTGTGCTTATGGGCACAGTTTTCTGCTTACTGGGAATTAATGGGAATGACAGAAACGAGGCAGGGTACGCAAACGCAGAGCACCAGCCTCTGTGAGCGGAGAGACACCAGTTCAAAGTACCTTAATAAAAATAAATAAAATAAGACCGAAAGAAGCAACGTTAGGATGATTCAGAATGCAAATAAACTGTTTTTCATTGCTCACAGCACACATAAGTGCGCGCTGGTGACTGAGACAGCAAAATAGCACTTTGCTGTTCATTATTTTATCAGACAGTGATAATTGTAGTTAATATTTTCTTAGTAGTGTCTCCGAGAGTTTATTTATACTGTTAATAATCTGAGCAGCTGTAATGATGTTGGCTGCCAGAACTGTAGCCTTTTAGAAGCACTCTAGTGTGGCAATAATACGATGGTAATAGAAATCCGAGGAGAAAACGATCTTTTCAGAGCAGATGGGACTAACTCGCTCTCTCTCGTACGCGCTCACCTTCCCTTGCCCCTTTCTCGCGCTAACACGTGTGGGTGCATGTGAGTTGATACAGACCCGCACGCGGGTGTGCGGGCGCGCAGCGAGCTTTGGAGTTCTGGCTTGGACCCCCACAGCGTAGGAAACGCTGGAAATGCTGCCGTTTTCCTGCATGGGGACTATTTCTTGGGGCAGATGACGTCTTCCCTTTATCACTTTCTGGTCTTAAAAACCCAGCGCATGCTGCAAAGGTCCTGAGCCAGCAGCCCCTTCTGGAAGCGCAGATCCGCTCCAGTCTGCAAGGTGATAAATCACATCCAGAAAGAAAATGCCTCCAGCTTTTTTTTCTTGTGGGATTTGTGGAGCCTAACTAACCTTTCAGGCCACCGCAGAAGGAATTATCGGCTGACTTTGCCAGCTCGGCAGTGGCAGTTCTCCTTAGGAACCTGCTTTGCTGTGCAGGTGCCGTCGGGGAAACACGACCCCAAGGACGTGGAGGGAAATCCACGGCCATCATCTGCTCCGCTGCTGGCCGCACTGGCGCTGCCCGGGCTCTCCTGTATTCTGCTTCGCTCTGCGGCTTCGGGGTCGCCTTGTGCTCTTCTCCATCACACACAGCAGAGCCTGTTGCTTCCTCTGCTCCGTGGCACCAAGGAATTTGATAGTAGATCTTGCATCGAGAGTCCTTGCTGAGCAGGGTTTGCTGTTTCTCCAAGATACATTGCAGCATATTCAGCCAGGCATCATAGTCTATGCACATAACTAAGTTTCCCGGTGCTCGGAAAAGGGTCGCTGTGTAATTTATGGGTCATTAGAATTTTTCTGTGTTGTATGTTTGCTGGGTATTAATGTAATCGGTCGCCCAAGTGCCCTCTAAATCAGCACATTTCTACATTTATCTGTGTTTTCTTCCTACTGGTATTTACTGATGTAACCTGCAGGCTTTGGGGGCTTCTTTTCCCATTCTAGAAGTTCTTAAATTGCTTTTTGTTTCCCCTTTTCCTCCCCAGTTTAGCTCATGATATGCACCGAACCAGATCTTTCACAGACTTTTCTCTCACCATTTTTATTCTGTGAAAGCTGTCCCACTCTTTCCTTCCCCCTCCTCTTTGCTTAACACTATCTGTCTTCTTCTTTTTTTTTTTCCCTTTTTTGATCTATGGGTCAGTTTAGTTTTCCTTTTGCAAAAATATGGTACTCAATTTTACTTTTAAATTGCAACTTCGTTTCAATCCCGATGATGCTCTGGAGTTAAAATCTGTTCATGACACCTGTTTCTCTCACGCTGGTCTCAGCATGAGCCGTATGGGGAGCACCCGAACTAAGGAGGTTCCTTTTAGCTGAGTGTCCTGCTCTGTTGCTGAGCTCCAGGTCTCTCAAGGTGCAGGTTGCAGGAAAACAAGCACGCTGCAAACTGCCAGATACCACAGCCATATTTTCCCTTCCTTCTCATGCCTGAGAATTTAAACTGCTAATTAGCATCACTGGTTTTTGTGTGCTCCCTGCTGATGCAGCCATCGCCGGGTTGTTCTGTCGAGGAACAGACTTTTTGCAAAGTCCTTGTCTGCAGTTTTCTCTCTCATGCCTCTTCCCGTAAGCTGACTGTGGCAGCCTACAAGTTCACCCCAAGCTTTGTCACCTACCCTTGCTTTTAGTCCTCCAGCTTGTTTTAGGGCAATGCAGGCATTATTCTCTTCCTCATTTAATAATGTTCAGTAAAGAGCTGCGAGCAGTAAAACCATAAACTGCCCAGCAGGCTTTGCCAAAGGGCAACTTGAGCACATTTAATCCAGACAATGCCTCTCTGCCAGGGAAAGGCCCTGGATCTGCCAGTCGTTTTTGTATTTTGCATTTTGTATTTCTAAGGATGTTGAGCTGTGTGTTTTGCAAGGGTGCCTCCTCTTTCCTGAAATGTGTGGGCAGCAAGGTATTCAGGCTTACACCTTGCCTCACAATGCCTGGTGTGTTTGCTGGAAGTTAGATTTGCAAAGACGGAGAGCGCTGGCGAATTCAACTAACAATTTTCCCTTAAAATCTGGGGTGGGGGGAATGCTGAAAATGTTTGGGTACTTCCTGTCAGGGTTTTAGAAAGTTAGTGCTGTGTTCTGATCTGAAATCAATCTCACTTTTGCAAGGCCAAAAGATTTTCATTTAGGCTTACATATCTCCAAGATGAAATAATACTTTTTTATGATTTGGGTTAAAATAAGCATTGTGGTTGTATCAGAAATTAATTACTTAGTTTTACTTAGTAATACTAAGTAAGCTTAGTATTATTTAGCTTTCTTTATATGTATTTTAAGTTTTTTTTTCTTAGATTTTTTAATGGCATTTCTAAAACAAGCTCAAGTTGTTTTACTGATTCCCTCTCCCCCTGCAGTTCATTGACAAACAAGTATCATCCCCTGTCCCCATGCACGCGAGGGGAAGGGTTTTGGAGAACGCCTCGTGGTTCTCCAGGGCTTGGTTTGCCTCATACCCGAACCTTTGGTTCGGCAAACCCCGAGGGTACGGGTGGATGTCTTGCGCCCTGCACGTAAGTGACGCAGTCACACGCTGACATGGGCGGTAACGATTGTTGCTGTGTTCTCCACACAGGAGATATTAATCCCTCCCTCTCTTCTCAGTGTGGAGGTGCTTTTGCCGTGTTTCCCAGGGGGTGACGTGGAGGTCAGGAAGGCCGAGCTGGTCCCTGGTCTTTGGACTCCTGCTGTGGTTTGTGCTTTGAAAGGCACATCGGAAAGCAATCCTCACTTGTGTAAGATGAACTTGGAGGCCTCTTCTTCAGCAGAGTCTGGGGCTCTGACCGCTTAACACTGTGGTTCTGGGTACCTGAATAAAATCTTCTGGGAACAGGGACCAGGAAGGAAGTCTCAGCTCAGTCGTCCGTGTGGTGGCAGGAGTCCAGAGACACAAAGCAAGCTGCAGGAGAGCCCCAGCTGCGCACGCTGTCTGCTCAAGCCCTTCTTTCATCTTCCTCTCCTAGCTGTGAGGGTCTGGCAGCGACGGCGCCGGGACGGGCTCGTGACCCTCGTCGGCAGGCTGCTCCTGCCGGGACACGCGGCCCTTGCACATGGTGGCCTCGTTCTTGTTCCTTACACTCAAGAGTGAGAAGGGAAGGAGAGATCACCTGTTTTTTCTGCCCAAATTTGTAAATACCCCCACAGAGGCAATCAGAGCGGCCAGGATAAGTCCATCTCCTGGCCAAAGACTGCAAGGGGGAAGATCTTCACAGCAGCGCGGCACTGAAGTTGCAGGTGGCTGCTTTCTCAGCTGGTCCTTTTGCTTAAAAATAACAGGCAAATCAACTTCTCAAAGAAAAGGGCACTGTTCTCCAAGGGTCCTCCCTTCCCCTGACATGCATCCATACCAAGGGGTGTCCCATGTGGTAGCAGAACCCCTTTCTGCCCCTTGACCAGAAGGTCGCTTTGACTCCAAGGCAGCCCTCTGTGCAGGCAGGGATGCACTGACCAAAGCAGTTGGGGGTAAAAGCACAGCCAGCAGGGTATCCACTTAATTAAAAAGGTGTTTTTACAATAAATTCTAGGCCTTTCTTCATCAGGCTTTTCAATGAGCATCTTTGAATTCCTCTCCTCCAGATGTTACAGAGATACCTGCTCCCGATGCTTCTTGCTCAAGCTGCATTTTAAAGAGTGATCACTAATCTTAGGAGCTTCGTGACTTTAGTTGCACATAGGGAAAATGCAGGCTGTTTAAACACTGCTAAATTAACCCTCAAAAAATCCTATAAAACCCTCCAGTGCCACTGGCTTAGGAAAGTCTGATGCTTTTCCTGTGTGCTGCTGACTTTTCCCTGTCTCCTTTTTTATCCTCATTCTATTTAAATGCATTTAAAACAATTCCCATTTGTGTGCCAGCCTGTTTTGTGCACCTATATAGACAAATCTGGATATCCAGAGCTGTCAATTTTGCACATGCCACTGACCTGTTTGAGCGTAGTAATGTATATATACATCTTCCAGACGATTTTTCAGAAACTAATAGCCTCAAGCGAGGAAAAACGGGATGTGCCAGGCCCCACCATTCCAAGCAAAAATAACTAAGTAAATAACTAGGAAGTCACTTAACTCTTAATGGAATAACAGCTTGATGACTGACTTTAGTTATCAGATTACACTCTGAAAATAACTTATGCACTGTACTTGCAATTGGCTGTACAAGAAAAAAAGAATATAGTGTGTGCTAATTATAGCAAATAAGATTAGAGTTAATGTTTAATCCCCGAGACCTTCTTCAGGCTGTGGAAAAAAATAGCAACAGTTAACTGTCACTAATCTTATCTCCTATTTCTAGCATGTGTTTGATTATATAAGTTGTAGTGTTAGGAACACGCTGGCCTAGTGAGACAGTTTGTGGTTTGTTTTCTGCATCCTTGGGCTTATTAGTTGAACTTCCCAGCTGAGGTGGATTTAAAAGTCCTCCACACGTGCCTTTGGACTGTAATAGAAACAATAAAACATTATCAAAAGGACAAGCACAGCAGGCTTTCTGCAAAATAGTATATGTACATACGTACGTAAAGGATTGATTAGGGATTCTGCAAGAATAGTTCCCATTTCTTATTTTTTATCCATTTTTATTAATATTTGTATTGGAATTTGATATTCACCACGTGACTCTTGATTCAGTTTTCATTTCTTCCTTCCCTACAAAGTGTCTTAAAAATTTAATCAATGTTTGGAGATTGCAAATCAGATTATTACCTGTTTTTAGGCACCTGACGATGAATTTAGCTTGAAAATCGAAATACTAAAAGTGTAATCCATAATCCTTTGAATGAACCCATTGGAATTCTATTGATTCAACCAGACTGTTCAAGTGCACAAAGATGGTGTGTGTGCCGCAACTGAGATGTCTGCACTCATTCTGTGTCTGAAAGGCTTGGTGGAATCTAGCAACTAGTATTCTGCAGGTCTCTTTTTCTTCCTTCCTTCCTTCCTTCCTTCCGTCCTTCCTTCCTTCCTTCCTCTCTTCCTTTCTTCCTTCCTTCCTTCCTTCCTTCCGTCCTTCCTTCCTTCCTTCCTCTCTTCCTTTCTTCCTTCCTTCCTTCCTTCCTTCCGTCCTTCCTTCCTTCCTTCCTCTCTTCCTTTCTTCCTTCCTTCCTTCCTTCCTTCCGTCCTTCCTTCCTTCCTTCCTCTCTTCCTTTCTTCCTTCCTTCCTTCCTTCCTTCCGTCCTTCCTTCCTTCCTTCCTCTCTTCCTTTCTTCCTTCCTTCCTTCCTTCCTTCCTACCTTCCTTCCTTCCACCCCCTCCTCTCCTCTCCTCTCCTCTCCCCCTCATCTCCTCTCCCCCTCCTCTTGTCTGTCTGTCTTTTCTGCCCAGGAGGGGCAGAGGGGCTTGTGCCCTCCCACAGCACTGCCCCTGAGCCTGTTCTTTTGAAAATGCTCGAAGTATTTTTTGTTTTAAAAGGAACAATTGCATGGACATTTGCCGCTGTTGAACGTCCACGCTGTTTTGTAGAAGTCCATTGGCAGTGTGCCCTCATTAACACAGAAACCGGAGCTGGAAAAGTCATACCAAACTATCAAAGCCCTCCTTGTCAGAACAAAACTGTGCTTTGTTGCTTTGTTTCTTTTGCTTTAAAGTCCTTGGGTATAAAGTATCCATCAGCTTCCCTGGAAAGCGTTCCAGGATCCAGAGAATTCACTGCTAGGTCAAGAGAGAAAAAAATCCCTACAAACTCACTGCTTCAGTTTCTGCTCATTGCAGTCATCAACACCACCCCACAGTGACCTAGACAGCTCTTCTCTGTTCTTGATGTGCATCAGATTACTGTAAACATTATTTTGCTCCGTTTCAGATACTGCCTTGCCAAGTTTTACATTCCTGCATGTTTATAGTGATCTTTTCTCGCCCTTAATCACTTCTCCTCCCCTCTTTAAATGGAACTCAGTTTTGCTGGCATTCTGCTGGAGTTGACCTTCTCTCATCCAGATGCAGCATTTCAGATGGGCTCGTACAAATGCCATTCGGAGCAGGGTTACCAGACATCCATGTTTCCCTTGGAAATAACCTTTTTTCCCCCTGCAAGAAATATCGTCTGTTCGGAATTGGAGGATTTTGTCTATTTGTCTGGGATTTTCAGACATCTGGAAGTCTGGGCAGTCAACTAATGAGCATGGACTGATGAACTCTGCAGCACGCAGTGAGTGCAGCCCATCCACAGAAATGTCAGAGCTCTCCATGTGCTCTGAGGCCGTGTCCCATGTGTGCAAAACAAAGCTGACGCCTTCCTGGCCTGCTTGATCTGCTGTCATGTAGGCGACCTGATGCACAAAGAGAGTTCACCTGAAGGGCCCTGTCTCTCCTGGTGTGTGTGTGTATGTGTGTGTGAGTACAGTGGTACTTGAGAAGGAATTTATGCCCTAGAAATCCCTTAGAAAAATTACACTATTCCTGACTTGGAGGCAAGCCATCTTCCTCATATCAGAATACTGTGTGTCCCATTCTAGAAAAATGCTGTGTTAAAAGTGCTCTGTATTTGCAACTGTAATGCTGCCTTCTTCACTAGCATTTTTCATTCCTGACTCTCATCTAAGCTACTTCTTCCACAATGGCCAGTGATCAATATTATCGTCCCTGAATTACCCTGTTTTCCTTTAATGGTTTAATACCAATCAAGAAGGGAAGCTAAAGAGTTTAATAACTCTGCAGCTCTTTTCTCCAGTAGGGAGAAGCATTTCCCGGAATGCATCAAGGAAATATAATGAGGAGTGATGGGGGGAAAACAAGGGAAGGAAGATTTCCTTACAGGGAGCTTTTAAGTAGAGTCTGGCAACAATCTCCCAAAGGAAGTAGTGGAAGTCTGGTCACTTAAATCAATTAAAACTAAACAGAGCATCACACTCTGCAGGACTCTGTAGGGAGAAAAGCAGTGTCAGGCCGAACTAAAATAAGGTTTGCATGGTTATTTTCTACAAAGCTGTTGTCTGCAGTTTGCCAGTAAATTCAATATGGCTAATGCTGATTAACCTCTCTTTTGATGGTGATTATATCATTGCTTTATTCCCAGGCCATTCTCGAGTACCATTAAGTCAGGAGGGCACAGAGATCTGAAACACATCCCTGGCTTGACTAGCTTAGCCTGAAAGACAGCTGGTAGATAAAAGCCTGGAGAGCTTGATAGGGTCTTTTCTTTCAGGCCACTGCTGGTCAGGCTTCCTGGCGTCGTAGTGCTGTGCTAATGCAAACCTCTACTGATGCAAACCTCCACAGCAAGAGGAAAAACTTCTTTCCTGTGAGGGTGACAGCGCCCTGGAACAGGCTGCCCAGAGAGCTTGTGGAGTCGCCTTCTCTGGAGATCTTCCAAACCCGCCTGGATGCCACCCTGTGCCATGTGCTCTGGGTGTCCCTGCTGGAGCAGGAGGGTTGGACTAGATGATCTCTAGAGGTTCCTTCCAACCTCAGCCCTTCTGTGATTCCGTGATTCTGCTGTGTGCTGAGCACAGTGGGCCTGTGTCAGCACCGCAGCTGCAGGAGCTAAGTGTGGAGCCTCCAGAGCTTGAGCACTTGGGTTGCTCTAGAGTGAGTAATGTGTCAGATGGCTTAGTTAGGGCTGCAGTATTCGTATCCTTCATGCATTAGGTGTACAGAAGGCTTTTTAATGCATACAAGACCAGCTGGGGACATTAGCAAGACAAAATAAAGTGATGTTGTAGACTTACTGGTTTTCTGGCATGCTTCAAACACCCAGGAATGCTCCTCCGCTGGCCTCCCTCCTCCTGCCTGAACGGCAGCCAGAGGGTGAAAGATAAGGGGAAGGAGCATCCGAAGAGCTGAGCGCTTTGCTCTGCTCTGCTGGCCTCTGGGCTCTGTCCTGTTCTGCAGGCACAGGTTGTCTTTTCTCTGTGTGACTGTTTTTCAGCCAGTTGATTTCACACAAGTGTTGCAATCGAGATGGGTATCCAGGAGTAATGCAAATGATCATAGGACAGGAAAGCAGGGACTCGGCATATAAGCTCGGACAGGGTGCCCCGTGGAGGTTCCCACAAATTGATCTGGCTAGCTAAACATCAATTTGCATGGAAGATCAGATTTGAAAGGATATAATACTGGAAATTTGGCATTTTATTTACAATGGCAGCGGAGGAAAATAAAATAAACTGAGACTGTTGTCACCATGTGTTTTACCATGCTGCAAAAGATCTCTTTCACTTGTAAATGAGGACCATTACATCAGAGAAATGATCCCTTTCCTTTTGCAAAGCACCTTGGTTTCACTCACCGTTTTTACTGGGATGCTCAGGCTAAACCATTCCACAAGGCTCCTCTTTCCTCTTCCTGCAGAAGAGGAATGACTGTAGCACATGCAGCTTTGAAACCTTTCCTTTCAGAAAGCGCAGAGTCTATGAGCGCTCCCATGCCTTGAATTCCGCCTTCCTCTCAGAATGAATCAAATGCAGGCAGCCCCAAAGCTGGCAGGACTGACACAGTGGACCTACCGTGAAGGCCAAATCAATATTTAGACAGCTTCAGGCTACTGCGATTTTGCTAGTTTTAACACATGCCAGTAAGCTTTCCCTGCATTTGTTATCAAAGTTATTGTTTATGTAGTTTAAAGCATTGGCTCTGAGCAGAGCCGCTCCAGAGATTCCTCCCCGAGGGCAATTCTTCGAGCCAGCAGTGCTTCTTGCCGGGCTTGAAAAGAAACTTTCCTGAATACTGCGAGAGCGAGGGAAGTCTGGCAGCCCTGTAAGGCGGGCGCCAGTCTCGGGCAGAGCAGGGTGTGCATTTGGCCAGCGTTGGCATCACCCGTCGCTGGAGGGCATTGCTGGGAACTGCGTCCGGCTCCGGGCGGCAGCTCTGCTCGTAACGGGATTCCTCACGGAGCAGAAATAGCGGGTGTTTTGATGCTGTTTGTTACCATTTAGGCTCGTTGGGACCAAAGCACTGAATCATAGAATCACAGAATGCCTAAGGTTGGAAGGGACCTCTAGAGGTCATCTAGTCCACCCCCCCTGCACACACAGGGCCACCTAGAGCACGTAGCACAGGGCTGCATCCAAGCAGGTCTTGAAGATCTTCAGAAAAGGAGACTCCACAACCTCTCTGGGCAGCCTGTTCCAGTGCTCCGTCACCCTCACAGTGACTCACTTTTCCGTAAGTTTTGGTGTTTCAGTTTGAGGCCATTTCCTCTTGTTCTGTTGGTGGCCACCACTGAAAGAGGCCGGCCCGAGGAGAGTCAGCCCGAGGAGAGGCCAGCCAGGAGAGTCAGTCAGCCTGGAAGGTCACCTTGCTCCGCAGTGATAGGAGCCACTTGCAGGGGCTCTGTGGCACCGCTGCACTAGGGCGGTGGAGAGGCAGGTGAAGCCCTAACCCAGCACGGAGGCACCGTCCAATTTGCTTTGCTGCCGTCCCACCTAGTGGCCAAGTTGCACCACTGCCAGGAGAAGTGTTTCTTTATTCCACAAAATCCCTTCGACTCAGAAGGGACTTAAAATCCTCAAGCCGGTATTTACGGCTGCTTCAGCAGACCTACATTGCTGCTGAGTTTACAAGATGTGTAGTAATATGTAAGACCCCATAGTGAAGATTTTATCGGAGAAAAACATTGGCCTACAAGCAGCTCATTAAGTTTCTGAGCAATTTTCTTAATCATGCTGCATAGATAAAATGTAGATAGGCTTTCAGTGGATTGATAATCTAACAAATAGGCAGAAAGTGTAACACCGATAAAGCAGAGATCGCTTTAATAGCCAGCTGTAAATCTAGGCAATTCTGCACCAGAGGCATATTGTAAAACAGGAATGTGCCAGTGTGTAAGTACGTGCATGAAAATGGGCTGTTGCTTAAAATAGCAGATACAGCAGTAATCGTATGTATGGAAAAACTACTGGGAGCAATTTTAGAGGTGTTTTAAAATATTTTTCTCGCCATCGAAGTCTGCGGCATTAGCGGTATCTTCATAATTTAGCATCACAAGTACAGATTGATGAATAACAATGACTTGCTTCTAGAAGCCAGGATTTTTATGAAAATCCGTGATCTCCACCGCTGGTCCTGAGGCAGTGTAAAGAATTTGTAGGCTGTCATGAACCAAACTGTGCAGTGAGATGTCTGCTGTTCATGAATCAGACCATCGTAAGTTCCCAGGCTGTTGAGCAGTCTGTATATACCCAAGGCCAGCTGCATATGTCTGGTGGGGAAGAGGTGCCTCTCAGTGAGAAACCATGTTCAGTGCCGTGTTCGTGCTGACCACCAACTCTGGCACACCCAGGAATTACCAGCTTACACACTCACCTGTGTTTTCAGCTTTTTATTGCAGCTTACTTCAGAGGTCTTCAAGTTATTTGGGCAATATACTGTTGAGCTCAACCCATGCAATGATCACCAGAAGCACCTGGAAGTAGGCAGCATGAGTCAGTGGTTATAAACCATGATAAACCTGATTAGTCAAAGAATACCTGGTACTATGTTTATTTCTGAATGTTGGAATTGCTAGAGTGCCTTACTACACTGATGAAGGACTCGGGTGATGGCAAGAGCTGATAGTAATGCTGGCAATGTCCCCCTTTCTTTTTTCTGCAGGTCACTGTCAGGGGATTTGGTCCATTGTTACAGTTTGCCTACACTGCCAAGCTGCTTCTCAGCAGAGAAAACATCCAGGAGGTCATCCACTGTGCTGAGTTCCTGCGCATGCACAACCTGGAGGATTCCTGCTTCAGCTTCCTTCAGACGCAGCTGCTGAACAACGAAGATGGCCTGTTCCTGTGCAAGAAAGACCCCACCTGCCAGCGCATGCACGATGAAGAGAACTCGGACGGAGACGAGGAAGAGACAATGGAATCGGAGACGTCAAAAATATCTTGCCCAAGAGAGAGAATGCACCAAGAGCCCTTCAATTTTGAAACCACTGTTTCTGGAGCAGACAAAGGAGAAGGGATGCTGCCTGACTCTGACATGCTGAGAGATAGCAAGGACAATTTGGATAAAGATGCAGTAACACGGTACCCCAGATACAAGAAATATCAGCTTGCTTGTACCAAGAATGTCTACAACACATCACACATCAGTTCCTCAGGTTTTGCAAGCACATTCAGCGCAGAGAGCTCTGGAAATGGCCTCAAATCAGGACTTGCTGTGGGGCAGATAAAAAGCGAGCCTCAGAATGAAGAGAACGATGAAGAAAGCATCACGCTTTGCCTGTCTGGAGATGAACCTGACATCAGGGATAAAGAAGGGGATGTTGAAATGGACAGGAAACAGCCAAGCCCCACTTGTGTTGACAGGCCTAAAAGTGGGTCCTCTCCTTCTTGCTTGCGATCTTTCTTCAACAGAACAAAAAGCATAGATTTGGTTGGCTTCCCCAGCACTTCCCAACAGCACTTTGGCAGGAGTCCAGCATGCCCTTTTGAAAAGGGGACAACTCAGGGTGACCACAAAACTGATTACGTCCCTTTCACGGGGAACTACGGACAGTCCCATGCCATTCAGAAGGATGCTTCCAACTTCACGGTGGGATCGCCTCTCAGGGGGCCTGGTTTTGAAACACTCTGTAAGCAGGAAGGGGAGCTGGACAGGAGGAGTGTTATATTCTCTTCGAACGCTTGTGACCAAGTAAACACTTCGGTGCATTCATATTCTGGCGTGAGCAGCTTGGACAAAGACCTCACTGAGACTGTGCCAAAGGGCCTGTGGGCTGGCAGCAGCCAGTCTCTCCCTAGCTCCCAGGCCTATTCCCACAGCGGGCTGACAGCGGATCACTTGCCAGGAAGGATGCGGCCGAACACCAGCTGCCCGGTGCCAATTAAAGTCTGCCCTCGCTCGCCTCCTTTGGAGACCAGAACCAGGACGTCGAGCTCGTGCTCTTCTTACTCGTACGCGGAGGACGGCAGCGGCGGCTCACCCTGCAGCCTGCGGCTCTGCGAGCTCTCCTCCTCGCCCTGCTCACAGGGCCCGCGCTTCCTGGCGCCTGAGCACCAGGAGCCCGGCGTAGTGGGCGACGGGATGTACAACCCGGTGCGAGCCCAGATTAAATGTGAGCCATCCTATGGAACAAACTCCAGCGATGAGTCTGGGTCATTCTCAGAAGCAGACAGTGAATCATGTCCTGTGCAAGACAGAGGGCATGAGGTAGGGATTTAAGATAAGTACATGTGTGACAGTCGTTGTGACCCGATTTTATCACCCCTTTTGTTCTCTCAAGTGACTTGGCAGTTTCCCAGCCCTTGCTTTGTTTATGGAGTCAAAGAGTAATTTCTATTTATTCCCTCACCAGCTGACGGCGTGTGGTTCACTTTGCATAAGTAGCTGTTTGACCTCCAAAATGTTTGGCACTTACCAAAATTTCAGCATTGAGCAATAGCAAGCTGCTGAGTGACGAGGGCAAATCCGATGTGCTTAGGAATGCTAACAGGGTCCTCCTTGCCTCCCTCTCCTTACCTACCAGAGAGGACACAAGGCGCCATTTTTCACCTGTAGATTGCTGAGGTGGTTGCAGTTCCACTTATTTTTGTTGTTGCTGTTGAGTGACAGCCACCCAAAGCTGTGCCTTCCGTGACGCTGCATGTTGGGCAGTGGAGGAGCCCTTGCTTCAAACTGCTCACGGGCTACGGAGAGGAGACAGACAGAGTGGGAGGAGGCAGAAGTGTGAAATGAGTTTTGCCTCAGCTCTGGGAATAGCACTCAAGTCGTTTGTATGTCTGTGCCTTTGTGGGCAGGTAATGAGTTTTGCCTGTCTGTTCCCTGCCAGCTGAGATGGTGTTTCCTGACTGACCGCCCTCCTTCCGTGGGAGTGCCCTAGCACAGTTGCACAAGCTGGTTTTGAGTGGAGTTGACCCTTATTTGGGCCTGGGGGGACGCAGACGGGACAGCCTCTGGCTGAAGAGCAAGCACTGAATCTCTGTCACGCTCTAGAGAGGGAAGGCCTGCTCGGAAGGTGGGCTGGGCAGAAGTGCTGCCATGACGGCTGTTTGACGGTGACTGAAAACACTGCCTGCGTGGCGTGACTAGTCGGAGGGAGTGTTTAATTCCCTGAGATGGGCTGCCGAGCAACGAGGTGGAGCAGGGAATGGACATTTTCACAGAACTCCATTAGGGAACCACGTGAACATCAAGGTGAAATCACATGTCTGGCTTCTTTTGGAAAGCGAAAACGCTCCCCTGACAACTTCTGCTGTAGAGCGGGGAGCAGTTAGTTAGTGCTGTTTTGAGGGATTTGGAGTCCTGGGAGTGCCTAGGACTGAGCTCAGGGGACTTAGTTTTGAGTCAGGTATGAAAAAAGAGCTGGCACAACATTATTCATTCCTCACTCTTTATTCCTACCTCATCCCAGGCTCTGGAAGATGCTTTTTAGGACATGATTCCTTTAGTATGGTGTCTCCTGCTTAGCTCTGAGGGAGGGCTGAACAGCTTGGAGAGCCTCCAGCACCCTAATCCGTATCGTGTTGTGCTGGTGGTCTTGTTTGCCCCTCTACCAAGCTGGGGAGTTGCAAAGGGACACAATGAAGGCAGGGGAGAGGAGTCTCCATGGAAGTGTGGGATTTTCTGCGTAGGACCTTGCTGTGGAAGCAACTGCGCTGCTTGCAGATGCCGAGGTTGTTTGCACTGTGACCCCTCTCTGAAGCGCCACGCTCACAGGGAGCACAAGGGAGCAGGGAGCAGGATCTGCCGCGCTGGGTGCTGCTCGCCCAGCGGGCACTGTGCCTGGGGAGTGGGCGCCCTCGTGCCTCTCGGTGAGCAACCAGCTGCCCTCAAGGGCACGTGGTGCGAGCGGCAGGAGCGAGCCCGAGCAGAGCCCGGTGGGAAGCGTAGTGGGGACTATTTCCCCCAAGAAGCGTGTGGATATGTGAAGGATGGTGCTTCGATTCAGGTTCTGTTTTATGAGGGAATTTGTAAAAGCCGTTGTCATTCTAAGAAACGACATTGCGGTCTCGTTAAACAGCGCTGTGTCATGCGGTGACCCGAGGTGCGTAGCCTGCAGCCCTGCAGAGGTAGCTCCTGGGGCACCGTCAGGGAAGGCTATGTCAAGCCAGGCAACAGGAAGTTCTTCTGTGGGTCAGTGTACCTAGTGTTAGCACTGGCTGCCGCTAGAAAAACAAGAGACACACAGCGCTCTGCAGTTTACTGTTCTGTGTCGTTTGCCTCTCTTCAGGCTTTACATTGAGTCGTTCTGTGTTCATGAAACTTTGCCCTTGCTATCTCAGCCGCGGTGCAGGCCTCGTCCCTTTCCTTATCAGCACACACAGTGTTTGCTGGATTTCTCCTCACAAAGCGCCCGATAAGATAGCTGGGTGACGGGCCAAGGGGCCACATTTGGGCGCCCAGCCTTCCCAAGAGCCCCATGGGTGCTCCCGTGGCGGGTGGCTTTGCACTTCAGCGGGGTGGCTCGATGGGAGCGAGCCGGCTGGACTCTGGCCCTGCCTTATCTCGCGCGGCTCCTGACTTCCCCTGGAGTTTGGACCTTGGAGGTCTTGATCTGGGGGCTCTCGGTGCTGGAGTGAATGTCACAAAACATGACCTACTGGCAAACTGGTTGTGTGTGAAGTAGGGGAAAGGTTTCTTCTCGACGCCTTTTTGGGGAATTCTGCTTTCCTGCCAGTCAGAGCCGTTGGGGAGCATGTGCCCATGTCGTTTGGGAACTGCAGTGGGATTGGGGGCTGGCTCTAACTCAACACGACCGCAGTGGGGGTGGGGGTGGCCACGCTCCGAGGTGGGTCACCATGTCCTACGGTGGGGTGCAAAGTGTACCCATGAGTGTCCGAGGAGGTGGCAGTCCGGGTAGCACCTCTGACCCAGCCTCTCCAGGCAGCTTTGCTGCTCACTTCTTTTTCTGTCAGAGGAGCCACCCAGGCTGTGCTGGGATTTGTCTTTTTGAACACTTTGTGACAGAAGAGGTAGGTGCGATTTCAGGTGTCCCAATCACAGTGTAGCACATTAACAGCAAGGGGCGGCTGTTTGAGCTGCCGGGATTTCACAGATCTGTTTAGCAGAGGAGTCACCTGTTTCATTTATGTTACCCTTTTCACCCAACTCCCTTATGCCTCTGGTAGCTGTTAAAAATCAACTATTGAGATAAAATACTATGGAGAAGGTTTAACACTGTGCAATTCACAGGCAAGTTCTGACAATCCTGCTTAAAATAGCAACAACAAAACAATAAGACCTGAAATAATGAATTGTTGAGAAGGAAGTAGACTGTCAATCTGTTAACCTACTTAGGAACGGAAACTTCAGCACTACCTACTTTTCTAGATATTTATTTTCCTCAGTAGGTATCTGTGGGGTTTTTTTATGCTAGAAAACTGGTTTAAAATGTGTAATACTGGATCACTTTAAAAGAAATCTCAACTTGGTCTGCTTTGATGACAGAGTTTTCTTGGGAAGAGAATAAACAAGGGTAGGAGGAGGTAAGAGGTTGAGTTTTCCAAGAACTATTATTACCTAGAGAATTGCATTCAATGCATCTTTCATTTATATTTCGGAAGAAATCTGCCCAGGCTTAATGACTCACTTTTCAAAGAAAATTTTCATGAAGATAGAACTAATGCAAGTGGACTGTTGAGGATATTATAGGGAAATAACCTTCAATGAGAGTCTCAAACTCCCCATGTTAAAAAACAGGCAACCAACCTTTCTGTGCTCGTCTGTTGTCTGCTAACAAAGTCGTGTAATCCAGAGCTTCAGCAAGGCAAAACAAGAACCAGAAGTCTGCTGGAACAGCACTGAGTTGCCTAAGCCCAGTCTTTATGCTTAGTATTTCTACTCAGTGGAAGATATTATGCAAAGGGAAGTACAACTAAGGAAAATATGTGTTAGAATCTTCCTAGAATTTGGTGACAGGCACCCCAGCTTCCCTGAGCAGATTCAATCCTTGTGAATGTAAAATGAAGAAATTACTTTCCACGTTCTTCTCCAGGAGTCATCAGCAGGGCACTGGGAATTGTGATCAGTACCGTCTGGCTGAATAGCGTTGTGTCAAACTTTGTTCTCACAAGATCAGCCCTGTGGCAGCCTTGGCTTTGTTTTCCTCTCTCCCGTTAGCAGGAGCGACATTCGTGCAGGTAGCTGGGAATTACAGTGGCAAGAGTTTTAAACTGCAGTCTTGACATCTCTGGAAGGTCCTTTAAACACTGAATTATTTACCTGCAGTCCAGAATCAGTTTTGCTCTGCCCTGAGCAGAATCTGCAAGGTGCTGGGGTGCCTGAAGTCCTCTTTCTGTTTCTTGAAACGTTTCTTACAAAAGCAGATTGCTCGGCGAAATATTGCACTTCATCCCCCTGCATGGTCTTGCCTGATATACCCTTCTCAAGGGCACATACGTATGACTGCTATTAGGTATTCTGCACTTGTCCTGTTCTCAGAAAAGTTAGTTAGTGTCAGGGGGTGTCATCATACCCATGGACTGGGTGGAAGGTGGGGAAGCTAACAGAACAATTCAAAGCACCTATGATATTGCTAACGGGAAGAGGCTGGGGCAGAATTTTAAGCACCAGGAGCATGTGATCTGAACACAGGTCCAAGTCGTGGGCTGAAGGATGAGAACGAGGTCCAAGTGTCCCACTTGCTGGGTTCAGGACCTCAGCCATGAGATCGCCCCATTACTCCCAGTTCTCTGAAGCACATGGCAAGCTTGTGGGTCCTTGTGTGCAGTAAGGCTACATCTGCAGGGATGTAAGAAAGAAATGCTTTCTAAGGCAAATTGGCATGATTCATTAGATATTGTCCTGTCCTTTGGCAGCTTGAGTTCTAAGATGACTCTTGGGATTGGGAAATTCTGTCTTCTTCCTGCTAGCTAATAGAATTGCATGTCGCAGGAGATACTAATTTTAAGCATCTGTTAGAATTTTAGAAAAAGGCACAACAGGTACCATACAAGCAGTGCCTGCTGCTGATGAGCACAGCTCATTTCTGTGCTGGCCGATGCAGCTCACACCTGCTACCTGCCAGTGGAGCCTGGGCTCGTTCCAGGGGCAGGGAATGGTGATGATCCCCATAATCCCAGGGGAAAGTGTTAGCAGATGTCTGGACCCAAAACAATCTCCCACTTGTGATGTCAAGAAACAACTTTCATCAACCAGCGTCTTGAAATCTGGCATGACTTACACTCCACACTGCTCACTAGATGGGAAGATCAGCAGACTCCCCCAGCTGTCTCTGCCAAGCTGCACAGCAGTCTTCTTGCTGCACAGCAGCATTTACTGGCCCCAGCAGCCCTTTTGGCCTGCAGGAGGTGAGGTTGGAGTTGATTCCAGGTAAATACATGGTAGTCAATCCTGCTGGTTGGACACCAAGGGCCTGCAGATGAGAGGGCTTTTCCCCACCCGTCTCCTTGACACAATGCTGCTGCTTGGGTTCACCATCCTCCCCTTACAGTCCTCTGCAACCCTCATGTAAGTATTGTATGGGAATAAGAGGTCAGTTTTGAAGGCTTTACCAATTCCAGGAAGCCATAGAGTGAGGAGACCAGTGAGTACATCCTCTCTGTCCCCTTCTGGTCATTATCTGAGCAAGTTAAGTCAGGTGCCTTTGCGCCTGCTAGGGCAGCTACATGGGAGCAGCCTGTCTTCTGAAGCTCGGTCCCATTGCAAACCCAGATCTAGTCACATGGAAGAGAAGCTGCAAAATTTGTTTCTCTGCTTATACTTCCCACTGACTGCAAGTGCTGTAATCCTGACTTATTGTCTGGGCTTTCTCTGCTGTTGTTCTGCAGAGTTGAGGGATGTCTGTCTTGCTCTGTGTGCTTGGGAATGTTGATGGCTTCCAAGGCGTATTTATAGCCTTCAAGTCATATTCCAAGGAATAGGATACATAAATTGAGCCTGGGTGTGATCACTGTAAATGCAGTACGAATAAATGCAATAAATCACAACAGCCAAAGAGCCTGTGGCCTTCCATCCTGAGCAGCCAAACCAGAATCTCTCATTCACTGGAATAAACATCACCCAGTGAGGAAACATTGGGTAGGGAAGGAGAGGTTGCCGGCAGCACCATAATAAGAACCATTTGCTATAGAAGGTGACTAAATTTTCAAGTTTGTAATTCAAGTTGCCGTGGACTAGAACAAAGACTTGCATGCTAAGGAAATTGGTGGGTTAAAAAAAAAAAAAACACTATGTTGGGCTCTGCTCTGTGAAGCAAGTTACCCTTTTCACATCAAAATAAATTGCTATTATTCAACCCCTATCTTATATTTTTGAGGCGAGTCCTGAGTGCTTTCCAAGCACTAGGCAGTTTTAAGTGTCAGAGGCTTTCAATTGCTCTGGCTTTCAATTTAAGAGCCCTAAGGCAACAATTTTATTTGTTACAACTCTAGAGGAACAATCAGGCCATTTTTAAAGGTGTAGCTGGTGCACTGAGTTCTGCCCTCCCTCACCCCATACATAATGATTACCTTTTCCAGTGGATAACATACGCATCCTTTTAGTTACTGTGATGTTCAGCCAGGCTTGGGAGGCTGAGTGTCTTTGCTACCACATTTATGTATATATATATATTTGGCAACTCAAGGAAGATGTTGTAATTTAGTTTTAAAGAAGCAGTGAAAAAAGTTAACGTCACTCAGGAGATAAGAAAATTCCAAACGCTTGACGCTCATATCGAGACAATGTGGATCTGTACTGGGCCTTGCTCTTTTTCTTTATTCCCCTCAAAAAAGACAGGGGAAAGGGCAGCAGCAGTAACTGGTGCAGAAGGTGAACGGCACAGCACTGAATAGCGTATGTTCCACGCTGGCACTCACTAGTGAAGTCTGAAGGACTTAATTGGTTATCTGTGGGCCGTTCATTTGCTGAGTCAGTCCACAGAATCACAGAACGGTTGAGGTTGGAAGGGACCTCTAGAGGTCATCTAGTCCAGCCCCCCTGCTCCAGCAGGGACACCTAGAGCACGTGGCACAGGGTGGCATCCAGGCGGGTCTGGAAGATCTCCAGAGAAGGAGACTCCACAACCTCTCTGGGCAGCCTGTTCCAGGGCTCGTTCATCCTCACAGTAAAGAAGTTCTTCCTCACACGGAGGTGGAACTTCTTATCTTTCAGCTTACCCCTGTTACCCGTCATCCTATCACCAGCCACCACGAAGAAGAGCCTGGCCCCATCCTCCCTACATTCACCCCTCAGGTACTCAATGGCTGTCCCTGTCTCATCTAGATCACTGCTGCTACTCGCCATTCAAAATAATGACATTTACACTTGCATCCCAATGCGAATGCAGGGAAAGAATACTGCAAAATCATGAGCGAGTTTTATTTTTCACCAGGGTGGGTTGCCGGTCCTCCTAAGGAGGGCACCAGCTGGGATTCAGGGACAATGGAGGTTGCAGCAGGAGCGGAAGGTGCTGGCATGGGTGTTTGGAGGTAGAAACAGGGCCTCACCTGCCCCTGCATAAGTCTGGGGAAAGAGAGGTTCTGCTGACAGCACCGAGTTAAGAGCTTGTGCTGTCTGCGCACTTAGCTCTGGCTATAATACCTCATGAAAGGAATAGGAATCACACTTGCATTTCTCATTAGAGATAGTCCTATGTAAAATACATGGTTCTGGAAAAGAGAAGTTTAGGAGGACACATGCTTTTTATTTGTTTGTTTGTTTTACGTACATTAGAAAAGGTTGTGTATCCTTTTCCGGAGGCACCTCTGGTGATCCCTCTTCCCCAGCCTTAAGTACCTTAAGGCGTAGGGCCTTTCCTGTGCCCCGTCTCTGTGGGCATGGAGCAGGCCAAGCCACAGGACGGGTTGCTCTCTGAGGACCTTTCCCTGCCCACAGCAGCAGCCTGGCCTATCCCCAGCCCCTGGTTTAGGCAGCTCTGGGCAGAGCCGGTGAATCCCACCGCGGCGCAGCCACCAGCTCCTGCGGGCAGCCGCACTGCAGTCGATGCTAGCTCAGGATCCGGCACTGCGCTCATGTCAGAGCTCGTAGCATCTTATTGCAGCAATACGCCGGTGCAGTCATTCGTTGTATCCGTGCCAAAGGACTTTTTTTCCTCTGTTGATACCTAATCGAGGAGAGGGAAAGCGGCAATAAAAATGCTGTGTGTGGCGCAGGAAATGAGGCTGACTCACTTCCACTCCCTCTCTCCCTTTCACTTTTGTAATCCCGTGCAGTGCTGCCCGTGGCAGCAGTGGGGTGATTCTGGTTTTTCTGATAGCCATCTTTAGGCTATTGTGTCGATATTTTTGTTTTCAATCTCCTTTTCTTTATGAAACTGTTTCTATTTATTTTTCCGTTTCCCTTTAGCTACTTGTACCTGACAGATTTAGGTAGATTCTGTTTCATTTCCACTTAAACTGCAAGCACATTTCCTGCACTCACAAATAAATGTATTTTGAAAGCGGGGAGAGGGAGAAATAGAGATAACATTGCTTTCAGCTTTGGAGCTAAGAAAACAAGGAAAAAGACAACATGTGAAAGGTCTGTTTTTGCAGCAAAACTGTGGTGTCTTTCAGAGGACTCTACAGGCTGTTTTCGTTGTCGGCCCCAAGTTGAAGCTTGAGGGAAAACCAGATGACACGAAGTGTATGTTTACTGACCAAAGGCTGTGAAGGGGACCTCAAACAGGTCTCATGCCGTGAGTTGGCCTTCGGTGAACAAGGCAGGCCACATCACCGCGTCTGAGGTCAGCGTGGGGGTGGTTCGGGCAGCGTTTGCCTGGGTTTTTTTGCTGCTCTCCATTGATGCGGGCAGTAGTGCGTTCCCAGGCAGCGTCGGGGCCCCAGCATCCCCGTGGGCACGGGGAGGACGGCGCGGGGCATTGGTGAAAATACCTCCCTTTATTGCTAATCTGTGCCCTTACTCTCTGTACGTCCATGTGATGGAAATGCACCGTTTTGAGGCCCGATAACCATATTTTAAATATCAAGGGAACCTTCTCCACCAGAATCTTTTGCTTGGCTGGAGAAATTTAGTGTATTTTCTTTGGTGGCTTGTGTACAGAATAGTCTCCTTGTTCAAAAAGCAATTGGATTGTACTAAATCAGGGCAGGAATGCAAATATTTAGTGCCATCTTTTGGTCGGTGTGGGTATGACACACACACGCACATAAAAACACCAGTAAATACCATCTTAGTTATTTTCTTCTCCTTTTGCTGTCTCAAATAATCATTATTTGATCATCAAATACAGCATCCATCCAGGTACATTATTGTTTTCATGGTTGTATTATCTCTATTATGCTACAAGAGAACAAGGGTCTGTGAGGCAAGGAGGTCTCTTTTCACTTAGAGCAAGATTTAGCAAAAAAAAGCAAACCAGCAGGAGTGTTTCAGCACATCCGCCTTTCTGCAGGAAAGTCTGTATTTATAGTTCCAATTTTTTGCTTTGCTTTAATGCATAGTCAATAGGAGTTTGAGACATAGTTAAAATTTCTGAAATCAAAACTTGATTGACTGTTCATGGACAGTAGGAGAAATGTCCTACCGTGGATTTTAGACTTTTTCAAGAAATGCGTCTCTGTTCACTATCCACAAGTATTAACATTTTAGAAAATACTGTCTTATTTCAACATGTATAATTTTAGGAGGGTAAAATATGCTTCTTCACACTGCTCTGACCCTTTCTTTTGATGTGTCACACTGCTTATTTGACGTGCAGCTTATGCGCCCTGTCCTAATTGCAGTGTAGTGTTTTTCGGGCACTTGAGGTGACTAGTTGCATTTTTAAGCTCACACCTAATCAAGCTTTCAGTCCTGCAGGCCATGCAGAGACAGGTTTCCTGCTGCAATAGTAGCTCTTTTCTTGAAATGAATTTGAAATGAATAGCAGGGAGGCACTTCCCTGCTTCCAAAAGGCTCTGTCCCTTAGTGGGTGGAGTGTCATTTTAATTAAAGGAAATCTCTTATTAGAGCTTCTTAGAAATGGGAAACCTCCACCTGGGATTTATCCATGGTTTTGGTTTCGGTGTGATTGCCCTAATCCTTACCAGCTGGTCCTCCTCTGTGTGCTGCAAGGGAGTGGTAAAAACTTGTTCCTTGTGAAGCCCTTTATGTGCTGTTTATTTAGGGGATGGGAGCACAGCAAAAAACCCTTCTGCTCAGCATTGTTGGGCTTGCATTCAGCAAGCAGAATATGACTCTGTGTTTACTCTTGTATTGGTTTGTTCTAGGTGAAACTTCCTTTTCCTGTCGATCAAATCACAGATCTTCCAAGGAATGATTTCCAGATGATGATAAAGATGCACAAGCTAACCTCAGAACAGCTAGAGTTCATCCACGATGTGCGCCGGCGCAGTAAGAACCGGATTGCAGCCCAGCGCTGCCGCAAGAGAAAACTGGACTGTATCCAGAACCTAGAATGTGAAATCCGCAAGTTGGTGAGTGGGACGGGGCCCCTCGGCAGCCCCCAGCTGGCCAGAGGGTCCTGCAGACTATTCCTACTCAGAGGTTCAGTTGGTCTGTGTACGGCCAAGTGAGCTCACTAATACAAATACATAATTGATAGAATTAATCGATAGTTGTTGAGTGAAATGGAAGCCAAGGGAAGCCTGGGCTACAGTTCTCTTCTTGCATGTTTTTCAGTAATGAGAGAAGATGCTTAATGGTGCATCCACAGTAGCACTTCCTCTCCATACCTGCTTACATACCCAACTGCCATCACAAGAATTTTTGACAGGATTCATAGAACCCTCCTGACCAGATGTAATGGGACCCCAGGAGGTCATCTGGTCCAACCGCTTGCTCTAGCAGGGCCAACTTCATCTCCGCACAGGTTTCTTTCTCCTTGGTGTGCTAAAGGGCAGCTCTTTTGTGTTCGAGCTTTATATGCCTTCTCTTCAGCTCTTTCATTCAATGAAGAAATGGAAAGGGAAATGAGGAAGTCAGCAGTGTGAATATGCACACAAGTGGCACCCTCTTGGTTTCAAGCAACAAGGATATTCTCCTCCTTGTCTCTGCTGTCTCCTCCGTCCCTCTCACTCTCCTAGTGCCATGGAGCAAACCCCACTGTAACTGAGGGGATGGCTGCTGGTCTGCCCCACGCCTGCGTGACAAGTGTCTCTGTCAGCAGCAGTGTGCTCCTTAGGGGACTGGGTAGTGCGCTTAGAGGACTTGGCCAAGAGCTCATAGGGAAGGATCTCCTGTGTGCCAAGGTGCTGCTGATCAGTACTCCTACATTTTAGTCTAAGGAGGTGAAATAATATATGCAAGGCTAAATGGCTGCTCAGAAGAATCCTCCCTTTACTCATGGTGTGGACAATTCAGGGGTTGTTTGTGTGGCTAAATGAAGACGTCCACAATATAGACATCTGCTCTGGACCTAGTCATCCTGGCTTCCCTTGAAGCCAGTGAAGAGAAATTGATTCTTGTTGAGTCTTACTTGTCTCATCTGAGAGCCCAGCTTACATGAAGTACAGCCCAGAAGTGCCTCTTTATCTCCAAGACTAAACAAGATCACCAGGAGAGCCGGGTCAGATGTAGACATGCCAGTTGTAGACACCTTAACTGAACAGATGCCCATCCCTCTGGCAGTGCCCCTGTGGTCTGAGAGCCCTGCCCCTCTCCCCTTTCTTCCTGTGTCCTTGCAGAAAGCAACCTGGTGCACAACAATAAAAGCCCTGAGTCAGAGGTCGTGTCTTTCACCACGACCCTTCAGTCATGGGCTACCACTCACACAGGCCTGCAGACCTGGAGCTGCTGGGATAGCTGTGGCCATCAGATGGCACAGAGCCAGGGACAGTCTTCTCGGCGTGAAGAGAGGCAGCGGTGCAATTACTTCCTACATAGGAATGGTGTAAAAGTATTTCCTACGTAGGAATGACTTACCAGTGACATATGATGACTTAGCTACTGGGTAGCAGGTGCGCAGGACCTTGTCCACAAGTGAAATATGCCACTGGAGGAACACAGGCCATTTCAGGATGGGTTGACATGTCTTGAGCTGTTTGAAAGTCCTGAGAGCTTTCCAAGACACCAAAATAATGCAAGAGTCTCAGTTCGGCCATTGCAAAAGGTGTGGGTGTGCAGTGCACAGGACAGGGAGCTTTAGTTTCACTGTGGAGCATGGATTTAGGAGCCCAGCATTAAATTCCATTTCTGAATATCTAAGAGTTTGAGTGATGGATGTATTTATTCACACAGGTTTAAAAAAAAATCATAGCCAAGGCTGATTTCCATGCCAACAGTGATTGTTTGCACACCCAGTTTCCATTAAAATTAAAGATATTTTAGAACCTTGTCTTAAATGTTTATATGAACATTTGAAATATGCTCAGCTGTAAGCTGAGCAGAGTGGGTCTGCAAAATGGGACACTTCTGGTTCTTGTGATAACAGGTTGCATCTTGAAAGTAGCTTTTCGAGTAGGCTTCATTTTACTTTGTTCTCTTCTCAAGCTGTAGCAAACACAGTGTGCAGGAGGCAGGAATCAGTTGGAAGGAGCTGAGTTGTCGGCACCCCACAAACGACACAGAGCTGTGCATGTCTGCTTCCCATCTGTAAGTGAGAGGTGACACTGACCCTGCAAGCTGGTTGGGAGGCTGAGACCATCAAAGCTTGTGAAGTTTTTGAATGCTGTGGGGCTGAAACACAGGGGAAAAAAAGAAAAGCAACAAAAATTGCTTGACTGATTCAAAACAAGCAAAACACCAAAGATAACAAAACATTGAGTAATTGAGTAACTGTTTCCTTCACCAAGCATGATCCACAGCATGTACGAGATGAATCAGAGGTTCTTTGGGATGAAAAAGAGGCGCCTGATCAAGGTTGTCAGGAGAAGCAGCCTTAACTGCTTCTCAGTCTTAGCTGTGGGCATCTCTCAGTCTTACCTGTGTCTTAGCTTCAGTCTTAGCTGTGGGCACGTGTGTCTCTGCACTGGTCTGATGTCTCAGTGGAGCAGAGCACATGTCCCTCCTTCGCCTAATGGGTAAGCCCTGGGAGCAGCGCTCACAGGGTTGCACCAGCGTGGAGTGGCTCAGTTTGATACATACACCCTTAGCTTGGGTTAATTTGACCTACGGCATCCTAGGAAATGACCTGCATTATTTAGTATAACTGACTGTGTGTTTAAAGAAAAAGAAGAAAGATTACTTTTCAAGTCGCCTTCTCCCCCTAACGCACGCACGCAAATGGAATGCAAGGCATAGGAGTGACTTTGAGGGCCCCCTCTCTGCCAGCTTTCAGGAGTTGCAAGCCCTTTGAGGCATGGGAGACTTCAAAAGAAATTTTGCAGTTTCTTTCTGGTAAGCTGTGCTTGAGATGTAGCAGGATGGGATCTGGTGCAGCCTTCTGGAAAAGAAGTGCCTGTGAAAGTGAAACAGTGGTGGGTAAGGGTAGAGAGGGACTGCATTAAACAAGCGCGTGCAACCTTAGCTTCATCTCGCAGCACTCTGACCCTTTCCCCCTACAGATTCTGTACCCCGCCTCAGGATCTTGGTTTCTCTCAGGAAAATCATCAGCAGCAGTGCGTCTGCAGTTGACTTTCCATAATACATTGCCACTGGGAATTCCTTTGTCATCTTCTGTCCACTTTGTGACCAGTAATATCCAGGCTCCTTCATTATTCAAAGCTTAAGGGTTTTGTGCTGTGTTGCGGGGAAAGGGTGAAATACCCTTTCCCCTAGTGCCTTAATTCCCGTAAGTCACCCGTCTTCTTGACAGAGATGGCTTTAGAGCAGACAGTGAATGAAGTGGTTGTATCCGCTGAGGTTGGTAGGTAATTTCTTCTGCCTGCTTTCCCTCCCTCATCCGTCACCCACTCACTTTCCTTCTCTTCCTGCAAACTCACAGCATATTCTCTTCCATAATTCATTACCTCAAGATGCACTTGAGCATCTGTTTATTTTTTTATTATTTTTATGCTTTGCTGATAGATTTATCAATATTTTAGCAGTTGGTGCCTTTCATGTACGCTGCTCTCTTTTTCCCTCAGTCGTGTGCACAGCTGCATGCCCCCGCGGCAGGCTTGGGGCCCAGAGATACTACCCGCTTTCAGCCGCTCTCCTTTGGAATATCTGCGTTGTAGAGTTTTCCTGGCACAGGAGCAGGGACAGCTTGGATGTAGCAGTGTCAGTGGGTGAGGTATTGGCTCCATTGCTTGCAGGGCCGCCCTAGCTCTGGCTCTGTATGAAATGCTCCCTCGAGCAGAGCAGCCGGCCGCTCTCCGTGGGTCTGCGGGGAAGGCAGTGCAGCAGGGCCACCCTGAGCACGTGAGAGGCGCCAGGAGCTCTGACCCCGCGTTGTGACCCTGATTCCCAGCGCAGCTCCATCCCCGCAGTGCAGAGCGCCCTGGCCAGCGCCGGGCCTCGCTATTGGCTGCACTCGCGGCGCACTCTGCTCCAGCCGGCACCGTTCGCACCAGTGGGACCTTTCTCTTCACCCCAGATCTTTAGAAACATCGAGATTCGCAGCTGGCACTCTGCTGCACCTGAGGCAACCTGAACTCCTTCTCCCGGTTTTCGAAAAGTCGTTCACACAGGTAGCCTTAAGAGCCTTTTTCCATTTTCCTCCTCACTGCTGTTTCTCACCCTCTTTCCTCCAAGAGAGTTAACTGACACAGCAAAACCCGTGACGGACAGTGCTCAAGCTGTGTGCTGCGGGGAAGGAAGGTATTTCGGAGCACAGGAGGGAGAGCTTTGTCTCAGCAGAACAAAGGGGAAAAGACACCAAGTTTCCTGCAATGAGTGTGAACTTAAAACCCTACCTAGCTTTAGGGGTTCATGAATGTTTTTGTGGAAATATCTTGCTTAAGTGAAAACTTCCCCAGATCCTGTCCTCTGAACAAGGCATGTGGCGATGGGGATTCGACTGACGCACGGGCTGAAGTGGGTGCCCCTGCCTGCCTGACTGTCCTGGTGTCTAGAGGGGGACCTGAACTTCCAGAGGGGCTTTTCTCCTTCAAAATGCTCCTTTCAGAGTTCATCAGCCATCAGGCAGACTTAGTTTATTCAGGGAACTAACTCTACCTTGGGAATAACTTATTTTCCGATGGAAACATTTTTTCCCAGGTGGTTCCCAAGCCAGAGTCCGCACTAAACACCCGGTGGTCAGAACAGCTGGTACCTCTGTGACTTGTCCTCCGCCTGTGTAGAAGTGGATGGAACACGTTAGTGTGCACCTGGGGCACTGCTGTGTGTCTGCCTGATGCCTGCAGCCCTCCGCCAAACTGAGGTGCCTTTTTTCTTTTCCAGGTTTGTGAGAAAGAGAAATTGCTCTCTGAAAGGAACCAGCTGAAAGCAAGCATGGGAGAATTGCTAGACAACTTCTCATGTCTTTCCCAAGAAGTGTGTAGAGACATGCAGAGCCCCGAACAGATCCAAGCTCTCCACCGATACTGCCCCGTTCTCAGACCGATGGATCTCCAGACAGCCACCAACATCAGCCCTTCGCCAGCAGCAGTGGAGCAGGGCCTGGTGACGTCCCAGTGTGTCGGGGAGAGCATGCAGTGCTGCTCGGAGCAAGGCTCAGTGCCGCTCGGGGCGCCGTGGCTGCCCAACAACGTCACGGAAAACTGCACGGCCGGCGCGGGGCTGGATGGAGCTGACCAAGGTACTTACCCCGAGAGAGAGCTTCCGCTAGAGCAGAGTAGCCAGACGGTCACGGTGGACTTCTGTCAGGAGATGACTGATAAATGTACAACAGACGAACAGCCTAGGAAAGATTACACCTAGTGACTCGTAACCTTAACGTTACACCTGGTCAGGTGTTCTTCAGTCAGCCAGTGGCAGTGCTCATTCGTTGTCTAGAAGAACGTATTTGGTGCACACTACAGTGGTCTTAGCAGCAATACTGTTTTTAAGTATTCTCTCCTCTCTGCAAGCAGGAGTTACCTTCACAATGGTGCTATCCCTCGCTCAGGCAGGGAACTACGCAGTGGCGACACTGTCTGTTTTTGTATGTTGATTTCAATCTTAACAGGGATGGACAGAACACCTCTGAGGACCCAACCGCAGCTTTTTTCTCAGTGGCCCATGTCACAAAACCCTAACTCAGGAATTTCCTCTGAATGTTCAATTTTTCATTGAAGACAGCTTCTTTACACATCAAAGTTTTATAGTTAAACTGTACATATTATATATAATATATATAAAATATATATATCCATATGCAAAAGTCCCTGCATGCCTCAATTTTTCTCATCCTACAAACTGGAAGCTTTCATTTATATTGTATAAACAAGTTCCAACATTCCTTTTTGTCTTTGATGCTAGAACTAGTTTGGTAACTTGTTACATGATTTTTTTTTCTCGGTTCGCAGTTCAGCAATATCATTCAATTTGTACTTATTTATAAAATTTTAATGTTGGAAGCTTATTTGAGATTTTATTATAGACATTTTTTGGCACAGCCATTTCGTGCCACTTGAGCAATGTGGATTTATTTTATTTTCTTGCAGATACTGTACAGTAATGGTCAACTTTGCCACTTGCACTGAGTTTCTGGTCAAACCTCTTTTCATAAATGAAGTTGTGACTTCAGTATAACTTGAGTATATGGTTTTCTTTGCTTTATGGCTCAAAGAAAATAGAAAGTTTTAGCTAATAGACAAACACTCAGGAGATCATTATTTAGGAAAACAGTCTTGCCAAATACTGAATTCACTATACAATTTGTAAAGAGAATCTGCTTGAATTATTTTTGTATTCAGACTCCTTTCTGTTTTACATACCAAGCTAAAGTGCTGTTAATGATGCTTTTGGATTTTTGTAGGGTAGATTTCAATCTTTAAAGAAAAGCATTTGACAACTGGAGCAGTTCATCGTATGTTCCACAGCGTACAATGATTGGGAATCATGTGGATCCTCTTTGGGGGGTTTCCGTGCTGCTCCCGGAGGCGCCGACTCGCGCTCTGCGGGACCCAGCGCTCCCGCTTGGCGAGGAGGCGCTGCAGGACCCCCCCACTGCTGACCTTGGTTTCCCTACAGAAGCCAAGGCAGCGCCGTGTCCCCTCAGAGCGAAGCGCTCGCCCCTCGGCACCCACTTTGGTTGCTTACCCTTGAAATTCTCGTGTTCCAGGATCCTCATCCTACGGCTTTGCCCTCAGCACAGGCTGCAGCTAAAAGAGTGCTGTCTCAAGGGAGACTGCTCAGTGAATTGGCTTAGTTGTAACTGTATTGGATTTGTATCTTAAGTGATGTTGACTCATGTTATGACTGTGCGAGACAGCAGCTTTCCGAGCATAACATCTGTATGTACAGCGTAGACAGAAAAACATCCTCCTAATGCTTTTTTAATAATTATTATTATAAGTGTATTGAGTTTTTATTTTGTGGCTCTTTGCCCTCATGTGCCAGGTCGCGTGGCTTTATCCTGGACAACAACTGTCGTGTGCTTTAACTGACTGACACCATTTGCTCTTGCTGAATAAAACGACCAGCTCTTCGCACCCGTTAAAACAAACAAACAAACAAACAAAAAGGTTGGGGTGGGAGGGCGCTTCTCAGAAGCAGCAAGCGACAGTGTGGCTTCCTGTGCCGCGGTTCGCGCTCGAGGGCTGTGCTGGTGCTCTCCTGAGGCACACGGTAGATGAGCGTCTTTCCCTTGGAGGAGGAATCAGCTCCCTCTCTCCATTGCTTCCCCCTGAGGCTCGTGGAGTGTTGCCCGCTTGCCACAGAGTCCTGCTCTTCCCCTCTCCCCACAAGCTCTTGTAGCCAAGCTACCCTGGAGGAGATGCATATAGCATGTGCCATGTTTGTTGAAAAGACTTTCTTCCCCCCGCATGTACAAAGAAAAACTTAGTATATAATGTAGGAGAATATTTATGTTTAAGTATTAATCGTTACTGTACAAAATCCTTACCTTTAGATGTTCAAAACTATACAAATGCCATAAAACTCCTAGTTGGCAAGGTTGAAAAGGGGGGAGGAGTCGTCCTTGCTTTTTGAAAGATCTTAAACTAACTGTATTTGAACCCCCTCCCAGCCGTCTTTTGCAGGTAACTGACTGAGAAGCTCTTTTGAGGAGAATTTGATTTTCCTTTGAATTCATTGACGTTGCAAAGCAGTTCTGTGCTTCGCAGAGAAGTTTTGTTTCTATGAGACCATGGTGAAAGCTAGAATTTAAAACTAAATGTGAATCACATTATAGAGTCATAGCTACTTGGGAGGGGAATGGCGGGGTGGGAGGGAAGGGTCAGCTGACACAGTATTTTAAAGATGTTTTTTGTTGCCTTTTTTATTTTTAAGTGACCTCCTATATATATATGAATAGATAGAATGTTTTATGAGTGTAAAACCAAGTTTTAACTTGCTTCCTGACATGAAGATTTACTCTGCTAACAACTCATGTGCAACTGGTACTCTTGACCTCATTCCAATGGTTTAAAAAACCCACCCACACAACCCATTGCGCTGCAGCTCTTAGGTTTGACCTGGCTTCCTGCTGGTGCTGGGTCTCTTGATTTCCTCTTTCATGGGAACTGATATTGAAAACCACTGCTCAAATAAGTGTATCTTCCTCAGTCTTTCTCTCTCTTCTCTCTTTCCCTCTCCCGGGAGCTTTTCTGGATGTTTGATTTCATTCTCGCCCATTGGAAGTGGCTGATTTTTTGTCATTGCTTCCTATATTTACATATATTCTGGGTTTCCAATGTTGTGGATTTTTTTTTTTTCCTTTGGTAGTGGTGGTGGTGGTGGTGATTGTTCCTTTGTTGCTATTTTGTTTTGAGGTTTCTTTCCCTCTTCTGAACCACGCGTCTCTCAGAACTGTTACTAGACTGACTTTAAAAGGAGACGCAGGGAGAATTAGTTTCAGACCTGGACGTGAGCTGACAACCACAACTCTTGCCATGAGATCAAAACAACTAACCAAAAGAAAAAATGCATGTATATATATATAAAAAAAAATGACTGCAATATTTATTAATTTTAAGAGTTTGGTCAGAGGTCACCGTGCTCTTTCTTTAAGCAAATATCTCTTTGCTTTTGTCAAAGAGGAGCCGTGCAGCGGCCGGCGTTGCATGGGAGAGGTGGGTGGTGAGACCCCTTTCCCGGCTCCGTGGGCACAGGGGGCCCTGGAGCTCTGTCCAGGCTGCACCTAGTCCTCCTTCTCCTTTGCAATGGCGATGCTTGTACCACCGGAAAACCTCATTTCGTTTAGGCTTGTTATTCTTTGTCGGGTGAGTACTACACTATATGATGTGTTTGTTTCTCTGCGTTCTCTGGGGGTGCCTTGGACACAATTAAAGCTTATTGCAAGCTGATTCTGGAACAAAGAGGTAGTGCAAAAATGGGGGGGGGAAAGAAAAAAAAAAACATAAAACAAGCAAAACAAAAGCAAAAATGTTGGCTGTATTATCGGGACATCCCAGTATTTATAATCACAGACTTCCTAATGATGACTCAGGCGTCAGAGTTTGATGCTGCAGTATAAAACTATTATTTTATATATTGTGCAAGTAATTTATTAAATGTCTTTCTAAGGTATATGCTGCTTTTAAGATGCACTATATTTTTGGATCTAATCCTTGTATTATTTTTTCCCAAGGAAGTAAAATGTGCTGCAAAGGCAAGCCACAGTGATTAGTATGCTAACTGCTACTTCTCTTTAAAAAGGAGAGTGGGAACTAGATAAATAACTTTTCTAAGTGGATTAACTGCTGCCAGAGAAATGATTAATGCTGAGAGTGGGGTTGTTGATCTGGAGTTCAACACTTTGTCAAGTGAGTATTTGGAGGGGCACTTAAATAGAAATTAAAAAGCATAGATAGTATGGCTAGGTTTTTTAATATGTATTTTTATGACTGCCTAATGAAACAACAACTCTGCATGCCAGAATCAATATAGTCCTATATAAAAAGAAATCCAATCCTCTAGGAGAAAGCATGATGAAACACTGTAAGTCCTGAAGCAACCCAACATCCTCCCTTGTGTTACGCAATCCACTACCACGGCTGTTAGATGAAGGACGTGTGGGTTTGCGGAGCAGAATGACAGTGGGTTCTGCAGCGGGACATGAATGAGCGTTTGCCAGGTTGACACAAGCTGCCATTTTGATGTACTTCATATCCTACTGCTTTCAGGTTTTCTTTTTTATGATTCGCAATGTATTTGGCGGTGGCTTCAGATGGATTTTGTAGTCTGTGCTTGCAGCATTTTCAAAGTATATATTTTAAGTCTGTCTAGAGAGGGTTTAGCTTCGGTAGGAGCAGCGGAGCTTGCATAAGGAGAGGATCTGCGGAGTAGGGTGGTTTATTTCTATCGAGAGTGAGGGAAACTGAAGTCATGAACATACAGAACTTCCTATGGTCTGTTTCATACCGGGATTTTTCTCAACACATTTTGACTTCATTGCAGTTTTGTCTCTGCCAACACGGTCCAAGTTAATTTTATATACATATATATATATATATACATGTATGTATGTATACATACATATATAATTCTAGTCAGAGTGTGTGTTTGTGTATTTTCCTGTTTGTAATACATATATGTATATTTATAATACTCCTTGGAGTATTTTATGACTCAGGCATCAGATCTGATGCTGCAGAACACAATATATGTGTATATGCATATGTTCAAATACTGTGTGTATATTTAACAAAATTACTGTTGGTGGTCTGTAGAATAACTATTCTCTCTACAGTCAAAGTTTTAATGGCATTACTTGCGAAGACAAAGTGTACAGTATTTTCCTACACTCCACCAAGATAGGTATTATTTATATCAAATGCAAATGCTGATATGCATTTTAAGGTATTACACATATAACGTTGCCCTTTTTTTGCGAACAAAACCACTCTTTTTGGCAGGAAGGAGTCCTAGGACTGCCGGCAGGCAGCTGCTCGGGGAGCGTTCCCGACGCGCGCGGTTTAGGTACTGCTCTCACTGCTGCCCAGCGCTCTCACTGAAAATACCTGGCTCCCTCCGACTGGCAGGAATTATACTAAACACTCTGGTGACTTTTGACGCGTGTCTGTTTACTATTGATTTCAAGCACCACCTTTGATTTCAAGGGTGGGGATGCCCCAAGAGTTTGTTCCAGAACCAGTTGGTTACAAGTGCACCTCCTATATATGCCTTACAAACTTCAGAGGCCATATTCAAAACAGGGTTTTATCAGTGTATGCAAGGGGGTGCAACCCCTCTTCTCTTCCTCCCCAGGTCAAACAGTATGGACAGTTTTCACACATATCTACCTGTATAACCCTCTGTACCTCTCATAACTGGTCAATGACTGTAACAGGTTACATCAGGTGTTTTTTCTACATACTTTTTACACAAATTCTATGCGATTAATGTAACTTAATTCAATGCATCATTTTATTGTACTAGTTCTTAAGCTTGTCTTTATTTTTTTTCTAGGTGACTGTGGTTTCTTGTGATTTTTATTGTATAAATAAATGAGGTGGCTGTTGATGCTTACTCTCTGTTACTAAGAATTTTTACCTTTTTGGAAAAAAAAAAAGCATTGCTATGAACTAATGAATTTAAAACGTCATTTACTCATTGTAAATACAGTATTGTGAAAAAAAAAAACAAAAATGGAAAAAAAAAAACACCCAGCCCTTTTCATTCATTTGAATTGCTAGTGTTAACTGAATTTTGTCTAGACACCATTTCTGTTGATGAAATAAAGACATATCATTATGTATTGTAAAGCGACTTATCTCGCCTCCGACGTTGCTGTTGCGGCCCTGCCGGGCACGCGGCGGGGCTGCGTCCGGAGCGGTTGCAGCGTGCGGGTGACGACGACGCGCGCTCAGTCTGGGGCTGCACGAAGAGCCCTCCGCTCCCGTGGTCCCATTCCTCATGCACTAGGTGTCTTTGATCCAGGCATCCAGTCGTCTTTGATCTGCGCCAGGAACAGCCAAGGGTAATTCACTGCAGAGATGAAATGATGTTTTGGAAGACGAAATAGGCTGTGTCTATATAACCCGCTCCCCTAGTGCTTGACTTAAGGCAGTTCTTCTAACTCGTTGCTTTAGTCTTGTAAAGTGCCGCTGTACATGTTCGGAGGCACACGAGCAGAGAGGTTGGGGGTATTTCCCATTCACAGGAGACCACAGAAAAGCTGGAAGAGGTTTCTGTAGAAATTAAAAAGCAGCTCGAAATCCCTGTGTATAAAGCAGGGCGATGCACTGCTCCGAAGCACGAACCTGTGAGCCCCGTGGCTCGTTTCGCTCAGCCGCGTCACCAAGGCTGGCCAAGACGGCCTGACAGCCTGGTTGGGAGGGATGGAGGCTGGCGGGGTGGCCCTGGGCTGGGGGCGCTCCTCTGGGCGGCTGCAGGGCCCCAGGACAGGGCAAGGCGCTGGGAGAGGTGCCGGCCTCTCCCCTGCGGCGCCCTCGGCCAGGGGCTGCTCGGGGCTGCCTCTGCCTAGGCCGCTCTCCTTGGACATGTCAGCTCCAGCCCCCTCCGTCTGCGGGGCTGGAAGCTGCCTGTAGTTTCTTCAGTCCTGACGTTCTCAGGGAATTAAAACAGAAACGTTGCTGTCCCAAGTTTCCCGTTTTTCTGAATCTTCCTGTTGAACATGTAGGAAGAAAGCTTCTCACCCCCTCAAATCTGTCAGAAGATGTAGCATCAGTTGCAGCACGTAGCCTCGTGGCAGAGACTGTACGCAGCAGAGCCCTAATTCCTTGCTGCCGCAGTTATCAGCCACCAGCTTAAGCATTTTCTCTTTTGCTTTAACATACTAAGCAAATGCACAGGCATGTCTGTCCATGAGTTGTAGTGAGGCAGAATATGGATGTATGTCATGAGCACTTGGACAAAACCACCACAATCTCAGTTTTTACGTTTTTACTCCTTTATCTTTTTCTATTTTTTCTTCTCTCATTCTTTCTGCTAGTCCTGCCAGGGAGTTATCTATCTATGGAGGATCTTTATGACTAGGGAACCTGGCATGGCAAAACATCTTGTGCGAAGCTTCACCTGCCATTGGAGTGAGCAGAGCATCAGCAGTGAGTGCAAGTTGTGACAAGCTTGACAAATAAGAGCATGTGGACAGAAACAGTCAGGAATAGTCAGGAATAGTACTTCACTTTTTGGCTACTCAGTAGGAGAGACTGTTTTCTTGGGCTATCCATAACTTAGAAATCCAACCCTCCAGATCAGGTCTGTCTGAACAAAGTGGAAAAGAGACTTTGTTGGTGTTGCTTGTGCTTCAGTTCACCTATATGAACTAATGAGACAGCAAAGGAAATAAGATTTTCATGATCCTGAGCTGATGCCTTGCAGATCTTCTTCAACAGCAAACTAAAGGAAAGCAGCAGGTGTTCTGCATTTGAAATAAGTAGCCCATTTTTACTGTTTCAGTGTTGAAGCCAGAAGTACTAACTATGAGAAGGCAACATTAGCATGGAGAGTTTGTATAAAAACTTGAGGCATACATTAGCAAAGGCAGATGAGCAGCGGAATATTCTTCAGCTGAGTTTCTATCTCTGACAAATTCTGTGCCTTCAGATTCCTTGTGTTCTTCTTGCATCTTTTATTCATTGGCTGCTGAAGCCTGGGGAGATACAGGGCCTGTAACGTCTCAGGGTACTTTCAAGCAAATTAACCCTTTCTTGACAGTATCTTGGGTCTTCTGCTATTTTTAAGGGCTGCTTTCTGACAGGAACACTACCAGCCTGCACAATGAGTTGTACATCCCAAAATGTTCTCCCCGAGACATGAGGCTGCTCCTGCACACTGTCTAAATCCAGCTCAGGCTATGTGAGAAAAATCTTGCCTTTTGGAGCAAGCTAGCAGTCAACATTGTTGGGATTGGCATAGCAGTAAAGCAAGTGCTTGCTTTCTTGAACTGTATTATGATTTTAGCATTATAGAGGAGGGAGAGCGGAACATAGCAACAGATAAGCTGCCTTTTATCTTTCTGCTGAAGGTGGTTTGTGCTCAGTCCCTTAGTTTATTTCTTGTTCTCAGAATGTCATTATTTTTTCATTATAGATGATAGTTCTAGGAGCATACTCTGAAAGATAACAAGAGAAAGAAGCGTGAAGCTGAGCTGGCTTAAAAGAGAAAAAGAACTGTTAGCATAGCAATTAATCCAGGTCCAACGCGTACATAGTTGGGGGGGATCTGTTGTTTATATGAGTATCTCATAACATTGTAAGTACTGTGAGCCTTGTAAGTACTGAAGCCATCTTTGTTCAATATTAATAGTAGGGGAAAGTCACCTTGCTTTTACACCAAAATCCCTAGAGTAACCTCTAGCCTTTGCTTTGTGCATTTAGGGTTTTTATATATATTTTCATGGCTCTAAAGCCATATATTAACAAAGATGGAGTCAGTTAGGAGAGCTTCTCTCTCGAAAATATGGCCATTTACTTGGGACTGCACAAATCCTCAAAGGGATTCATCGTTCATCAACTCCTCTTCATCTCCAAATTTTTTAATTCCCGTGTTTGTGCACTTGGTGAATAGCTACCCTTTGTGGGATGAAGCAGAATTTGTAGGAAATTGGTACCCTGGCTGTCTTCATCACAAGATTTTCCTGAGTGCCCCAGGGCAGAAAATAATGCGCAGAACTGAAACTACTTTGGAATATTTCTTTAAAAAGAAGTTTGCATAGAAAAGCTGTACAAAAATAACAGCGTGTACTAGCAGATTAAACAGACATAAAGATCTCACATTTAAGGCTTCTCAAACATCCTAGTGGAACACAGGGTTTTGCCAATTCCTCATCCCACCTGTAGCTTTTCTGGTAGAGTGCAGCTGTCAAAATAACACTTTTCTGAAGTTATATTTGATTCATTATTTCGATGTATATTCATTCTCATCAAACCATTCTCGACCCCAATTGTGAGAGCAGTTGTGCAACTAGTTAAATAAGTGTGTGTTTATTCCTCAAGTGGAGTTGAAAAGATGAGTAAACATGCCTTGTTCTGGAGGAGACTGCAAGTATTCAAGCTGAATAGGCGTTCCCCTTTCATCTCCTTCTCACTACTGAATATTTTCCCTCTGGGTTAAAGCCCAAAGCTGAATGGAGAAGTGAGAAGCAGAAAAAGAACTGAGTAGCACAGAGGAATCAAAAGGCAATCTAGTGAAGGAAAGTGAAACCGGGTGAATGGTAAAATTTCCCCAACTTCAGCAGATCCAGGAATTCAGCCACAGAGATTTGCTTCTCAGTAAATGAATTAAACCAACAGCTTTATCTGAGTCTGGTTCTGTGCACGGAGAATACTGGTACATTATCAGGTTTTGAGACCCTACTAATTCACCACAACACGAGGGGCTTGCTCCTAAATGTACATTGATTTCTCTGCAGCCAAATGTGGAGACTTAAAAGAAACAGCACTGTGGAAGTATAAGGAAAAGGTGAGCTACAGAGGAAGTGAAAATGGAAATAACACCTCTTCAAAAACAAGAATCTGATTTTGGGTCCCAAAAAGGCCTAATGCTTCTTGAAAAGCTTAATCCAATAATGTTGGTTTCCCAATAAATAGGTTCACCTCTAATATTGTTAGGAAAATTATGAAACTTCTAGAAACTTAAAATTTTGTTTTGTGATTCCAAGAACTTAGTTTTATGCTATATAAAAGTAAATAAATATATAAATAACGGGACCACTGTATATGTCAAAGCTTTCCGTCTTGGCATATCCTTGGGTACTCTTTCCAAGATGGTTGTTATTGCTATTACAGTAGCTCCTTCAGTGTACAGTTAGGCTGGTGATGCAAATGAAGTGAACAAGGTCCAGGTCTTCTGAAAGTCACTGGCCTTTGTGAGAAGATGTGACAATCATCTAATTAGTTTTCAGATAAAACATAAGTAAGTAATTCCTATCCCTCTTAACCAAATTGAAACTTAGAGATTTCTGAGCACACCTTAGGAATCTTTAGAAAACCACTATTTACAGGTCAAAAATAGCTACTGCTCAGGTTGCACGCACCTGGAGTCTTCCACTTGAGAAATCTGGCAAAAGGCACATATAGCAGAAGTCAAACGCCCACGGTAATGAAACACCACTCAACCTTCCGCCTTTGTGGAAATGTTTGTGTTCAGCTGTTGGAGAGCTGAATCGCCCTGATGCGTTGCAGATGCGACATCAAGAGATAACTCCTCTGAGTCAGGTTGTGACCGTGCTCTGCAGAGCTTTCGGACACTGTGCAGTCGCTCCTTTGATCAGCAGAAAATGCCTGAGGAGAAAGGGCAGCTGCCTCTCGCAAGGGCTGACTTCCAAGCAAGGCTCTGCCTCTCTCTCATTGTTCAGCTGCAGTGTTCAGACCTCCTTTTTTTGGCTCCCCAGAGGGAAAATGACAGTTATGCCATGGACGCAATGGCTTCACACAGCCTTGCACACTGCAAGGCAAGGCAATAACCCTGAGCACAGAGATACGAGAATTAGTGCTCAAATATTCTGTGACTTCCAGCCTTGCCCCCTTTCACGAGAATAAGCACTGTATCTATACTGGCTATAAACTGACTGTATCTATACTAGCTGTGTAGTGACCTTTGGCTGCATCAGCCTGTTAGTTTGATCAGACTTAAAAATATTTCACCCATTGGTGGAGGGCCTAGCAAAATTATGGGGGTTTTCTGCTCATAATGTTAGATTTCAGCATAACTTGTACACACCTTTGTGAATCTAACTCCCAGTTGACCTCTGTGACTAGTAATCCAGTTCTAATAATTCAGGGCAGCTCTTTTCCCCGGTGTCTGCCTTTCTGAGTAAGGCCCACTTGCCTCAGGAAGCCTGGCAGGCTAAGGCAATGCAGAAGGAGCCCTTGGTCCCATCGTGGCATGGCTCCTTAATTAAAAGAAATTAAAATGTGGCTAGAAATGCAAAACTGAGGGCAGACCTGTCTATGAACCCATGGTATATCTTAGAAGATATATCCTAGAGGATATATAGTGTCTTATAAGGCAGCCTTTGGCCTAATGATTTATTCAAGCTTTCTGCCCCTTCCGTTTTAGCTTTCCATTCTGAATAATGGATAACCTTGGCCTGCAGAGTGAGCGAGAATCTTAGCAGAGCACACAAAGCATGACTGCTTTGGGCATAAAACTAAATAGAGTTGTAGCATTTTTTTTTTCGTGGTTTTGTGCCATAGTTGGACATAAACCAAATAAATGGTCTTTATTTAAACTGATTTCCAGTCAAGGAAGTTTTATAAAGCATGGCTGGTATGGAATGTGGCCAAAGAAGTTGCTGGTCTGTCAACTCCTACCAATGGGAAGGGCATTTGTTTTTTTATATCTGTAGCTGGTTTGATCTGAGCTGCGGCCCAAAAAGCTGATGAATCCTCATACCAAACATGCAATTTGTGTTCAACTTCCTATTGAACCACTTGCTGAGGCTCACAGTGTTTAATAGATGCTTTGTTAAAGCTGGACACTAACATTTCCCCCAAGGAACTTCCTGTGCCTTTTGAGAGCTTCCGTTCTGCACGTTGCTTGATCATGATCTGGCCAACTACTTTCCACAACCTGATCTTCAGGTTTTTGATGCAGGGGAATGAAATACATTGTGGGGCGTAACTTTTACAACACTTTGTTGTCCTTCCCTCACCATAATTATTTTTGTGTTAGAGTTTGAGGTTTGGCATGGAAATGGCATTGGCAGTGTTGCTCAAAATCTCTCGTCAGTGGATAAAGGTTAGGAATCCGTAACTGTACTATTACACCTGTTAGGTACTTTCAGTGTTATTACTCACAGGATGTGGTTGACTTGTAAGCAGACTCTTACAGTCAGAGCTCTATTTATTGATTTTTGTGTAGATTTGAGCTTTTCTTTCAGCTAAGGTTGTGGTGGCTGCAGGCAATTGCAATCATCCTGCCACCTTAGCACAGCCTTGGCATGTATGTGATTAGAAGCTTCTAGAATGGTTGTTGCAGTATAGAAAGTGATATTTCAATATTGAGATGACACTCCTCTCTCATGCAGCAGTGACCAAATTCTGCTATGAGCAGAAGCATAAAGAAAAACAGAAGAAAAAATCTAGCCAAGATGGAGGTACGGATGATGGTTGGGAAATTTGTCAAAGAAAATTCAACAGCATCAATTCCAGTAAACTTTTTGCTCTATTTGACTGCTTGAATTAGATTGATTAGAATCATAGAATCACAGAATGCCTAAGGCTGGAAGGGACCTCTGGAGGTCATCTAGTCCAACCCCCCTGCACACGCAGGGCCACCTAGAGCATGTGGCACAGAACTCCATCCAAGCGGGTCTTGAAGATCTCCAGAGAAGGAGACTCCACAACCTCTCTGGGCAGCCTGTTCCAGTGCTCTGTCACCCTCACCGTCAAGAAGTTCTTCCTTAAGTTCCTATGTAACTTTTGATGCTTCAGTTTGTGGCCATTTCCTCTAGTCCTGTCGCTGGCCGCCAGTGAAAAGAGGCCAGCCCCATCCTCCTCACTGCCTCCCTTGAGGTACTTATAGACACAGATCAGGTCCCCTCTCAGCCTTCTCTTCTCCAGGCTGAACAGGCCCAGCTCCCTCAGCCTCTCCTCATAGGGCAGATGTTCCAGGCCCCTGATCATCCTCGTAGCCCTGCGCTGGGCTCTCTCCAGCAGCTCCACATCCCTCTTAATTAGGTCTAGGTTAGAATAACCTGTATTTTGTCTTTTTAGAAAACCTTTGAGATTCATGGCTATGTTAAAAATTGCTTCTCTTCCGTGGGCATTTCTGTTGCAAGTCAGTAATAAAGTAAGCAAGACAGTAGATTTTTCTTGTACTTCAGCTGGATTTTTAAAAATACTATTCCTTTTTTTTTTGATAGAAAAATTGGGTGTTTTGATTGATCCTGTCACACAGAAATCTTTATTTCTTTTATCTAAATATTAATATATGATTTTTTTTCCTGGAAGTCGAATTAAAACAAAACAGATCAATGCTGCATACCTCTAATGACCAAAACAAAACAGTGACTATAAGGAAATACTGACCAGAAAGATATATGGGGTAATGACCAACATTTTTGTGATGCACTAGCAGATCCCTACATTGCAGTTGGTTCATAGGGTACCTTAGGAATGCACATTTGCTAAAATGGTGATGCAATTGTATATAGTTTATGCTGTGATAGAAGCAACTTTGCTTTATAACATCATGTTCTATAAGCAGGATAGACACATGAGACACATTTTAAAATGTCAAGACTAATGACATTGCTTTGTGAGTTGAATGTATTTCTTCAAGGCCCCACCTGAAAGTTAGCTATATTATCAATAACATTAAAAGTTGCCAAGTAACTTATTTAATTTTTAAATAAGATGCTACACAAACCCTGTTCGCTATCTTTTTGCTCTTCACCTTTTTTTTAAGGTATTAAAATCACCAGAAGATTGACAATTTGAGCTTCAGCCCTTTTCCATAAAGTGGTGATTATATTGCCTTTAAGTGAAAAAAAATGGTTTATACTGATTATTTACATGTTGCATAAACTGTAACCATGAAAATTGGAGATCAGAGATTGCGGATGAGCAGCAAGCAAGAGCATTTTCTACCCCTTACCACAAGAGTTTTATGTTGTTTGTTGTTGTTTCAAGAAGAGTGAGAGAAGATTGAAGAGACTTAGTTAACTGTGAGTGTTATGTGAAGCGATCGCTGCCTATTATATGCCCTGTAAAAAAACTATTTAAGGAGCATATACTCCTGGAAACACTTGTTCTTTTGTTATCAGAGGACAATTCTGACAATTCTCATAATTTGGAGTCACCGGGATTCAAATTACTTTCAAAAAATCTAGTGGATGGCACTCAATGCAAGTGCCAGTTGTTGTACTGAACATAAGGAAGCTTAGGGTGTGTGGCCACAGAACGGGAAGCGCTGCGGAAAACGAAATTCTGTAGTTGCTGGATCTGCCACTGCAATTATTTGCTGTTTTATACGTAGATCTTTTGGTTTATTCGCTGAGCAGGCGCCCCAAAGAAACCCCCTGAAGCTGAGGGAAGTTAAGGCACGGCTTTCAATCCGCTCGGGACGTCCTTGCAGTTTCGGAAGGGCTGGAGCTGAGCGGCTCCGGCAGCCTCAGCTGGGAGAGGTAAAGAGAGAGCACGGACTCCAGCTCCTGGGCGGCGGGTGACTCCCCGGCGAGGTCCCCCCCTCACCGCAGCGGGCAGCGGCGCGTGCGGGGCCGGGCTGGCCCGCAGGGCTCGCGGCGGCGCCGCGCGAGGCAGCCCCG